>VYXF01007701.1:813903-929371 GCA_013397295.1 Polioptila caerulea
TATTATGGCAGGCTCACTTTTTTTTTTTTTGTTTTTATTTTCATGGAGGAACATTTCTGTGATTTACTCATCAAGATTATGCTGTCTTTTCAGTACTTGTGTTGCTCCTTAAGTTCCTGCAGGCACTTATTTTCACATTTAGTGTGATACGCATGAGTAACCCTCTCTCAACTGGTGAAAGTAGTCAGGTGTAAAAAACTGTGATGAATGTACTCTTTAGGGCTGAGGCCCGAGCAAATTCCACAGAACACAAAAGTATGCTGAGTTTTACAGCTCTCTGCATCATTTTATGTTCCATTGTTTGTAATAAGATGAACAGCAAGGTGTTATCTAGAGAAACCTGTATCAGCAATGCTAACAGATATCTGCACAGCTGTCTTCGATATTTATTATACTGAAAATGGTGTCTTAGGTATTAAGTTCGGTCTTTAAAAAGGTGATCAATACTTCTACTCTTTCATACAGATACATAGAATTGTTTTCAAAGTAAAATCCTAGGGGCAGGTTTAAAATTATCCTAAGTTGTAACATAATGACAAGAGAAGATCATCATCTTGAATTTGGGTTGTGGAGAGGGCTGGAATGCTCTTTTCCTTGTGGCTCAGACCCCTAGCAGCAGTTTTACCTTCCTGGACAAGCATGAACACTTTTAGGAATATCCCATTGCACTTGATTTTTTTTCATTATCTGCTTTGTAAAAGCTAATAGTAGTTAGAGATTTATAGTGTTTAAAGTGTGCACAGTTAGTTGAAATTAAGACTATATTAATCTTCCTGAAAGTTAAAATCAGTATCAGCTCTGAACGAATATATTTTATTTTCCTGGGAATTGCTTCAGCCTGTGGGCCGTTAGATCAGTGGCAAATACTCTCAGAGGCTGTGGGAGGGCCTTTCCTCCTGAATTTTAGGATCAAGACATGAGCATTTGATTCTGCAACTCCTTTGCAAATGTCTGCAAGTGGCAGGGCTGTGTCACAATTCTGCTCTTCTTACCTCATGCAGCACTTCATAGCCTGCACAGTAAGTGTCATAAATTACCCCACCTCAGGTAAAGGGCAATCGATACTTGGGGTGATTCACTGGTTTTGTGATGTTTGCTAGGAAAAAATGTAAGGACAAATGAGTTAGAATCACTGCAGTTTTCTGATATACCTGGTCATTTACTCATTTAGGTGACTTAGGCTCTTGTAGAATGAAGTACTGGTTAGCCTGAATGAAGAGGGGTGGATCTGACCCAAAATTAGGGCTGGGAATTGTCATCAACATTTTATTTTAAAAGATTCTGGTGCAACAGAGACAGGAATGAGAAAATGCAACCAGAGCAGTAACACAAAGTAAAGCAAAGCTCAGGATGATATTTCAAGACTATTTCTGGAAAATTTTAAATATTTTAGCTATATTTTCCAAAGCCGAGGGTGTTTTCTATAATTGCCAGTACTTGTATTTTGTTAGCACTAAAATAATGAAAATCAGAGCCTTCTTCTGTTCTTCTAGAAAAAAGGTAGGAGTGTTTTGAACCACAGAAAAATAATATTTAAATGGATAAAACAGATTAAAGAGAGACCATTTAATGTGTGTGGAACAATGAACATTTGAGAATTCATGTTTTGCTGCCACAAATCATTGCAGAAATTGTGTTGCACATGTCTGTGCATGTGTCTGTGTGTTTATATGTGCTGAAAATACCTATCGCTGGATCAAGAGTGAATAACAATTTCATAAGCCTCCACCAGGCAGTTGTAACTGTTTGTTTCAGATAAAAACAAATTATTTCACAACCAAATACAGAAAAAACACACCTTAAATTCAATCGAATTTCTTTTAGTGGGGAGTTACATTATGCAGTACTAAAATATAATAATTTCCTAGATTTATTGTAATATGTTTTTAAACACATCAGGTGTTTACTGAGGTTTTGTTTCCTTAGAAGCATTGTGGCTATGCATTCAACTGTTGAACCTTGTTCTGCAATTTTGTAGAATCAAGTGCCTCTGGGGAAAAAAAAAGAAAGAAACAAACAAAATCCCCCAAAGCATCAAAAGACAAGCAAACACAAACCAGAAACTCCAAAACAAACAAACAAAAAATACTGATGAAATTTTATCAGGAGAAAAAAGATTTAGCGGTCTGCAGGAATTTTTCTATTCCCCTTAACAAAGTCAAGGTTCTGCTCTGGTGGTCTGGACCTGGAACCAGCATAACGCTGCGTTAGGTACCTACCTCCTCTGGATGTGTTAGAGATCCTGGTGATCTCTCTCACTTTCTTCCTCCTCTGTGCGCCCAAACATACCCTTGTTTTGACTGCATCCCCTTTTGAACAGCTTCATATGATTGCTTCCATCCACAGGTTACTTCATTCAAGTCGATTTGCCACAGAACACGCGCCCATTAGCAAACTCGTCTGTAGCCTGCTTTAAAATCTGCTTATGGTTATGTCCAGATAAAAGCATGTGAGGTCAGTTTAGCAGAGCAGAGACAAAATGCTTTAACATAAGGTTTTCTATTCTGTGCAGGCAGCTAATAAAAGTGCCCGCAGGTGTTGAGAATTATCCTTCTCTAGGAGATTTCTTTACAATCTGAACCTAATCTTGGCGAAAGCTTTGGCAAGGATATCTGGCACATTAATTAAATGACTTTCCCTCCCCCACAGGTCTTATGCTGTAACTTTGATTAACCACCTCTGTGCCCAGGAACCAAACTGCTGGATAGACACTATCAGTTTTACAGGTGTATGGATGTTAGAGATAACTTGGGATTCCTCCTTTATCTGGATAGATTCTCCTTACCCTTTCAACATTACAGAGCTTTTCCCTTAGCTACCACTACAGGGATCCTACAGGCATATTATGAGATTTTAGTATGAAGACCTTTTTATTCAGTGTGTATCTCTGGATGGCCTCTGCTGAGAAGTTTCAATCCTTAGGGGAAAATGCCTAGCTCCTCCAAAGCTCCCCCTCTATTTAAATGGCTTTTCCTTGCTTCAGTATTGCAGCTGTGACACATCAAAGCTAGTAGCTGGTGTGGCAGGACATGCATTCCCAAATCAGCCTCAGTGACGAAAGGTGATTTGCGGTGACAGGTTTCATATCTTACAGTGTCATTTTCATGAATGGCTTGGCTAATTAAATTTAATGTGGAACAAGAGCTTGCTTACATTCTGCCAGGCTTAAGATGTTCTTACTCACACCTTACTTAAAGAACAATTCCTACTGTTAAATAAGGGCTCCAGGATTTAGCCCTCTGTTAGCAGTCTTCCATAAACCCTTTGTTTTCCTAACATGTTAAAAACCAAGGCTTAATGGGTTCATGATGACATCAGTTATCAAGATTTGTGTGGTGTTGGCAGATGTTGAATTTTCAGTGGAAAACCATTAAACAGATTTGAGTCAGGGCAAGTTTCACAACATGCACGTATTATACCGGTGGTTACATGTGTTGACTTCAGCTTTATTTATTACAAAGGAAAACAGGCCTGTACTTATACAACAACAGCAATGAGAAATTAATCTTCCCAATAGGAAAATCAGTCTTGTCTTGTTAAAGGTACTCAAAGTTACTTGTTGAGCATGCTGAGCTTGCAAAAACGATGACTGCAACTTGCAAATTTAATAAATCTAAAATTAAATATTAAAAATAAATATAAGAAAAAACCCCCATTTTTTGTTACTTGGGCCTTTTTTTGTATCAAATATAAAGAAGTTAGTATTTCAGAAAGTGTTAAATGTCATTTTTTGACAACCTTTCTTTCCAAAAATTCTCCATTTTATTTTCCTCTCAGATTAGATTTGCTACTTCTGAATACTCATTGCCTGTCAGCTCAGAACACACCAATTCTGTACTAGCTGTAATATTCTTCAGCATTAAAAAGTTGGGTTTTTTGTCATATGAGTACTAAGTTTGCCCAGTGTTATTGTCTAGACCAAAGATGGTGTCCAGGACTACAATGTGCTGTGCTATGTGTGTGAGAAACATATGCCAAACACTGAAACCAAATACGTGGAGAGAAATAAAAGCAAGAGCCAATGTAGAAAAAAACAAAAACAAAATCCAACAACAAACCAAGGTGATAACAGCAACAAAAAATCACTTTCAGTTTTGAGAGCACTTTCAATTTTGTGCATGTAGTAATTTGAAGGGAGATAGGTTTGGTTGCTGCAATGTTTGGTTCATACATTAATTAGGACTTCAGTTTGCAGAATTACTGGTGCAGTGTACTGAAACAAAAATCTATTATGTCTCCTTTTCTATTCAACTGTAAACGTGTCAGACACTGTATTTTCTTGGAAACTAAACTTCACACAGTTGTTATGAATTACTTACTTCAAATCTGCTTATGCATCAGGAGGCATCTAATCTTAGTCCTTTTGTTTTACCAGTAAAGTTGCTCTTATAATGCATCTTTTTCACACTTGAAGCTTTTCTTGAGTCTCTGACTGTCGATACTGCTAAGGCATGAAGTTTTCTGAGTGCCAAAATTAATACTGATGGTAACTAGAAGGTTTCAAGGGCTCCATCATTTTTTTTTTCAGTTTTACGGCACACTGCATAGAGAATCATTCGAACATCGAGGGGATACATTTCACTTCTGTGCATTTAAAAGTAAGTAATTAAAACAGAAAAAGAGAACTTAACATTTTGTCTTATGAAAAAGGACCTAATTTTCTATTTTTTTGACACTTTGAGGAAAATTTGCTTTTCAATGTGTTGATTTATAAAAATTAAAATTCTTTCCAATATGGCTTTTATTCAGAAAATCTTTTAAAAAAATTATATTAAAATGTTGCTTTGATATTGTGGGATTCAAAAAGATTTTTAATTTTTGTCAGCTTTTCAGTTTATTTTATTCCTGTTTGTCTTATTTAACAGTAGAGCTGCACAAAATAAAATCAATGTGTTTGAACAAGTAATGGAATTTTCCTTCACTATTCTTTCCACTATTTAAGTTTAGCTCCAGGTTGGAACCAAGTCAATTTTTTCTATCTTGAAGTCCTGTATAAAATGAAACTTTAACTTCAATGGAAGGCTATTTTTCATCAGGCAAACAAACAAAAATGTCCTTTATTGGGTCCATGTAAAACCATAGTTTCTTCACCAGCACAACTTTCCCAGTACATGAAACCAGTCACCTGATAAAAAGACTATGGCAGATGATAAGCTTTGAATTAGGACCTCAGTTTTCACTAGCTAAAGAACAAATGATCATCCACAGATGTGAGCATGCAAAAGAAAAACATTCTTTCCCAAACTTTTCATGTAAAAAAAAAAAATGATGAAATGTTGAATAATTATAATTTCATGAGTTACGTGATCTCCTATTTTATTACAAATGGGTAAATAGAAAGACTCTGATTATTTACACTGCTGACCTGCCCCAGGTTTATGGCATTTATTATAGTCAGTAATGTTTATAGAAAAATTTTTCCTAACAATAACATTTATAATATTTTAATGTGTGTGTATGGAGGGAAATAGTACATGAAAGAATTTCAGTGCAAATAAACCTAGACCGTTTTGCATTTGGAACTCCTCTGTATTATTTTAGGACCCCAGTTCTCAAAACAGTTATGATTAACTTTATTCACACAATTCCAATGGGACAACTCATATGTAGAAAGCTAAATCTTCTCTTAAGTGTTTTCTTGTACCCTTTCCCATCCAACCCTTCAGTTCCTGATGTGCATGGGTTGGGGTAGGTATGTCTAAACATATTCCTGAACTCACTGAACTGGCTTGTCCTTCTGTAGAGCACATCATTTAAATTAAATAAATATATGGGGGTTTGTGTGTGGATGAATGTACAGATATTTGCACAAGCATTAATTAATTTATTCTGTGGGTATCAAGTAATTATCTCTTTTGCTGCAAGGGCAATTTGCTGCCATACTAGGCAGAAGGCATTCTTTCCCCAAACAAAACAAGCATAGCACCACTTTCAGCTAAATACTGAAGTGTGTGATCAGTATTATAATGTGTTAAACATGGCATCATTATTCTAAAGCCAGCCACAGAGATATAAAATGCACTGTGAGACTGCAAACTGAGCACAGTTTGATTGTAGGACACCCGGGTAGAGGGGTTTTGTATTAGAATATACATCGCATTTATAATGCCTTCTTCTCTAAAATGTAATTAGGTTTTTTTATGAACTGGTAAAATATAGTAAATAAAGGACTCAGGGGATTTCCATATAGCCACATTTATTCCCACATGTCTTTCCAAATCATAAATGGTTGTCTTCCTTAGAAATGGATTAGGACAAATTGCATTAGGACACGATCATGAATCTGATTAAGGTGGAACCATGATCAGGTTTTTTCTTTTGGGCAACCATGTTTTCTTATAATAACCAGAAGACAAAAAAGCCTTTGGCAAGATGTTTCAAGAGGCCTTTCTCATATGCACATAAAAGCAGTTTTCATGCTAATTCAAAAATTGGTCCACACCTATAATTTCTTTATATAGCCAAGACAAAGCTTTGGGCAAAATTTTTCAGTAGTATATATTTCAGATACAGACTTGTGGTTTCAGTGAAAGCTCCTAAAAAGGAATTTCCATGCATAATTTCCTTAAGGAGAACACTCTGAAGGCAAGCTGCAAGAGAGGAAGAAGATCAGGCATTGATTCCAAATTGGTTCAGGGAGAGGAATGCTGAGAACAAAAACATCCCCAGTGGAAAACTGATGTAATATACAGAATAAACACCTTTTATGAACACGCTCTCAGAAAGGCCTCAGCTCCTTCTCTTCCTGTGTTAGCAAGCGACCCAAACTGAGCACACTATGTGACATAATTTCACAAAGAAGGAAACTAGCACGGATGTGTCTGTTGATGCATAGAAATGTAAATGTGTTGAAAATTCCTGTCTCAGCAAAATAAAGGCTGTTACTTTCTTCTCCATTCTCCCCTATTTATCTTTTTTTTTTTTTAAACAGTAGTTTCAACTCCATATAGCTAAAGGGAACTTAATTGCAGTGTTGTTATCTCTGTGTCATAACCAAATCTGTAGTGACTTGAAGGGTCTGGGAAGGACATCTTTGTTCAACCCCTTTGGGGCTCCATGGCATATGAGCATTTTGGTCTCTCATACTAACATGTAGTATTCAGCTGAGAAGAAGGGCTCTACTTTAAGTCTATAGAAGTCTATTAAAAAAAAAAAAAAAAGAAGTTCCCTGTCATTGAGGACTAGTGTTTGACATATGAAAATAAAGAGAATAGATGGGTCATATGAACAGGTTCTGGAAGCTAAAGGAGCTCCTTAATCTTTGTGCTTAGAATTGTAATGTTACACTGCTTAAGTAACTCTATCCATCTTCTTAATGGTTAATCTTACTAGTTTTTACTTGTTTGGGGTTTTTTTCCAGTTCAGACCAAGATTCAGTAATGTTCATTTTTTACTTGATATTAACATTGTTTTGGCAAATGTAAGAATCTGAATTCTTCGTATGTTTCATGCAGGCAGAGACCAGACAATAAAAACTCAGATCTGCACTGTGGTCCAAATTTCAGAGTGTACCCATCTGAACTAGATTTTTCCTCGGGCTGGAAAACTTCTAGCTATCTCTTGTACATTGTTCTTGGCAACTTGCTCTGGTTTCATCCAGAAGCTGAGGGCCTGACGTGAATGTGGGTAGAAGCTGGAGCTAGTGACCCAGCATGTGAATCCTCACTATTTTTTCCAGACTGGCAATCCTTAGGTACTCCACCAAACTTCATATGTTTATACAAACTGGGTGTCTGAAAGCATTTTGAATCAGTAACATTGGTTCATAATCTGGTGTAATAATGACCAGACAAACACAAAACCCCTTTTTTGTCTCTTACTTCCCCTGACATTTCCAAATGGGTTTGCTCACAGCTGGGACTTTCAACACAGCTAGGGGAAGATCAGAGGGACCAAAACCAGCAGTGATGTGGCACACTTCTGGATTTCTTGGCCAAGCTGGGACTGAGTTCTGAAATAAAAATATACATGTTCTCCCTTGGGCTCTTCAAAGCAGAGATTCAGCTACGTTTCACAACAGTAATTTTCAGCTGAAACCGGAAAGGTGCAAAAGCCCTACCCTGATGTTCCCCAAACCTTCTGTTTGGCAACACCCTGTGCAAGAGAACATGCTGGCTCATGTTCATAGAGTCGTGACTTGTACAGTTCAGACCTTACCAAAATTGTTAGAGAACTCAGGATCAAAAATAATTATGATGAATTGGGAAATTGTATTAATCAAAAAAAAAACCAAGCTAAAATGGGAGAAAGAAAAGATCAATCAGAACAGTCATACCAAATTTTCCTATCTGTTGGAGTTTGTCTCAGGTTTGTTCCTCGAGATATATAAATATATGAAAAGAGAGTGAACAAGACAGATATCCAAACACACTTATGTGTATATAAAGAAAAAAATGTTGAGGTCAAAAACCAAAATCCAAAATTAAATTATTACAGGATGTAAGAGACTAAACCCCCTTGGTAAATTATTTAGATGAATAATCTGTCTATAATAACAGGTTATTATTTTCAGAAAATGAAGTCCTCTTTTTATCAGTAATAATTAGCCCTTCAATCCAAACTTTACAGTGTAGAATTTCTACTTTGTAGAAACTGAAACATTTCTGTGAAATGTAGAGCAGGTTGGGAAGTCAGATACATTTCCATGAAACCAATTTCTTTACATTTATTTAAAAGTATATCCAGACATTTTCAGGATCTTCCCAGCTCTAAAGCTGACTTAGCTATGTACTAAAAAGAGCAAAAAAGTCACATTGTCTTTGTTCCATTTACTTTTCTTGACCATTTTAGCTGTTGTTTTAAATTGAAAATGGACAGTTCCAATAGAACTGAGCTTTTTTTTCCCTAAAATGGAATTTTATATCTAAAATGTTAAATGAAAAGATTTCAATTACATGTCATGTAAACACTGTTCATATTGGATTTTCCCACAGATTCTCTGCTTGGAAAGTTCCTTTGAAAATTAAATCGTTCATACAATCTATCAGAACAGTCGTCTCAATCATGCAGTTTTCTTATTTTCTCTGATTGGGTAAGGTTTTATAAACTACTTTCACTTCTGCTTGAAGAAAGGTTTATTTGTTTCACAAAAGTATTTTCATTCCATGAATGAATTAATCTCAGCTGCAGACATAAAAATTTATTCTCTTGATGCTATGTTCACATTAATACTTGTGAGACGTAACAAAGATGAAGCAAAATTCAATGTTTCTTAAAAGTGTCATGTTTATTTTTGCTGTTAATTTGCTGGTACCTTGCAGCTTGACAATCACTGCAAATCTGTTCTTTAATTTCTCTACAAAAAGAGCTAAATTAGCCACCAGAAAGGCCTGCAATTCAAAGTATGTACAGAAAGTGATTGGAAAACCTGGTATCCTGGTTGTAATTATTCATATGATTTACCTGCAGTCATGTCACTTTTATGGCACTAAAAGATATGTTATATCTATTTATTCACCTAATTGTTCCAATCAATTTCTGTGACAAACGTACTTAAATCCAATAGGGTTGAGTGCTACATTCTTAGCTAGCTTAAAGCTTTATGAAGTTATGTCAGATGGAAAATCTGGCCAAGGAAAAAATGGAAATGGAACTGGCCAGAATAATCCCTGAGACTTTTTTTTCTCTTTATATTATTCCAGTTATATTTCAAATAATTTCTAATGACTAGATGTACTGGAAAGACTATCAGAGTAATAGAATAATGGTGTCTGGAAGGAATTTAGGAGGTCATCAAGTCCAAATCTTCTGTAGAGCTCCAATCTTTGGCCCATCCAAGTGGGAGAGTCTCTTCAGCCAGACCCTCTCCAGTTTTTCCGTTTTTCTTGTACTAAAGGGCCAAAAAATACAGACAGTTAGATATGTCCTTTTTAAAGTTGTTATTTGTCATCTCTGACAGTTACTCTAACATAAAGTTATTTTTGTAAAGTTTGTTCCATACTACTGAGTTTAGACCATCTGAATATTGTGCGACTAGAAAAAATTCCAAATCCTTCTCCGATTTCCAGCTAAACATCAATTATCTGTAATATTTGAGAGCTCTTTCTCTGTAGATAAGTATTTATATAAACAAATGTAGCTGCCATATGCCCTCTAGATATGTCACACATGCACAATCCTGCCTCTTTGATTCAAAGAGATCACAGGTGTCACGGAGGAAAACAAAACCCTGTTAAAGGAAGCTCTGAAAAAAAAATCTTGGAGCAAGGCAATTAGGATAGCAGTATTTCTTCTGCTCAGAATGAGTGATGAGTATGGCCTGTGTGACCTGATACACAAGCCAGAGCAATGCATAAGTTCATGAATGCATCACCCACCATTTCCTCCTGCTGCCACATCATCCTCACTGCTGAGGAATTCTTACGCTCTCTAAAGCTCTCAGTGAGTTCAGTGGCAACGTCTAGTACGTGTGTCCGCACAACAGCAGGTCTGGTACCCCCACTGGAATTAGGAGCAGACCAAGAAAAAACATCTTGGAAAGAAAGCCAAGGTCATGACATAAAAGCCTCAGACAGTTGATCTACAGACTTTAAAAGCCACTGGGAAGAAGTCATTCTGCTAAATGACTGAGTGAAGGCACTCACAAGTACGCACTAATACGTGTGTATGCGTGTGGATGCACGTATGTGCGTGCAAAAATAAAAGTTGATTTTTTTCCCTATTTCAGTAGTTTGTTTCAAAAACCACAGAAATTTAGATTATCAAGTACACTTTATTTAATCATTTTGCAATTGCGAAGTCATATATATATGTATATATAAAAACAAAAAGTCATTAATGTGGTTCAAGCTGATAATAAGAATAAGAATTTAACTGAAGGAGTTCACATGATGTCTTACATCTACATATGGTTAGAAACTGGAGTTTTCTGACAAAACTGTTATGGAATAATTATGGGATTAAAAAGCTGGAATAAGGTTATTTAAAAAAATGGTGTAAGGTAATGTGAGCCAGAACTCTCAAAGTCCCTTAATAGGTGTTCTTAACTCAGTGTTAATACTTTATTTAACATAATGCGCTCTGCACTCTTTAAATTGCTAGCCTGGAACAGATGATTTATGTTGCTCTTGCATCCAAACAAGAATTAATGCCGTGATCCTATTTGACTGGAATTGTTAAGCACTTTTGTTCTCAGGCTTGTATCAGAATGATAACAAAAACATAAAGTCAGCAAGCTTTTTAATGAATGTGGTGTTAATTTGAAGTGCCCTGATTTACAGATATTAGAGTAACGCTCTCTTTCAAGTATTTACTGAGGTGTTAGAAAGTTTGTGTTCACATTCATCTTGAACATTTAGTGTACTGCAGTTTCTTTGTTTCCAAAATATTAGAAGGTTGCAGTTAAGAAAGCTATTGGAACCGAGTATCATTTTTATTATTATTTTTTACAAACAGTGATGTCTTTCATCATATTTTGAGGGAATATCAAATTAATGTCACAGGTAGTTCTTTTGATCCTATTCAGATCTTGGTTTTGTAGGTTTCTGTTGTTTTCCAGGTGGTGTTTTTTCCCCTCCTCCAATATTTTAATTTTATGTATTTCATACCTGCATAATGGTTTATTCATCTGCTTTAATTACTTCTATTGGTTAATCTTGGTACAACTGGATTTTTCTAAAAGGCAATCAGTGCAAGCACAGTGACTGATGCAGTTACTTGCCAGCATTTCACTACAGGTGTGCAATATTATAGTCAACTGTATGTATGAATTTTGCTCCAGTTCCTTTTGGTTTAACTAGTGAAACAAATGTGAGCACTGTCTTTTCTTTGCTGACTATTGTCCCTGTGGAGTTTTGCTGGTAAGAGTGGAGACAGTCCCCTGTCCTGTTGCTGGTGGTTAGAGGTGTTCAAAGGAACTAATAGGTTTATCACAAGTTTGGTACCATTTTCAACTTTTATGAGAAGAATATGACCAGAATGTTCAGAAAAGCTAAGCTGTTTTTATGATCTGGCACATAAAGCAAGGGTTATTTGCACCTTGGCATAGTTTTGACATAATAGAATATCTTACAAGAACTACGAAGAACATTTAAGTGATGACGTGCGTACATATATTCTTTCTAAAAAGAAAGAAAAAAAGAAGGGAAGAAATGTTAGCTAATGAATACTTGATGTGCACACAGCTGAAATAAAGAAGGTGGAAATAAAAGTTCAAGCCATGGCAATGAGAAATGACATTTCCTATGGGAACAGTAAAATGTAGAGCTCATCCACGGAAGATTTCAGTGAGAACCCGAAGTGGCATTGCTGAAATTGTCCTGAGAAAAGAATAAGAGAATCTCTAAAGCTGGTACATCAACAGAGAGTCTGATGTTTTCCCAAGAGCACTTCAGCTTCCCACACTCTGACAGACTTGTCTGAATATTCACCAAAATGTGATTTTTCATGATTGTGAAGGTTGATATCTTGACCATGAGCAAGTGAGAGATTGGTGACAATAAAGAGGACATATGCACTATACTTAAATATCCTACAATAGAGAATTTATCAGATTAGCAGAAATTTGGTCTGTTTAAATTTATAGCCTGATGTAGTCCTTCCTATCTGAATTGATTCTTTCAGTCCTAAAATATGTATTTTTATTTAACACTGAAGGAGAGCGAGATTGCAGTTACCAATTTAACCATAATATCTGGGTTTGAGAGGATGTTTCTTATAAACCACTGTAAATTGCTAGCAAATCTACAAAGCACTTCATATATAAAGCATATGCATAAAACATATCGCTTCCTCCAAGTATGATGTTCTTCAACTTGTTCAGTGCTTATCTCCTTTCTTCTTCTGCCTCAATCATTCAAAATTAGCTAGAGCCTGATCTGAGAGCTGAGAAATAAGGGAGAGATGAAACACCCACTTTTCAGTTTTGTGTCCTTCAGTCATTGAATGTTTTATGTCATGTGATGGGAGGAAATTAGTTGGTAACAGATCTGATATTTTAGAACTACTATGTCTCTTACTGACTTAATCTGGATGATTTAGCTGTCTCAAACTGGGCTTTTTGAAAACTCTGGAAGTCCATAAACCCAAAGTGTAGTTGGGGAAGTTCTGGAATAGCTAACAAATCATGCTATATGTATGTTACATCAAACAGCTCAGAAGCCCTGAAAGGATCAAGATCCAGAAACTCCATAAAGTCCCTTGAGACTTTTACTTTTGCTATTGGTTGTGCATGCAAAACAGTCATATACTCTGGAGATGAGAAGTAGAATGAAAGCCTGAGGAAATAGCATCCATTTCTGAAAATGTTACAATAAGTGACTTTGCCAAGGTCGTACGGGAAATGGGAGTCAGACTATATAAATCTAAAGTTTTTAGTCATGGCACTCGAAAGAAGCCTTTCTTTTCTTCTTTTTTCTCTTTCAACTGGAGCTGCCACTACCCACATTTATATTCTAGATGTAGTCTAAAAGAGAGGAGAAATTAATTTTCAAATTTTCTTTCTGTTGCGTTGTCTGTTTATTACGCACAGTGTTGTTGCACATAATGCCTGGATGTAAAATGATTCAGGGACTAATGTCTTCAGTCATAACATGGGAAAACAGAGAAGCAGTTGGATAGTAATTTCTCACACTGTTCTGCCATGGCAGTTCTTTCTGCTGTGATTTAAGAAAGTGCAGGCAGTGGAAAAGGTTCCCTTTGAAAGTGTTTTAAATGTCAAATATATGATTCATTTCTATACTACTTTAATCCAAATGCCAAAGCTCTGAGCTAATCTATCAATCTGACCAGGACTTCATGAGTTTTACCTATCCAAACAGCTATCTCTTGAACTGCAAGTCCTCCTAACACCAATGCAAACTACCAGCATGTTTTTTTTAAGAAAAGACTGCCTTAATTTCTTTGTGAATGTGTGCTGTGGCATCCTTAGGCTCATTTAGGAGGGCTATATGTGACAGGGGCTTGGATGTGTAGTAGCTGTGCTGTGCCTGGTTGTTATACACTGGAGAAATGGGTTGGGGAGCCAAGAATATGGGAGGGAAGAAACCCCAGAATTATTCCAGCAGTGGAAGTAAATGAGTAGTGTTAAGGATATTTCATATAGAGATGCTAAGTCTAGATCTGATCACTGCTGTCATCAGATACGGCCTCTGCTGCAGGGACCCTGGAGCTGGCTCTGGTGCACTATCATCTGCTTATGTTCTGCTTGAAAGAGCAAGTCTCTCAGAGAATTGGTCAGCTCTGTCTGTGAGAGTGGATCAGCTGCTATTGAACAGTCTCTGTTCAGTCATTGCGAAGGAATATATACCTTCCTGAAAAGTATATGCTCTCCTTCAGCTCAAAGCACCAGGAGGTCCTAATTTCCATTTTGATATCAGATCTTTTCCTCCAGAAGAAATTTACAGTCTTCTTTCATTTTTTGGTTTCATCTTTCAGTCCTTTATTTGTGTGATTCTTGTAATTTTTTTTTTTCAATTATTTGACTAATTTTTTAAGTATGCACTTCAAAGTATATTCCAGTAGCACTTTTCTCATTACCAGAAGCAGACTTGATATCATTTATTTACTTCTCCACAATGCCATCCTGGCTGGGCCATCAAGTTAACACAGTTAGCCACTGCAGTAGACTTAGTTTCCCCTCTCCAGGGTGTTCAGCATCTTCTTTTCTGGGCTGCTGTTTTCCCGTATCATGTAAGGTCTAAGGTCTACCTTTTTTGATATCAATTTCCTCAAAGATGTTTCTGTGAATTTTTTATTGACTTGGAATCTATCTGTCTATCTAGATACATAAATCTATCTATAGGTATATATAGATATCTATATCTATCTAGATATAGGTATAGATATAGATATAGATATATAGATATACATTTTTTTTTTTTAAAGACAGATAATTGTGTAAATTTTAGATTTCAATAGAGTAGAAATTGCCACAAGAGAACAATACTTTTCTGATTTGTGTGGAGTTCTGGGAAAAGAACTCAACATCATGGAGCAGTTCAGCCACAGAAATTCCTGTCTGACACTTAATTCTACTAAATCTTAAAAGCTGTGCTACAGAGGGTCCCTGTTTTCTAATGTAAAATAGAAAGAGCTCAAATCCCTGGAAAAACTGATACAGGGATCACTTATCTGATTTTTTTTTTTTTAACCAAAAATCCACATGGCCTTATGATTTACCTAAATCATAATAAGCAGATTATGGTAATTCAGCCACTGTCCTTCCAGGAAGGGCTGCTCACAGGTTTTCTACTGCAGGAAGGTAATTATGCTCCAGGGGAACCAGATTTTGAGTCATCAGCATGGTGATGGTAAGGAAAGATCTCAGCTGCCTCTCACTGCACCAGTCTGTCTCAGTGCCTTTACTGTGTCAGCTGTTTCTCAGTACCCATCTTCAGGCATGGATATCCAGGTGTGATTGTTTCCACAAATGCTGCCAGATAGCAGGAATTCCCTAAGGCTTCGTTTGTTAGAACAGACTGTGTAAAGCAAGCATTAACATTGGTTTCAGGAGTGACCTCCACAGTGCTCACTTTCTCCCTTTTACTTCACAGATATTTTCTGTCTCCCAAACATCTTGCTCATCAAAGCTCTTGCAGTTGCTGTGGGGATTATTTCCACAAAGGCCAATTTGTTTCAGGTAAGCCAAGCTGTTAAGGTACTGGTTAATGAAAGCTGAGGTGAGTACTCAGACTGAAATTACATTGACCATTTATGAGCTGTGCCTTAATTAAATTAAAAGAGTTTAAACCCCAAACTAGTGAAGTTAAAGTAGCTACAGTTTAAAATGGGGTCTATAGGGACTTGCATCCAAATATCAAGATCAGGTTCTCTTTTTGAAGAAGACAGTGGGACCAGAGACCAAACAACAGTTCTCTAATCAGGAGCAGATGTGCTTTGTATGAATCACTGGAGGTAAAATGAAAGAACTTTTTCTTCAACAGGACCATGCATGTAAAACTACTCTTGGACAACTAATACCTTAGGTACTTGTAATTTTTCTCTAGTGAAATCAAATAAAAAATTAATTGAAGGTTCCCATCATCTTCAAGCTTTTTTTAATAAGCAAATCAAGTGCTTCAGCAAAAGTTCTATGTAGGCATGGTTAGAAGAGGAATGGAGGGATCAGATTATTGCACAAGTTGATTGAAGTTTTCTTTTGACCACAAAGAGTCAATCTTAGTTTTATGTGGCAATTTTTCTTCATGGAAGATGTGTCATCCTTAAAAATTAGGATGTGAAATACTGATCCTTTTAACTAACCTGGAAAACTTCAGATGACTCAGGAAGGTTAAATATTCATCCTGAACACCTAGAGTCATAGTAAAATGTCTCTAGTAAAAAATCCAAGATTAGACATTTGTTAAAGTCCTTGTTTTTGCCAGTTAGGTTTAGCACTTAGGTTTGGAAGGGAGTGTAATACAGAGACCAATATTTATGTGGGTTTTGGAGTAGGAATAGGAGATCTGGGAGGTTTCTTTTCATTGTCCTTGCTGTTTTTTAATTGAGGTCAAAAAGGAGAACAGAGAGTTTTTGGAGCTCTGCATTCATTTTCCCTTTATTCTGAGAATGATCTCTTATAGAAATGCTTACCCAGTTTTGAAACAAAATCACCAATAATCCAAAGATTGTCAGTATCAAGCAAGTATGATAGTACATTTATGTTGCTTTAGGATTTGTCTATTATCATTACCTACCTAGTTTGAAAAGGCTTTTCCTTCTTTTTCTTTTCTTTTACTGCTTTGTTTTGTCTCTGAAAGTTAAAAAAATAAAAAATGAATGAGACTTTATTTCCTAGTGAATAGAGATTGCATCTCTCCTCCCAGGGCTTGCTCAGGGTCAGTAACAACTTCTGCGAGAATGATTTATTGACTTTTCTGCTCTGACCAGAATTAAAACTGTCACCAAAGGGCCTGTAGTCCCCAGACACCAGCTTGGCCTTCTCAGTCAATCTGCCAGAAAGAGAGCTTTAGTTACATAGCAATTAAAAGACTTATTTCATGGTGAGTAACTAAAGGGAAGTGGAGGTCAGAGAGAGAAAGGTTAACGTGCTGAGGCAGAAATAGTGCAAAGCACTAATTCTGTACTTCTATATTTAAGTCTCTCCCATCATCTCTCACTGTTGTTCATATTACATTTGTGCTTTGACTATTTCTATTTATTTCTTGAACCAGCTTCAAGAACTTTGGAAGCCAAATCATTTTAAACCTCCTTATAAAGCTTTAAGTGCTACTTCATGATATCTTCCTAGATTCATGAGGGATTAATGCTTATATGTGGTCATGAACAATTTTTCCATCCTTGTTTGTCTTCCATCTTTTTCCATCCCAGCTGTGGATCTATTGGCCAGTTTAATCCAAATTTGACCAGAAAGTTAACAGCCTCTACAGTGCATGAGAGTGGGTTCATTAGTGCTCTGCTGAGAAAACAGCATCACAGGTATAGATTTTACCAGGCACTCAAGCTACAAGTAAAAAAGCTCTATTGTGACAATTGTATTCTGAAGAAAATTTTATATTTAAGTTCGCACCTCACCGGAAACCCACAGGAAAACTGACTTCATCATTTCTTTTTCTTATGGTCCTGCTTGTTTTGCCATCAGCCTAGTGTTTAACATCCCTGGAAAAGAGCTGTCCCTGTGGAAATTCGTGCCATATCCCTGTAAATATCAAAGGCATTTCATTAATACAACTCCTGTCATTGGAACTGAGCTCGTGCGTAGTCAAAGTATGAAGATTGTCTTTGTTTTGTCTTTATGGCAGTTTTGGACCACTGGTGTCTTCTCAGGTACTGTGATATGCCAGGGAGGAAACAGTGCTTTTTGGATGGTTGGTTGAAATGATGTGCTTTTCTTCCTGCTGCTGGTTTGTGGCTCTGTCACTTGGTGCCTGGTGACAGAGCCAGAAACCAGCAGCAGACCCGGGGCCTTTGCGTCTTGCAGAACTGCCATTCTCACAGCACTTGGTGAATTGCACCAGGCCTGTGGAGCTGGCACTGGGAATTTTACCTTGTCAGTAGGGTTTTATCAGGGAATTGTTCAGCAGAGCTGAGTATATCCCTTTTTTACTGATGTGGTAGCCAGTTTTTTGTTGGATTTGTTGAAAGATGCAGGCATATTTTTTAACCTCAGCTTCCTTTGTCAGCTGGCTTCCCATGGTGAGGAATTGGTGTCAGAACTCAATACTACAGTGGCACTGTGGGGACTGAAATGTGATTGGAATCCTATTTTGTGAGATTCAGTAAGTGCATGATGGATATTATAAAGAAAATTATAAACTTCATTGAGTATGTTGATCACAAAGAGACTAAATAACATCTCATACTTGCTGAGGAATTCTGTGGCACAGCTGTGAATTGAAATCCAGATTTCTGCATCTCAGTGCAGTGTTTTAATGACCAGATCCTGCAACTATTTCACCAGGGAAATGTTCATTGCCAGAGCATCTGTATTCCAGACTGGCTTTAGTATTACGGATTAGAAAATAGGTTTTTTTTTTTTTCCACTAAATCCTCTTTATCAAATAAAATTTTGCTGGAACTTAATACCCAGAAGTATTGTTGAGATTTATAGCAAATAGTGAACTCAGTATGAGTTCCTCCTACCTTAGTCTACCAATGCCTCTTAGTGTGTTCATTGCTGAAGCAAACAGGTCTCATGTCAGTGTTGAAGACTATTTTACCTGTCTGAGAGAATTTCATGTGGGGTGAGCAAAGACCCTTAGAGCCAGTTAAAGAGAACCTATTTTATTAGTATGCACACTGAATTAATATGTGAAATATTTCCTGTAAGGTTTTTTTGGTTGCTTGATTTTAAGTGCACAATTTGAGAGAGCCACGGAGTTCTTAGGGGAATGTCCATTTATTTCCCATTGATCAGATCACAGAAAGCGAGGCATAAAAAAAGTTCATGGCAAAGTAGAAAGTTAGTAGCAGTGTAAATTAGAAGCCTTAGATAAAAATGTTTTAAAATTTTGACTTTCAGTGTTGTCATAGAACCCGATTTGAAAAAAATCAACAGTTCTTCATTTTCAGGTTTGGACTAAAATCTCAGTAGCTAACCTAAATGAAGATGAGGTAGAAGTGGTGGTGTCAAAACGGCCTGTGGGATGATGCAGACAGTGGTTCTTATTCCAATTCACAAATAGCTGGATTTGCCAGGATGATGTAGAAGACAGTAATTGGCCCCAAATTAGGCAGATTGTGGGTTTTGTTAATGCTTGTTTATTCATTTTCACAAAAGGGGGGCATGGGCCCTCAAAGATGAATCTTCTCTAGGTCTTCAGACAGATAAGATAAGGCAGACAAGAAAAGAAAGGACTGTGGGGGAAGAATTAGGAGGGAATTAAAAGATGGATTCTGGTCAAACCAGACCTAAAACCAAAACTGGAACAGCTCTGCTTTGAACCTGTGATATGTACTGGTTCCCTTGTTGACACTTTTCTAGTTCCCATAAACATAAATCTACCCAGCTGATGATTTCTTTGTAGCTGCTGTCATTGCAGCTTCATCCTCGGGTAAGATACAAGGCAAAGTCTCTCAAAGGGACAATACAATTTACTAGTAAAGCTGGTTGTACCATAAAGTTACTTTTAAAATAAAGACCTTCCAAATTAGTCCTTGAAGTGGGTTATGATCTTCTTAAGTGATCTCTTAATAAAATATGTTTCCTATTACAGTTTTAGGGTTTCATCCATACTCATCAGATTTTAATTCATTAGAAATACAGTTTTGGCTTCTTTGGACAGGGGATGTGACCTTTAGTGAATTCTGTGCTTTTATGAAACTCATGGCTCTCTGAATTAATGATGACATAAGAAAGCCAGGTCTTTAATTTGTTATAAATTTTCCTCTGAAATGATGTCTGTCAGTGATAATCCTACAATGTAAAGGAGTGTTGGCAGCAAACGATAAGAAATGTCAAGGAAAGGGCAGAAATAGGGAAGGGATTTTTACATACTGGTATCATGCTATGTCCTCTTTTTGATAAGCTGTAATGACAGTGGCTGTCAAAGCTGTCAGGGTACTGAAGGGCCCTTCTTGAGACATCTCTTCTTTATCAACAGGCAAGGAAAAGTGTCTACATGTACCTGTACATGTGTGGAGGGGTAGGGTCTCATTCCTCTTATTCTGGATCAGAAGAAAAGATTAAATGCTGAGTGATATTCTGATTCTCATTTGTAATTAATGTATTTCCATAAATCTATTATTATGCTGTGTGCATAATAATTTCTCCTGCATCTGTGGTGTAATATTAGGGAGCTCATGTAATTACAGATAATTTAATGGATATCTGTTTTGTATATATTATGCAAATAGATACCTGCTTTAACCTATACCTGTGATGTATAAGAATCATTCATTTAGGTTGGAAAACCTCTTAAGATCATAGAGTCCAAGCATTAACTTGATCCTGCGAAGTCCACCATTGAACCATATCCCATTGACCATATCCCATCTAGATATCTTTTAAATGTCTCCAGGGATGGTGATTAGCCTGCTCCAGGGCTTGACATTTCTCCTGACCTCTCCTTGCACAACTTGAGGCTGTTTTCTCCTGCCCTATTCTTGTATTATTCCAAGGAATTTTAGTTAACTGTAAGGCTTTCTGAGAAAAGAACCTTTGCTTTCAATGTCTTTCCAGAACTGCTGCTGTAGAATGTTCCAAATGCTCTGAGTTTTCTAATGACATCTAGCACAGAAACATGCTCAAAACCCTGTCTTCATGTTAGGTCCCAGCTTCATGAGGCACTCGTTCATTATTTGAGATATTGAAATACAAGCAAATGCTCACAATGGGATTGCTTTTGGGAAGAGGCAAAATAAGATAAATGAGGGTTATAATTGTTGTCAAAATCTTGAGTTCTTTGATTGGGTGCATTTGGCAGTTGCCTAGTATATTCATGCTCTGCTTTTTAGTGGGTCTGTGTCCTTTGCTCTTTTGTTTTGAGAATAATACTGAAATGCTCCCTGCTGACGTAATTCATTGAAAATGAGAGAGTTGGTAGACACACTTTGGTTCCTTTATTTTTCAGTGACGTCAGCAAAATGATCTTACTACTCTGGAGCTTAAACTTGCAGCCACTAGATGAGTTTAACTTCCAGAGCAAACAATAAAGTGAGGACTGCCTAAGCAGCACATGAGCAGAGATTGTGGAATGTGAGATGAAAGTGTCTGGCCTGTGGGAGGAAATGCCCCTTTAATTTTAAAAGCCACTAAAAGGAAAGAAGCAAATGGAACACAAAGCTATTGTATTTTCCCATTCTGGTGACTTCAGTTGTGTTCAAATTTTAGGGTTTTTTTAATGTTTCATCAGAATAATTCCTGATATGATGGATTATCCACTCTTCTGCAGGGTGAGAAACATACAGATGTAAAAGAGCAGGTTGGCAACATCAGCATTCAGATTCACTGGTACAACCCTCTCTGAAACATTCTGCTTTGATGGCTGATTAATCATGTAATTTCCAGCATCTTATATGAATAGGTTCAATTTTTTTTCAGTGACTGCTGTGGCCTTTCCCATTGCATCCTGGAGCCCTAGCCAGGACACTGCTGTGAAGGAAACATGGAAGTGAAAGTGTAGCATCAATGCTACTGGTCTGGGTTGTGAAAGTAGCATCTTAAGCTCTTAAATTACCAAATACTTCTTAGAAAACATTGAAATGTTGACTGTAATGTTTTGGAAATATATCCCCTAAATCAACACTCTATTAATTTTGCAGTTTGATGGATGCTGTAATGGCCTGCCAGAGTATATTTTTAATAGGAATTTTTCTGTCTGCTTCTCTGCCCTTGCTCCTATTTTTTTTCCCCAATGCTGTAACATAACAGTTTTGATGAAGAGCCTGTGGGACTGGATGGCAAGAGTTACAGACTAGAATGTGTGAGAGATTGTGATCTTGTGTAGTCAAAGATACTTTTTGTGTTTATGGTGGTTTGCCATATCCTCTGAGATGTCCAACTGCTATTTTAGCACCGAAGAATGACTTCAACTCTTCTCATCCAGAGGAAATACCAATGCTGGGAATCATGATGAGGCCGTTAGTGTGACTTAACAGTTTATGTCACGCTGGTTAATCTACCATTTATTTCATTATTAGAAACAAGATTTTGTTCTGCGATGATTTCCCTGAACATTTCTTTATCTTTTGAACTGTCAATTAGTTAGCTGCCCTCTGGGGTAGAATCACTCAGTGCTGAGTGCAATCTTCAGCTGCAGTAACCTGGAGGGCACAGGGAATGAAGAGAGTTCCTCCTCATCTGCTTTTCTGTAAGGTAAGGCTAGACTGGCAAAGCAAGGACTCCTGCTGCTTGTTCTGAAGCCTAGCCAGGCATCTTCTGCCTGCTGAAACACAGACAAATGCTGTACATCCAGGGTTCTCATTCTCCTGCTGCTGCTTAACAACACAGCATGCCATCCAAAAGCTTGGGGAAGCCTTCAGGGCCCCTTCACTCAGCTCTCCTTCCTGTCTTTACAAGACCTGCATATGCAAAAATCTCCACCTTCAATATGCAAAGGGTTTGGGGCCTTGCTAACCTTTAGGATGGGAGGTGTGTTTAAGAACGTGGTTGTTGCTTTGCTGCTTAGTTCAGTGGGTTGTTACATCCCAAATTTGCAGTCCAGAGACTTGGCTGGAGTGCATTTTACTTTCCATTTTATGCAGCAGTTCCTGTCTGATGAAACTGAATAGTACAGTTGTTTCTTGGCACTGTGGAGACTGGTGGGGCTTTGTCTGTGGATCTGGCCTTGCTTCTGCCATTGATGTAGTGCTGTAAGAAGGAACAGGTGCTTCCAGTCCTGAAAGCACCATGATCTAGAAGGAGTTTTTAAAAACAAAGTCCTAAACCAATGCTGACGTAATTTTAGAGGGAGTGACCAAAGTGGGTTTAGCAGGAAAGGATGTGTACTGGAGGGAATGAGTCAAAAGGGATCACCTGTCATGTGGGATGCAACTTGTGAGTCCTAGAGATGATATTTTTATTGAAATCTAACTTAATGAATGTTGGGTCCCATCTGTCTTGAGACTTCACTCAAAGATCTTTGATTTGGTTCTAGAATTTTGGTTTGTGTTTGAGGGTACACTGGAGAAAATTTACTACCATGACACAGCTTTTGGGAGGCAGTATCAAAAGTGGAAGCTTAAGAAGGCCAAGGGAACAACTTTTAACCATGAACTTTTGTATCTTTTGCTGGCAGAAACCTTCAGCTGGTATTAATCCTGTGGTGTGTGGCAACTGTGCTGAGACCTAAAGGTTTAATCCTTAGACCTGTGAAGTCAGTGGCCCAGCTCTTAGGGCCATCAGTGATGTAGGACAAGAGCCTGAAATGGCAATTCTATGGAAGTGTTATCATGACAGCCTCTGCTACAGGGCAAAACTGGGCGTCTTCAACTTGGATGGTAGTTACTGAGTAAAAAAAAAGCAGGACTGTCTTGGTTTTGCATTAGATTTGTATTTTTTGAAGTCAGTATTGCACTCTTGTAGTTTGGAAAAGTAACGCTTCCGTTCCTTTTAATAATGGAAAACATCTGAGTCCGTCATTTAGATTTCATTTAACAAACAATTCCTTCTTCCTCCACCTCTTTCCTTGTTTTGTTGTCACACAGGATACCAGGCTAAGCATGAAGAAGAAATGGTAAGCTATTGAGTAGTCAGCCTGGGGCAGGTTAATGCGTTAAAATGAATGTGGATAAAAAAAAGTTACACCAACATGTTCAACATGATTAAAATAACAGGTTTTATTAGGCTGAAAATGTGTACACTGGTATTTGTTTAAGTAACTATGCTCAAGAGAGATTGGTGACTGCTTTTGTGTTCCAATATTCTGTTCATTAACTCATTATAGCTTAACAAGGCATTTGTTACAATGCTGGATGTAGTATTTTCATAAAGCCTGTGAGTGAAAATGGACAAGCCCAAACACTTGGAGAAAGTCCCCTTAACACTCAGCTAATGAAGCCATAGCAGGATGAGAAAGGAGAGTGTTTGCAGGCTCTTTTGCATTTTATGACATAATTTGTTAAAGCAAGATTTTCTTGCTCTCTATCTGATGGATAGGCCAGATAAATGAGAGAGATAATAGCTCATTGTTTCTTGCTCTTTGAATGGCATTTTTCCATTGTCTTAAAGCCTCAGTGAAGTGAACTTCACACAGTGGGCTTTGTTGAAATAAAAGCACTTGTGCCCCATGTCACCAAGAGAGCTACAGTGGAAATGCTAATTTGATAGAACTGAAAAGTGTTTGAGGTGGAGCCAATAGGCCAAATATGAAATCCTCACCATCAGCTGTTTACAGTCTTTGGTTTTCTGTCCTAGGTGAACGGCCTGTTTCACAGGAACATCAATTTTTGTGCCTTGTCATTTCACCAATTGCATCATGCATTCAGATTTCAAATGCCTTAAGAGTAACCATAGTAACTGCAGGCTATTTAAATAAGCTGAAAGAAAAGGAATTCCCTCCCTTGTAAAACCCTTCAGTCAGAGGTACAGCAAGATTCAGATTATCCTCTGCTGCACACTGGCACTGCTCCACTGGATTTTATGGTTCTGTGGATTTGCACAGGTTGATCTGGTTCTAAAAGTATCTGCAGAGCAAATCAACATAAGTGGGTGTAGCTTCTCAAGGAAGGCAGAGCAGTGACTGCTGGCACAAGGATAGATTTGTGTCTTTGTGTATGTGCCTGCCTGTCAGGCGAGCGCGGATGCATCCGCTCATTCCCTTCCCCACTCCTGAAAAATGTCACATTTGTGGCTGACACAGAACTACTATTGCTCTTGTGCTCTTCTTACACACGGAGTGATGTCAATGCCTCTGGTTTTAGTTTGACAGTGTTTCTGTAGTCAGTGTAGGATGGGCTATAAATCTAATCTTTAATGTTCTGAATCAGAATTTCAATGCAGTTGGGTAGGCCCAATTCCAAGTGCAGCATGTTACACTTGGCAATATCACGGTGTCATCCATGCAAGAACACAAGGAGTAAGCCAAGTTTGAGTGTCTTTTTGTTGTGACAATGAGAAAAATCCAAATTTCATTTTTACTCCTAACCTGAATTTATGCTTACCTATAGCTCTTACCTTTTGCCTGTTCCCTTTGTTTCCTAAACTGAAAATCAGGATGCTGTATTGTTAGGGAGACCCTGAATGTGTTATTGAGATTTATCCATCTGCTCACTGGTTCATGGAATAATTCCCCCAGATTTGTGCTTACATTGATTTCAGTGATAGATGGTGCTGGTGATTCTAAATGTCAGTGCTTCTTACATCTCAGGACCTCTTCATTTTTCCTCCAAGTTTATAATGCAGGAGGATAAATGCATTAAATTTAGATTAATCTTTAACAGTTAAGTTTCCTGAAATAAAGGACTAAGCTAGGTAAGTAATTCAAATAAGCAATTGTTCCTAACTCCTAAGCTGAATGTGCTAATGAAGCAGTTATGAACTGACTGGAGACTTTGGTGTCTGAGCTGCTTATTAAGAAAACTGTTCTATCTGCAAAAACACTTTAATTGTCTTGTTGGGCATATCAGTGAGAATTAAAAAGTAGGCTAAATTTTGAGTCTATTTATAGATTTAATAGCAAAGAATATCTTTCAACATCTTTCATTCACGGCTAGTATTTAAAATCTTTAAAATTGGTGATTTTAAGTTATTTTTCTTCCAAAAACCAATTTGCTATTAAGGAGTGATTAAGAAACTGATTTCAGTACTGGCTTTTAGAAGCTTATCATTTGGCCTTAAAGCATTAGCATTCTCTGTTCTCTGAAGACAATCAGGCAATTTTTGAGGGCTTCATGCTTAATGCTTGTTACAATAACCATACTGAAATAAGGCATTCTCATCCTTGTTGGGTTAACCTGGCAGACAAGTTGGATGTTGGCTGAATTGCTTATTAGTTCCTTTCCTTTGAATTTGGTCACTACCAAAACAGTGTGTATTTTTGGTTTTCATCATTCTTTCTCAAATTTCTCCTAGGTGATGATTCTTGAAACCCCTTCCATAATCACCCTTATTTTCAGATATTTTTCCTGCCTAGATTTCTCTAGTTGGGCAGACTTCTCCAACTAGCTTTCCAAGGGGGCTGTCATTGACTGTGGTGCAACTGCAGAGATCAATAGTTTCTGTGGCAGTGTGCTGAACAGGCAAGATTCACAGTCATCCCAGGAAGAAGGGGGTAAAGCTCCCTGACCTTGTAGAAACAGAGAAGGAAGTGAAGGTGACATTTATACCTCTTGGCGAGGAAGTGAGGATAGAAGGGAAATCTAATATATCTTTCAGACATCACCAGTTATAGAAACTCTGAATTTGTGTCTTGTTTTTTATGTGTTAAATAATGTTATCTTTCTAGGTCTGCAGGATTAGTGTTTTCTCTCCCCTTGCTGCTTCAAAAATTTGCTCATTTTGTGATCACGTTCTTTTTATCAGTTCAGTGTCGTTTCATAGTGTAGAATTTTTTGTCAACTTTCAGTCCATAACCCGCTTCTAAAGAAATTATTTCTTCAGTTTCAAACTTTCAATTGTTAAGTATTACCAGCAGTACCTATTGAAATCAATCCTTTTCCATATTATTCTCTGTTTTATAACAAGATAGAGATTAAATAATTGATCCTTTAATAGGGTACTTAAGCCTAATTATTCAGTGCTGCCGCCTCTGCTCCCCCCAACTCCCAGGTCAACATCAATTATATCTAAAATGTCTCAGATTCAATGGTCTGATTCAATCTAGAGAAAAAACAAAAAAGGAGTATTAGATGAGAGCTTGGGTAAACTTCTTGGAGTCTACAGATTCTGATCCTCAGCCATTGCTCTCAACAGACAGCATTTTACTGACTTCAATGATCTTTGGAGCAGGCAGAGACAAGGCAGCAAAGTGCAGTGCAGTTTGGTGGTGGTGGGAGTCTGGAGTTATGTATAAGCAGTGGAGAGTTTAGGGGTTAGGAAGAGATTTAACTGTTTTGAGAAGCAGAGAGCAAGTGACATTTCCTGTGCTATATTTGTGCATGTATCTGATGGGATCATGATAGTTTGAGAGCTGAGGTGATCTGAAGTATTTCATTCAACATTTAGAGAATATGAATCCATCTCCAGTCTCTTCCTTCTGAAGTGTGGCTTATATTTCTGACTGATGTCTGCAAGCAGGTACTGCTTCTGTGGGCTACTGGAGGCTGGCCAGCTGTTAAGCCAAAAAATTACGTGTAGAGCTTTGTGAAGAAAATATTTGTACAACGGGCAGCAATATAGATATACCATGCACATTTTGACAGAGAAATCAACCCACACATTTACACTACCAGTCTGATTTTTTTTAAGGTGGTGATTTACAGCCCTATTACCACTTGGCAATCCCAGGTCTGGAGAATAATATCAAGCCATCTGCTTGTGCCCCTGTAGGGCAGCTTGTAGCCGTGATGCTGCGTTGCAAATACATCATTGCAACTCATGTGCTGAAAATCTTGTTGCGTGTCTTGGATCCTTTTTTTTTTGTTTGTTTGCCTGCAGGATGGTGGCAGATGTGCTGGACACACATGTAGGTTTTGTGTGACTGACTGTGCTGTAAATAGTTGAAATTATGATCTGTGATATTTTTTGCTTTTTTCTTGTTACATAGCTGAGAAAATGGGGAAAGGGTCTTTGAGGAAAAGCTGGCATGCAATAGAAACAGGATGAAATAATTTTTAGAGAAAAGAAATTCTACTTCTCACAAAGAGTTTTTGAGCTAATTAATTGCTAATTCCTCTCTTGATATCATATTCCTCTCTTACTGGCATTGTACTTGGATACTACACAATCTAATTGATGACTTACCTTGCTTTGGTCTGCTTTCTTTACTATGGATACTATGCATACTGCTCCACAGGAAATCTAAGCTCAAATATGCCCTACCACTGAAAGTCTCTCCATTTTGGTTTTTTCCTTCTTCTCTTTCCTGGCAAATCTATGAGGACTGATGCTGTTCTTCAGAAAAGAAGACAGATTGCGTTGAATGTTGGTGGCATGCAGGGTTGCTAATCAAGTTTCTATTCCTACCACACTTCCACAAACTGGTGAGATCTGTTATCTCTGGGACTGCGTTTTGCCATGCTTGCTCTGCGCCAAGGAGCATGCTGTTGTGAAAAATCTGAGAAGCAGCCTTTTCAGAGCCTGTGTGGTTATTGAGGTAGATGCAGTTACAAGTGGTATTGCTGCAGTTCCCAACTGGAGAGCACTGCTGGCCTTGCTGATGACTTCTGTTTTAAGGTATGTGTCATTAGTCCTCTTGGCTTCAGGCTGTAGAGAGTAGGTTCAATGGGAATAACACCCAGGGGGTGGCTGGGGTCAGCAGTGCTGTAGGTAATAAAAGTGAGAAGTGGGCAGATGATATCAATGCCTTTTTTCTGGTCATTAATGTGATATACCATGTAATCTAGCTGCTTTTAATTATTCATTATGTTGGAAGGGTTTACAGTAACAGACAAAAAGACAGCATCTTGGAGCATAGATTGAGAAGCCATTCTGAACTGCAGCCTGTGCAGGAATTAGCTCTTCATTTTGCCTGCTTGTGTTTCTCCACGCAATGAAGATTTGCTTCCTAGTGTCCCAAAAGTGTCTTGTGTTACTGTCATTACTCATTCATAACCAACTCTATAAATGAATATCTGCCAAGGAGAATATTCCTTGAAGGGCTGTGGACAAAAGCAGGAAATTTCTTTGGAGTGATTCTCGTTATGCCTTATTTATTCCTAAAATCACTTTAAAAATATTCTGTTGAAAGTGGAGAGAGAGTTGCAGTAGCAATAACTTCATCTATTCAAGGTTGATGCGTGGATCACTTTTTGGAAAGTCATTTTAGTTTTACATATATATACACTGTACTATTTAAACAATATATTATTTACTATTTATACTTCTAAAGCTGGAATGTGCTTTTCCTATTTGTCATCATACGTACAATCTTAACATACAAAGTGAAACTTGATTCTCATATTTGTGTTGTTTTTTACTTGATAGGAAGGTTTGAATTCAGATTCTATTCTGAATCACTTCTGTTTCAGATGTGGATGCTGTGCTTATGTCAGAGATGTAGTACATTTGGAAGGGTTATGCCGGCAGATTTTCACTTAGATATGGGTCATGAAGAAACTCTGGATTTTGATGAGGTTTACCCTGGTTTTATGCAAAATTTTCAGGCTAGATCTGCCAGGCTAAACTGTTCAGTTTTGTATACTGAACTCAGTGGGTCTTTTTCTCAGTCAGAAAACTACTCTCATCTTGTCTCGTTCTGTAAACATGTCCATAAAGATATGGACGTAGTCTATTGAATAAATAAGGAAGGAATGGCTTCTGTGGGATCCATGTGTTTTCAAGTATGCAGGTACTGGGCAGGAAAATAGGGATAATGATGAAATGAGGCCTGGCAGAGACTTGCAACAGACCCTCCTGAGGCCATGCAAGGCCACAGCCAGCCCAGCTTCCCAAACTTGCTTCTGTAAAGAGATCTAATGTAGAAACCATGCAGGATTTCAGCTGCTTGTGTGGAATCAGAGCCAGTGGGATGGCTATTCCTGCAGAGAGGCAGTTTCTTCCTGCAGACCTGCTCCACAGCCCTATGGGGTGTGTTATTCCAGTGGTGAGCTTGAATAGAGGCAAGCAGTTGGATGCAGCTCAGGATCATTCCCCACATCTGTGTGCTTGCCTTGGCACACATGGCCACATGCTGGCCATAATCTTGTATTAGTGGTATTGCCAGCCATTCCCCACAGCAGCAGACACTGATGTCACAACTGGGAGATTATATCCTCTTAGGAGATCTGGCAGGAGAGGGAAGGCCAGATTAATGGAGCAGGTAGATGAGGAGAGGAGAAATTATTTATTAAAGCCTAAGCCTTCATCTAAACCACACTGACTCTTTCACAAAAAGTTCCAACAATCTCAGACAAGATGCTTGTAAAAAATGGTTTTTCATTTTTTTTTGCAAGTCTGATCATAGGATTTATCTAAATATATCTACTGGTTTTGCTTTCCCCTTCTCCCCAAACAGACTTGTTCTTTCGGGCTTTTCTTCCTTGGATTCAAGGGATTCCTTGTTTTGTTTATTTGGTGTAGATATAAATGCTCTATTTGAGGGCCAGGTTGTGAGGAATATGTAGAATTGCAGCAGTCCACTTTTGAGTGGACTGGAGGAGCAAGCTACAAGATTTCATTCATATAAACTGTGTATTCCAAGTTAACATTAGAACAGTCACATTGAGGTGCATTGCTATTTTGGGGGGAAATGCTGTCCATTGATACAGAATAGTATTATACCTATAAACATTATTTTTTTAATGTAGCTTTATAATTTGTATATATGTACACATGTATCTCCCTTCAAAATCCTGTCTTATTTCCAGTCCAGTAGTTTATTCTGATCAATACTTGCTCAAATGTTGCAGGTCAGGAAAGATGGATTATGTCACTCTCCAGCAGTTAAATCTGAGCTCATGGCCTCTGTGACATATCTGCAAAGCCCCTCTGGATAACTCTGCTTCAACAGTATAGTTGAGAGAAGGATTTGACTACATGTAGGATTTTTTAGGTTCCAGAGGGAGTAAGGTATCTTATTTTTGAAGGGCAATGGCCATAGGGTGTTTAATTTTCTTAAACTGATTTGAAAAATCCTGACCCAGCGTGAATACCAACATTTGAGCAGGAAATAAGGGTGAATTTGTAATCCTCCGTAAAGAGATTTGACTCAAAACTTACCAAAAGAGATAACACACTTCAATTACCAATTAGTAAAGTTTGTGGCCTTTGTTGAAGCTGCAGTCATTTGGTGTAGTAAATTTAGTTTTAAAATTAAAGGGTATCTCCCATGGAGACTCTTCAGAAATTAAGATGAAGGAGAGAGGAAGTATAAAGGGAGAAGGAGGCAAAAAAGAAAGGATGTATTGATATTTTTCAGACATTAGAATTAACTCCCATGGTCTGGGCTGGAAAAAAAAAAAAAAAAGAAAAACACAACAAAGCTTTGAAATTTTTTTCAATATAGTATGTGAAGTCTCAAAAACTGATCTTCAGGTCTGGGGTATTTTTAATTTTAGAAAAAACACTGGTCTGGTCTCGTAGCTGTAATGCAGAAGTACAATTAGTTTACTGCACACCCATGTCCCACCTCTGGGGTTTCTGGCTTTCTGCTTGTCAGTCAGTGCCATGTTGTGCTGCTGGCCTTGTGTTAAAAGGGTTGCTGCTACTTGGGTTTGCCTCATGGTTTGGTTTCTGATTTTTGTTTATTGTTCCGATGGATTAGCAGAATGCAAGTTTAGGATTTTCATCTGAAACATAAATGGTTCAGCTAGACTTTTTGAATGTCATTGTTTTGAGATGGGTCAAAGCCTGCTTCATCTCAGATAGTTGTCCAGCACCCCTGGGCCAGCACTGCTTCCACATCAATTGCATGGGAGTAGCCAGCGGCCGTGGCTGTGGAGGGTGGTCATTGGGATAGCTAAACTACTTCATTATACAAGTATTAACTTACATGGCTAAATCAGCAACTTGATTATCAGTTTGATCATGTGATTTTAATACCTAGATTTCCTCTTTTTTGATTTTCTCACTGGCATTTATTTTAGTTTCTTCCTGACCGATTTCAAATTATGGATGTTTTAATGAATGTTTATTATCATTTGTTCTTGCTTTTTATTGTTCTTGCATGTGCTTTACAAATGCACATTAAGCTATTCGGTCTTGCTGGAATGGGGCTTTGTAGACAAAGCCAAGATAAATTCATGTTCACCAACAGCTTTTAGTAGAAACATGTTCACAAAATTTATTCCCCTGCACATGGGAAGGAAAAAAGATTCCTTGTGTCTCATTCACTCATGCCTGACAAAGCAAAATAGATCCCATCCTAGATTTAGAGTATCAAATCCCAGGAAACAAAAGTAATGAGAGAAACACTGAATAGGCAATGAGCTTGTAAAAAGGCACAAAAAGTGTGAACTTGGTGCAAGGTCTGAGCTGTCGCGATTTGTTCCGTCGGGTCCGCTTGAGAGCGGCGAGTGTTGCGTGCCTGGTGGATTAGGGGGCTTACGAGGCTCCAGTCTCTCTGGAGGTCTCTTATCTCAGGCAGGCAGCTCTCAGTCTCCTTTGTGTACCTGCATGAAACTCATCTGCTCTAATGGTGTGACCACAGTGAAAAGGGTGCCAGTGGAGCAGGAGGCTACACAGCTGAAAGGGGCGAAATGCAAAACAAACCAGAAAATGGGAAATGAGGACCAAGCAGAGTAGAAGTGATAGGTGCGTCCTTCTGTGTGCAGTTTGTCTGTGTAACCCTTGGAGCCGTGGGGAGCTGCATTGCTCTGCATATCCCCTTGTTACACTACATCTGCAGAGCTGTAGGGGCAGCAATGGGAAACCCTGCATCGCTCCTGACCTGTGAGGAAATCGTGCCTTCGAACCGTTAGTGGTTTTGACCTATTTTTTGGATATTTATTTCTTGAAACCATTAAATGACTCTGAAATAAAACCATTTTGACTTCTCCAAGCTGTGAGCGCTGAACAGGTTAAAAAGAGAAACAAGCTAAAAGCTCTGTTTCTTTTGCCTGAAAATCCACTGATGCAGGATGAAATTAAAGGCTATAAATAGCTCCTGTCCCTTCAGCTTCATCATGCAAGCTTCGGCTGTGCGCAAGGATTAGAAGAAGACAGAATGGATTTCTGTGTGGCGTCAACAAGAGTCAAGGATTATGCCCACTGTGCACATTGTATTGTTCATTTCTCGTGGGCCCTTGCAGGGAAATTAAATCCTTTCTGATGCTCAAGGTGCAGGAAGCAGAGTCGGCTTTGAGCAGGACTCGTGCATTGCAAAGCAATTTTACACAGTGGCGCTGAGCGTCCTGTGGGTCTGCTGCGTCAAGCCCTGGCTTCGTTTTGTACAGTCAGGCAACCCAGCACACTTCAGAGCAGCAGGGAATGGGGCTTTCCAGGCTTTGAGCTGGAGCTGGTATCAGTGAGGTTATTTGCTGCTGAACACATTTTGGCCATAGGTTGGTTATATGTTTGTTTGTCGTGTTGCTCCTTTTTGACTCTGTTGCCTTCTCTTGTGCAAATTCTGTGTTGCTGAGCATCACTCTGAAGTGCCAGAAGGCTTTCACAGAGTTAACTGCAAATAGACCCTTGTGATAGGTGTAAGCTCTTGAAGAAAGGATGCCAGATCTTTCCTTAGAGGAGCACTCAAGGTTGCCACGACCTTAACAGTGTGAAAATTTATTTTATCTCTTTTCTCCTCTCTACTTGTCTTTCCCGCCCATATGATGTGTGTGCTGTTAGAAGATGTTGTTTCAAGGAGGGGTATTACAGCAAATTCCTCTTTATTGTTTACAAAAGATAGAAGCATGGAACAACAGTATTTGTCCAAAAGGTCAAGAAGTAAGTAAACAAACAGCTCCTTTTTGGAGCAGGTTATAAAACTTCTGCTTTCTCGTATTCCTGTCCCATGAGATGCAGAAGCCCATTGCTTGCAACTCCTGTATGTTTAGATGAGATTTGATAGTGCAAAGTAATTTTCATAGTTTGATCCTTGCCTTTATATATATTTAGAGCTGTATAATGATAAGGACTATTAATATCTCTGCTTTATATATAGTAATTTCAGTGGGGAGATGGGCAAGAGAGGATTAACTTCAGACTGATGTTTTACTGCTTTATAGCTGATGTCTGAACATTTAAATAAGAAAATAGTGGTAGTATTTTTTATTAGCTGATAAAAGGATTGTATGTACGTGCTGGGTTTTTCACATCCTAAAAATATCTTGGGACTGCTAGGATTGTGGCTTTGTTGTGGCAGTGCTGTAATTCTTTCACTAAAATCTCCATGAGTCAGCATTATGGCAGTGTGAGAACTTGCTCCAATACTCAGATCTCCCCCGATAACCTCCCTAAGGAGAAAAATGATTGAGGATGTAGAACATGCAGTGGTCATGGACAGTAGGCAAAACTTTTTTTTAGCGTGAATAAAGTAGTTTTGTTGTTAATTCTTATGGATACATCTGGTATTAGCATGTGAATTTTAATTTCCTGCTTCCAACAAGAAGAAAGGTCCTTTTTCCTGACCTTGTAGTCCTGTTGACTCCATCTCCCGATTGATGGAAACTGTATTGAGAAGAACATTCATCCTCTGGGAATTCAGTAGGTTCAAGGAAAATGCCATCCTTTCCTATACTCTAAGCCTAAGAAGATGTGTACTAACCATTGGACTGTGAGCCTTCCACTTTTGCAGAAATGTGAGATTTATGTTTTCCAGAGGAAAAAGATTAGCTCACTGTGATGTTGGGACTTCCTTCAGGAAGACAGTGGATGTCTGATTAGGACAGCACTCACAGACAGGTACGTCTCAAGGTTGTGCAGTCAAATCCCAAAGGCTTCTTTTTTCTGTAGGCACATTCTTTGTGACTTTCCAGTTTCAAGCATGTCAATAATTGCTTTTAAAACATTAACATTATTAAAATAGAGAAACAAGGAATGCAGAATTAAGGTTGTCTGCCTTAGAAGAGCTGGAAAAGCCACTCATATCTGCCTTGAAGTAGAAACTATGAAACTTAGAAGCTTTTGCTACTTTGTTCATTTGTAATATCACCAGAGTCCACTAAAACAAAAAAAAAGCCTTGATTTGGTCTCCCTAGTTTCTATGAAGAAGTTGGAAAGGCTGCTGATTGCAGCTGTTCCTTGCTGTTGGACTGTTCTCTCTTCCCTGGGAAATGGAAGCCTACTAGGGTACTTCTGACCTGTTCTCCCTCAGAAACCTTGTCACTGCAGTGCAGAGTAACCAAAATAGCATTTTGGCTTAATGGCTCCAGCACTTTGAGAAAGGTGCACTTCCCCATGGAGGCAGAGACTCCAGTGGTGCAGACTCGAGCCTCATTTGGCTCTGTCCAGGATGGCCACTATTAAAGAGCTCTTTGCCAGCAATGTAAAAGCCTTTACTGCTGCAAACTTGTCTGTGCTTTGTACTTCAGATGTTCTAGTGATTGGACACCTTTGTGAATATTTTTGTTGTAATCTATATATTGATTTCTCTTCCCCATGGGTGAACATTTTATCTCTGTGCTCCATGGCAAAGGGAGGTTTATTTCTCCTCTCCAAAAGTTACTGCAAATGTCCTAAGGGTGACATGTAATATACTGGCTGCAACAGAAGAACAAGAACTGTGTTTTCAGGTGTAGACAGGAAGAAAGGTAGGAGGGCCAGATGATTTATTCCATTATTTCTGAATTCTACCTGTTTCATCTTTCCAAATAATGTAATGCTGTAAACTGGGAGTCCTAATGGAATAAAGCAGTAAGTGTTGTAGCCAGAGGCACATAAGAATATCAATTAAACATACACTTGGAAAACATCCATTGGGAAGGTAAGATTTAGTAGCTGTCATTGCAGCATGTTAACCTCCTTTACCCCTCCTTGCCCTCACCTCTTTTCCAGGCTTCTCTTCCAATCTCCAGCTCCTCACTCCATGGACTATATTAGAATGGCAATTCTCCAAAAAGGCCCCTCAAGGACTTGCTGTTTTATGCCTAATTCTGCATCAGTCTAGGAATCAGCTAGCCCATGCTTCAGCAGTGCAGATTACTTTTCATTGGCTTCAGTGAATGGGACCAGGCTCCAATCCTTTCAGTTGTTTAACCACCAGAAGATAAGGGGGTAACTACCAGCGTGGCTGCTCCTCATGGGGAGGGTGCCCAGTGGTGAGGGCACTGTGGGGCTCAAAGCTCATTGTGTATCAGCCCATTCTGTGTGTCTCTGTCAGGATGTGTTCCTGAGCAGACAGATGGTATCACCCACCAGGGGATTATCAGGTCCTCCCCTGTCAAAGCAAAAATCTACACTCAGCACTTTCTGAGAAGTGGGAGAGAGCATTACAGCCAAACTCCTGAAGGGAGTAGCCAGCTGCTGCCTTGCCATTTTTGACCCTAACCTTGACGTAACTCTTGGTGAAACAAATAGTGAAAAATGGCATCACTTCTCCCCAGTGGAACCTTAGAATATGTAAGATGTGGGCAAAGGAGTCAGAACCATTACTATTCCTAGACATCCATCCAGTCAGAGCAGATGGAGAAGCACAAACCGTTCTCAGAGAGAGTAAGAAATATGGACCAATGCCTGTAGTGCAATTTCTATGCCAAATACCAGTGTGATTCAGCAAGAGTAGGGGTCCCAGTAGGAAAACCCACTGAATTATGCTCAGTATAACATCTAATAGGGGAAAAGACCAAAATACATTGACTTACATTATAGTTATATAAAGTTTGTCATCTGAAAAATTTCCCTTGCTTCTTGAAAAATAGTAAGTCTTAATCTGATGGCTGTAGAATATTGATACGTGCCAGTTTTTAGAGTCTGTAATCAGGACACTCTTGAGACCATAATGACTTGACAAATCCTGCAGTGCACCGGACTGAACATCTTGCATGTTTGTGAATTAAAAATGAGAGTAAGGGAACAGTCCTGTTGCTCAGATGTGATGTTATTAGCTGTGTAAAGAGATGGTAGATTTCATGTGAGGAGATGACGGACTAAAGACACAAGTTGAGGCAGCAGACATACACAAGCAACCTCAGTGTTTGCAGTTACTGGATTTAAAGTCAAAGCCCATGCTTTGAGATGCTTGTTGAGAGAACAGAAAAGGTCCAAGAGCCAAGTGTGTGATAACAAGCTGTCCTGTTAACAAGCTGTGCTGTACAAGATGTAATGGAGGAAAAAGGAGTGAGAAAAGCAGATACAAGATGTAAAATGTAAGTGGAGATTTAACGTGAAGCCTTGGATTGACTATTGCAGACATCAGGTATTTGTGGAACAGCATTTATTGCATGGCTTGAATGAGATGTAATTGAGAAAGAATAATCAATCTAGGTGGCTGAAGATACAGCTGGAAGAAAAAAAGGAAAGCAAGTATTGATGATAACTCAAGCTGCTGCTTCCTTACAGTGCTGACCATTCTTTGCACGGTTCTCCAGTGAGTCTGCAATGCTTGAGGAGATTGGAAGTTCTTACTCCAGATGAACCATGCAAATACTAATATCCATTATCAGGAACTACATTGTGCCAACTGTATTGTGCTGCATGAGCATTGCCTCAGTGGAGTCAATTGGCAGGGCAAGGAGAACATACAGTGTGAGAAGGAAGTGGGAAGAGTTCACTGAGGGTTGTGAAATAACTTTCCACAGCATTATTTTATAGACACTGTGTAATCCAAAACACTGTCTACTTCCTTATACCAGATTGGAGTATCTGAATTGGTATCTGGCAGGTCTCCCCATGGGAAGCAAACAGAAAGGCAAGGCAGTGTTAGAAAGGTCCATGTTAGATCATGTAATGTGGCTCTTAGTGAGACCATTGACAGAAATGTGGAACTATTTCATGGAAAGGAAGGTAAAAAAACCATCACATTTTCCTGAATGTGTCAAACTAATTAAAAAACCCCACAAACCCAAACTTGGACAGATGATGTCAAAGGTGCCTATTAGAGCTGACATACAGAAAATTCTTCATAACTAAAGCTTGACTGTAGGGTTAAAAAAAAATTCAGTAGACTTGTTTACCAGCAAACAAGAAAGCAAAAGCAGTCAGAATATTTACATGTCAGCCTGACATAAACTGATCATAACATGACATAATTTGATTATAACCTGTAAGTGCCTGAACTGAGCATTGCCAAAGTTACATCAGAAACTGTATTTTGGAGTAGGGAAAGGCTAGGATAATTCCTTCAGGCGATGGCATATGCTGGCTAGCACTGAGCATTGTAGCCTAGAAAGCTGACCTCTAAATGAGTAGCTTTCTTCTTTCAACTCAGTCATTCTTTCAAGAATCATTTAAAAATACTTGGCAAGAGTTAAAGCTTAATAGTTTCTTGCATACTATCAAATCAAAGCCTTTTCCAGACTGTTTTAAAGAAACGTTTTAGTATGTTTACTCAATATTTATGATTGTTTTACAAGCTTTGAAGTGGGGAACAGGGGAAATGTTAATAGGTACTGAGGAAGGTTACCAAGTGATTATGTTGTAGAGGATGTCCTCTGCTGTGACTCCTTAAATCAATCATTCATAATGTATACATGTACTTCTGAGAGCAGCAGTGCCCCACTGTGAGACTGTGTTTTCCCTCTCTGTGACAGAAGGAAGATGTTAGGCAGGAATACAAAGTCTCATAGCTCCCATTGGAGCTGTGCTCTATATTTTAGGCTCATGTTTGAAGGCGCTACACCTTTTCATCTTGGAACAGAAGCTGGTCAGCACTCACAGGAGAGCAAGACCAAAGTTTTTTGCAAATCCAGAGAACCCCTGTGCACATCTCCTTTATTCATACAACAGATCTAGATTCTCTCATGGAATTGCCATTAGGGTTAAGTTCTTCTAGATATACAATGTCCAAAGGGAATAATTTATACATCCCTCTTCCTTCCTTTGTACATGCCATGTGAGGTAAAGCTACCCTGAGGCTAGATTTCGTGGGATTTCTTCTTTCATGACTTGTGCTTCTGAACAAGATACCTACAACACAAGATTCCAGACAAGTCTTTGAAGTTACTTTTCATTTCCTCAGCAGTCATATTTTTGCTCCTATGACCTATGGCTGGAGAGGAGATACAGCGTGTACTTAATTCTTAGGCTGCACTGAATGGTACAAATCAGGCGAGACCTGTGCCAGTCCCAGAATGGGATGTGCACTCCCTGGTGTCCAGCACATTCATTTTGTAATTATTTTTTCCCCATTTTTCCTCTTATTCACAAAATCTGAGACCTTGAAAGACATTTAAGTATCTGTCACCCATGGGAAACAGTGAGATTCAGCTGGCTAAAATACCTCGTTCCTCACCTGTGAAAGAGTGATTAAATACTATTTCAGGTTTATTATGAGCATAATTGCACTGTAGACTGTAAGGCAATTGCCGAGAGGAGTCCAAATTTATTAGAACAGTATAAGATCAGTAGCATAGTCTCTTGCACTGCTTCAGCCAACTATTGCCTCAGTTCATAAGGGACTAGAACAAAGGACTGTCACAGGAGAGTTAATGGATCATTGACCTGCTATATGGTGACTTTTTGCATTATTAAAAACATTATGTCTCCTGTATTTTATGGGCTTTGCTGTTTGGATGCAGCACGCAGGTGACCTTTTGGGAATAGAGCTTTTCTGTATGTGTAGTAAGGACGTTTTTAGAAACAGCCTAATGTATTCTTATGTTTTCTTTTGCTTCTTCAGACAGCGCCTGTCTACTTTATGTACAGTGTCCATTGTGTTCCTTTTGTTTCCTTTTGTTGTTGTGTTTTTTTCAAATAGCACATTTACCACTGAGTTTTTGTGTACGTGGAAATGTACAAAACTCCCACTTGGAGGTTTTAAAGAGCCCATCAAGTTACTTAAAGAAGAGATTTTAGACTCGGTTTTCTGGGCAGAATTCCAGATTGGAAAGTCACATTTTTCTCTGTCTTAAGCAGTTTTGTGCTATTGCCCCACTTTAGTAAAGAGCTATCACATTTCACCATAAAAGATACTACATTTCAATACCTACCTTTTGAAAATTGCTTTGGGATTTGCTCAGATAGTTCCTGTATATGTTTTGTCTCTGTAGTGGTTTGCTCCACCAATTCTCCTTCAAATTAGAAAACTTGTCTTGTTTCCAAGAAGAAGTGCCAGGTATGACTTCAGGCTTACACATCCTACTGGATTTGAGATCTTTGTTCACTGACTAAGAATATATTTATGTAGGTTTTAAGTATTGCTGTGTCTGTGCTCTGGGATTATAGATATTTCTGTTGAGGAGTTGCAGTGGGCAGCCAGACAGAATCCAATATGAATTTGCTTGTTGTGTTTGCATGTTAAGAATTATTGCTTTGTCTGTGGATTGTAAGCAATTTGGCGCAAGTATTCAGTATTCAAAATCTAATCAGGTTGTGGGGTTTTATTTTGATTCTTAAATCACCCTATTCATTCTAGAGTGGGTTTTGTTGTGCCTAACCAAACATTTTAGTGAAAGTATCTTTTAAGCTATTTGTGTGGCTCCCGTGAATAAAGAGAAGCATGGAAGAACACACACTACCAGAAGAACTTATAGGACCCTCTAACAGTGAAGGGAAACTTAAAAACAAATTTTTTTTTTTTTTCACCCTCACATTTGTCTTGTGTTTTGCTTATAGGAGGCTGGGGTATTACTTCAATAAATACTGGATAAGATATTCTTAAACATTGAAATTTTAAATGGGATTATGTTCCTTTAAAAAGAGTTATTTCCCTTAACTCCCCTCCTTTAGGTTTCTGCAAATAAAATCATTACCATACTCTTTCTAGTGACTGAACACAAAAGGATGAAGAACATGGAGGGGCAGAAATCAATTTCTTTCATTTGTGTGAACATAAAGGCCCAAGCTCCATTTAGGTGTACAGCTGAAGACATGCTTCCTTTGCAAATAAACTGTGCACCTTGATGTCATTTTATTTCCCCACTTTGCCTGTAATTGTTTTGTTTAAAGGGTGGATGCAGCCCTGGAGAGCTGGAGATAGCCACCTCTAGGTAGGGATGTCCAGAGAATGGATGTGTGTTGTTTCCCCTACCACGGTGGAAGACCAGAGGATAACATACTGCTGTAGCAGATCTGTTTACTGGTTTTTGTCCTGCACATCTGCAGATGTCTGAAATGCCTAAATCTTAATAGTTCAAGGCTTTCCTTTCAGCTTCCTGTCTGCCTAATCCATTCTGATCTTTTAGCAGGGGCAGAGACAGCAGCAATCCTGTATTGAACTTATTTAGGAAGGAGCACTTAGCTATTGCTGTCTCCTCTAGACTCATTAATTCAGGTGTGAATAGCAAGCAGAGGGAGAAGGTGGCTTTGCCTGTGTTGCCATGCTGCAGTCTTTCTGTGCTGTGGAGCCTGAGCGAGGGAGCAAGGGGAAGAGGCAGCTGTGTTAGCCTGTTGTCACTGCCATCGCTAATAGAACACGGTGATTTCCATCCCTTCCCATCTGCCTGTGGGGGGAGAGACGCCGATAGGGCCTTGGGATTGGTTACAATCTCCTGAAATCAGAAAGCAGATGGATATTGAGCAGATAAGCGTTAATCTGTCCTGGGAGAGGATTAATCGGGTGAAAGATGGCAATCTCTGTGTGCGTGCGGGGTGTGGGGAAGGGGCGGGGGTGAGAGCGGTGGGCAGCTGGTGCTGCTGTCATCTCTTCTGCTCCTGCTTTTGTCTCGTGTGGGTGCCATGGTGGCAAATAAGGTCTGTTTCCTACACAAGTCTTATATTACTAATTTTCACTGAACTTTGGCTTCAAAAACTGGGGAGCATGCTTCAAGATTTTTAAGCAAGCTAAGTCTTTCTTTGATTGTTCACTTTTCCTCTCTACTTTTTGCCAACCTACTGTTTCTTTATAGCTTGTGAGCATGGTCTTTACCCAAGACCATTCAATGATTATGTGACTTTTCATTTAAATTATTTTTCTGACGTCTACGGCATTTTATCTGAGAATCTCTAAACATTTTACAGGTGTTAGTTAATTAATCCCCACAACATCTCAGGTTAGGTAAGAACTAGGCTTGGTTTTTTTTTTAATTTGCTCGTTTGTTTTTCCCCAGAGCATTTGAATACCTGTAGCACCTGCTGCCTGAATTTAGAGTTACATTGCTAAGAACTTCTGAACTTCAGACCTTCTATCCATTATTGATGGATATGCTGTGACACAGGGCAGTGGGATCAAAACTGGAGAGGAAAGTGTATCAGTGACAAAGATGGGAATAAATGTATGAATGCAGCCTCTTCCTCTTCAGTCTCTCTTTCTGACCACAAAACACAGTGCTTTTCTGATGCAGCACATTGCTAGTCTCTGGCTTCTCTCTGAATACAGCTGTTTCTTTTTTTTTGCCTCCCAGTTGTTTCACATGGTTCCTTTTTCTTCCTGTCTCTCTCTGTGTATCCTAATTTGCTTTTCAGTGTAGGAGAATATGCAGTGATGCCATTGTCCTCTCACAGCTATCTTCTGACATGCCTGTTCTATTCATAGGCTTAGTTGCCAGCATCTATGAGAGATCTGGCAGCCTTGTATAAAGCTGGAAGATTATAAAACTACCAGGGTTATGTGGAGTGCAGAAAAGCAAATTCTGTCCTGCTCTTCTGCCCTGAGGTTAGCTCTTGGTGTTTACACTTCCTTTACCAGTGAGTGGTTGAACAGTTACATAGGTTATGTGTGAGAGGTTTAATTGCCTGCCACAGGCAGATTTTCTGAGGGGCCCTAACTCAGTGTCTTATTTTTATATGCTCAGAACACTTTATTTCCATGTGTAAATAAGCTTGATCAGGAAGGCATATAGAAAGACCCTTTTGCAGATTTAAAACTCAACCAGTTTGTGTAGGAGTAGTATGGCAAAGGAGCTTTGGTAAATTGAGTGGCTATTTAGGGGCTTAATCCATCTGTCCCACCTGCACAGTGGAGGTTCCTGCTGGAACTGGGGAATCTCCAGACAAAGTTTGCTTTGGGTGGACTGGAGCAGACCAAAGAGTGGGCAGTGCCTTTGACACCTGTGTTGGGTCTTGGGTTTTCCTCTTTCCTCCCCTGAAAGTGAATTTTCAAAGTAGCTGTTTCAAAGCCAAGACAGAGATTTTACTGACACAAGCTTGGGAAGAATGGCAATTGTTTCTGTGACTGAGTGCTGAGGTCTCATTTAGTATTAATCACCTATATTTAGAGGCATTTGTGTGAAAGTTTTCAATTTTTACTATTTATAGTAAACCTGTTGCTGTGGCTAGGACAGGCATGTTTGTTATTTTTTGCTCCATCTTACTGGGGAAATTGCCAAATGCGTAAGAACAGAGTCAGTCAGACAATCATGAACTAGGAATAATGTGCAGTTTTTATTTCTTACAGTTATCAATTTGTACCACTGATAATATAGTTTCCTTCTTGTAAATGAAAACTGGATATCTTTTAAATTATGTCACCTGTAGTCTTGAGAACAGTTTGCAGGCCTGTTTTGCAGGCTGTTGGACCTGATAGTTAAAATGGTTCTTTTTTGCCTCAAATCCCTTATCTGAATAGCAGAAGATCAGGGCCCTACAGTCTGGAAATGCTATTTTGAATTGCCTGAAGGTCTTTTTTCCACATATTGGGGTGAGGAATGCATTCTTCTATCTTTACTCTTCCCGTAATTTGTAATCCTTGACTGAGTTTCGAAAAGGTGTTTTCTCCACTTGACGTTGTGCTTTGAATGTCCTGATGTTGTTTTAAAAGTTTCCTGTGGTCAAACAGTTTGCCAGGGTTTGACAATGGAGTAGAAAAGGAAAACCTTTTCAGAGATCAAGTTATTAAAGACAAGGGAACACACTGGGAAAATAAATTGCCACCAGCATGAACTGAAGTAGAAATATTTGTTAACTTGCTGTCAGGCACAGATTTTTTTCTATCCTGAGAAAAAATTACAGACTCTTTAATTTTTCTTTCATACCTGATTTTTTCTGTACTTCCCATACTGTTTTGTTCTGTATCCTTTAAGACAACTTCAGAAAGAGCTTTCTTCATCTCTTTATTATAAATTCCTTGGTTTGGAGTGCTTCAATATTTGGGGGCTTTTTATTTTTTGTAAAAGCCTATGTTTCTGACAGGTAAGAGGACAGAACAATATTGGATTCTAGTAACAAAGATTTGATATGTAATGTTCACCAAAGACACCTCAAAGAGCTGGATCTATGGGTTCACTGGTCAAAGAAGAGAATTCTGTGGATTCCTGTGGTTTAGGATTAAATGAAAATAGTGTTTTGCTAATATTCCTTTTAAATGTTTCTCCACCTTTTTCTCGGAACCAAAATGAGGGCTCTCTTTTGTCAAGGCAAGACTTGGCACAGTCTGTTTCATATACCAGAGGGAGGGGGGAAAACTTCAATGTATTTTCCTTTTGTAATTTGTTCAACAAGCTTGAAAAATTTTTTTCTAGGTGAGAATGCATGAGTGTATTCAGTGGTCTAAAACCAAATTTAAAACTTCCTTCAAATTATTCTAATGACAATCACAATGGAGTCAAAGCAAGAAAAAATAGAATCAAAACAGAAAAAATGCATTTTCTTCCCCCACCTCCTTCCATTTTCTAGCAAAAGTCAACTGTGAATGCTTCAGTTCATTGCTTCATTCCGCTGCAGTGCAGCTGGCTGGTGGTAATCCAGGTACCAGCCATATCACCTCTCATGATGTTGGCAGTTCCCTTCCCACAATGGAGTTTGCTTTTCTACCAGGCAGGTAGAAATGAAGTAGATGGAGGAAAGCGTTACATTTTATTGTGTTGTGTAGGTTAAGTCAGAGCTCTTGCATTTGATAATCTGCAATGTGCCAGACAAGAGGTGGAAGGCTTCTTACACAGATGTTTACATGACTTTATAAAAGCAGAAAAAGTTATGAAATAAGTTAGTACTTCCCACTGTATTTTGAGAGGGTGTATGTAGTGTACATGAGTAATTAGGCACCATGGGTATGGCATTAAAGCTTTCAGTGTACAAATAGATGTTCCAATTAATCTTATTTGAGAAAATTGCAGCCTTTTCGGCTGTGCTGGGATCAGTCAAGAAACTGAAATAAGGATTCTCTCCCTACTTGCATGAAATGTTTAAATTACTTAACTTAGAGAGATGATCACACTGGGAAACGCTTAATATGATGTGCCAAATCCTTAGCAAATATAAATTGACATAGCTCCATTGAATTCTCCAGACAAGGATTAGAGCTGATTGAAAAACAGGAAATAGCAATGAAAAAAATCAATCAACTGAAAATACCTACTTTAGTTTAATTCCATTCGTTCCCAAAGTTTTTGTTTCGTTTTGGTTTGCTTTTGCTATTTTTTCTAATGCTCTGTGGCAGACCTGTCAGGGGTTTTTTTTCCTTCTTCAGGTTTACTTTTATATTTTTGATGATATAAAAGAGAATATGAAGGAACCGAGACTATCTGTGACCAAAAAGATGAGAAAAACCCATCTTTTGGAGCTTTCCTTTCTGTGAAAGTGTCAGATTCTTTTTGTTCCAGTATTTTTTTCAGTATGAATTCTTTTTTTCTCGCAGACTGGCAAGTACATCTGTTGACTTGAGACTGTTGCTGAAGTATCTTAAACAAGTACCTTTATCACTTTCACTGCTTTATGCTCATTTTTCTGGCCCTTCAGGTGGTGATGCACTGGTTGGTTCACGCATCAGTCCTGTGTTACCAGGGTGATCTTGTTAAGAGTGCAACAGGAAACTCTTGAGGAGTACACTGAGAGCAGATTGCTGGGTGGGCAGCTGCAGTGAGAGCTGCAGGTTGTGCCCATAGTGGGGGACCTGGTGGGAGCCCCAAAAAAGGGACCATGACCTGGTGCTGGCCCTTTGCACTGCAGAGGGCACAAGGACCTGTGGCACTGGCCAGGGGACCGGACACTGGGATCCAGCAGAAGCTGAGTCAGCAGGAAGCCCCCAGACTGTCTGGGTGCACAGACTGTGAGGCTGTAAAAGTCCAGGGATTCCTTTGTTGAGGGCCTCTCCCTAGAGCACCAGCTTGAGTTGTTTCTGCATTACTGCACCATGATTAAATTATTTTAAGGATCCAGATGTCTGAGACACAGCTGTGGGATACTCAGGACTGAGCCCGTGAGGAAATCTTGTCTGACTGAGTGTGGGGTGTGCAGGGAGCCAAGAGGGGCACCCCGGGATCACTGGAGCCACCCACTGCAAAGGGGCCTCAGTCCCAGCAATGCAAGTCTGGAGTGGTGGGAGTGTGACTCCCACCAGAGTGGCTCCTGGATGGTCAGATAAAAAGTTTCCATAACATTTGAAACACGGCCACTCTTAGGCCTAGGAGTCCTCTTTTTTCCTGAGAAGGGTGCAAAACTCTAGCTTAATGAGATTTTACTTGCAGCAAGATACTTCCAGCCTGCTTTTCTTTTTCCCCCCTAATTTCTTAATGTAATTGTTTCTGGTTTTCTGCCTTCTCACTGTTAGAAATGTCATATTGTTCAGTTATCAGCATGCTCATTTGGAGAAGTTTATTAAAGGTGACATAGACTTTCTGACATCTCGATGGCAGAAAAGTAAAACGAATTTCATGGCTCGTTTGCTAAGATGCTCCTTTTTGAATTGCTAGATTTAATGTGACTATTATCTGTTTAAGAATTTTTTTTGTCCAAGAAACAGAGTGTTTTCTGTGGAAGTAGTAATTAATGACGGAGTGGGAAAGATGGTTCAGTGGAATAATGTTGCATGAAGTGATTTAAAGCAAATGAAAGGTTTCGTGTGGAACCACACTGCGCCTTGATTTGTATTTTGTGTAGTTGAACAGCATTCAGGTGTGTGGTCCATCTTTAGTTTCAGTTTAGTCATACCTTAAACAGTTGGAAGCGACCAACTTTTCCTACATAAGCGACTTCTGCTTTGTCCCTGTTCTGCATTTCCCACGTGCAGCTGCAGTGAGACATGCAAGTACACACTGAAATGCGTTATTTCAGTGGCCTCACTGTCAGTGCTTTCTAGGATGTTCATCTCAGTCATGCAGGAAATCAGCCAGCTTTTCTTTCACAACAAAAATTATCAGTTCAAAAGTTCATCCAAGTCCTTTCTTGCTTTACGCAAATGAAAATTGAGATTAGGGGTGAAATTTATTTGCTTGAGAGCTTCTACTAAAACATATTGTTGCAAGGAGGATGGGGAGATGTGGCCTAAATATGTAATGGATTTTAAAAAATTAAGAATTGGAGAGATCTTTTCAAAGCAGTTTCTTTTGGAAACTGGTTTTCTAGTATTTGCTGTAAACCTTGTTCTAATGAATTAAGTTCAGACTTGAAGGTGCAGGAGAGTTTTGGTGTTGCTTGGTAAAATTTCTCAGAACATGATGTTTCTCAAGTAGAAGTTTATCTTTGTCAGAAACTACTTTACCACATAATGTAAAACTGTGGTTGTTAAATTCTATTAGCTCCATCCAGGGTTTTAGGAGAAAGTAAATTCCATGAGAGATATTTTAAAGATTGTTTGAATTTCCCACGCTCATGTTAGGCCCCCATGTTTAAGAGAAACACAACCAAACCCAGTTAGGATTCCAGATTTATATTGCATCAAAATCCAGATCTGTAGTCTGAAGAGTGATGTCTGTTGTACAGAATGCAGCTACTGTATGCAAGCCTTAGACTTCAGGTCCCCTGTTGAAGTGCTATCCAGGTACTTACTGTTTGTTCTGAAGAGTGAGACAGTTTTGGTGGAGATGGAGAGAAGTTGTTCTGCTGTTGAGCTGGAGAGAGCAGCCCTGTGTTCACTGGAGTGCCAAGCAGCAGCTTTTGGGGTGGTGTGTGTCTGTCTGTGTGCACATCTGGGCTCTGCAGTCAGGACTGCTCCCTGCCAGGACAGCCCAGGGAGCTGTGCAGGGCAGGAATTGAGAGCTGCAGGGTGTGCAGAGCTGCCATGGCTGACTCCAGCTGCTGCTGGGGACTGCCCTGTACGCAGGGCTCACACTTAGTTAAGGGGCAGCTTGTAACATGTTGGCATGTTTTCCCCTCCTGAAACAAATGACAACAATATAACAAAACACTTTGATATATTTCTGGCACTATTTTATTGTGCAGTGTGAAGTTTTCTTTTGATCTTTTATTAGACTTGATGCAGTCCGAAATGTATTGGCCCTTGTTAGGGTTGGGAGAGCAGTCCATGATGGTTTGAGAGGTGCCTTTCAGTTCATACCTCATATTTTTGCACTTGTTCAGGATTTGTAAAAATAGAAATAATAATCAAGGAGGTAAAGAGCTGCTTGAAATAAGTATTTTAGAAATGTGTTTCTTTTAAATAAATGCTGAAAGTTAAGTTGAAGTGAATACTTTGCTTCAATATTTTGTGTTTTGAAGACAGTTGCTATTTTTTGGTATCCAGACTTGGAAAGTGATAAATAATTGTGGTTTTCTGTAAGTAATACCTGCAGTTTTAGTTTTCTTTTAGGCTGAGATGAAGGGAGACATAGTGATAGAACAGATGAGTACAGATGGAAACAGACAAAAAAAGTTGCAAATTTCTTATCTCCATTGTTTTGCATGTGGAGTGGTGAGAACAGTTTGTGTACAGAATGTGAATCATCCCTTGACACCCATTCTACTGTACAGAAAGTCTTTTGCATTTAAAATAGACTGGCTTGGCTGAAAAGTTACTATTACTTTTAGAAATTATTTCTAATGTGCATAGTTCCAAGGGATTATATACTGCACATCTATACTGCTTTATCAGCTTTTTCTTTCCTGAAGTTACACAACTTTTTCTGCAACTGTTCACTATTTTAAGAGACAAGGCCAGCAAAGCTAATTTTCTTGGAAGCCAAGTCAGCTCGAGTGGAACCAAGCTGAAGGGGAGCACCCATCTGCATCACAGTCACCTCATATTATGGATATAGAAAAAGCTGAATATCAGAGTTTACTGTGGGGTTCAGATAGTTGTACTTTGTTTATTCCTGTCTGTGGGACAAGGTACTTTACATATTGTTTTGCTTTCAGGTGGTAAAGTTGGGAGATGATCTGAGGAAAGTACAGGTGCAAAGGATGAGTGGCTTCCTGAAGTCACCTAGAAATGGAATGGCAGAATCACAAGAGGATTGCAGATCCCTTGAGACCCAGTCTGTGCTTAATATAAATTTTTTTTTTGCTCAGAGTACACTCAAATAGCAACTAGAGGAGGAAATTCACTCTCTCATTTAGTCTTAGTTTGTAGTCTGACACATAGCATGCCACATGTAGCAGTGGCTGCCAGTATTTAAAGTTTGATCTGTTTTTCATGTATATGTGACCTTTCAAATATTTCAGGATGGAAATAGATTTGGACTTGATCTGCATTTCCTCTTCATCAAAACAAGTCTGAAGAATTTCAGCCTGCATCTTTCCTTTGCCACAAGACTCTTTCTGGGATTTGGAGAGATGTTTGCAGAAGAGGAAACTGTGAGAAATGCAAAGTATGTTGGTGGAAGTTGTGACAGACATTGCATACCCAGGGCAGTGTTTCTGGAAAAGTCGTTCAGCAGTTGCTGTGCTCTTAAACATCACAAAAATGGCAATAGTTGGAGTTGATGGCATCTGATTGAGTCTGAATCATTGAATCATTAGCTCTTACCCTGGCCACCCTGTGAGATGGGAAGCAGTCATCTGCATTACACAAAGAAGAAGCTCAAAGGTGTAATAAATTAAGCTGGTTGTTCAAAGTCACGCAGTGAGTTATTAACTGAAGAGGGCTTGAACTCAGGTGTCCTGAATCCTAAACCCCATGTCTCATTTACTAAGTCATCCTTCATAGCAGTTCATTGTCTTCTGGCATAGAGGGGTTTGCCCTGAGGGCTTATGAGCACTAGTCTTTTTGTAACAAAGCTATTCAAGTAAAAAATTATTTTTTCTTGGGTGAACCCACTCTTTCTGTAATTAACTTTTCCTTTTGGACATGTGAAAGATTTTTGAGTTAGATTGATGCCTGTATGCAGGAGGAGTATGAGGAGAATGCATGAACACACGGAAACATCAGCCCATAGGAAATGCATGAGTGCTCCATACCTTGCTGAGTGTAATTTAAAACAACATTGCCCTCACTATAATTCATCTCATTGTTCCAGTGAAGCAGACTAGCATGGGGTCAGATTAATAATTTAAACAGTCTTATCCCTCAGCTTTCTTCCTCTTCAACAGAAGGGTTAGGATTTATCAGAACATCATTGTTGTAGCTTTTGAAGACTTGAATTGGTGTTTCAAAGGGTATAACCTCATTCACTCACAGAGCATTTTTCATTCTTTTTTCTTCTCTCATAAGTTAATGCAGTTCAGGTTTGCTTGTTTTTCAGGATTATTTTTCCCCCAAAAATACCTAAGTAGCTTGATGTACAAAGGAATTAGAAGAAGTCTGTGCTGTCATCTCCTCTACCATTCATTCAGGTCCAAAGCCAGTTGAAATAGCTTAGAGCACTCCTTTAGTTTTATGTAGAATTGAATTTTTCAACACTGAAAGAAGCAATGGTTAGAGACACATATTCTTGTCTTTGAGTCAATCTTTTCTGGCACCTCTGTTTCACTCCTGCTTGTCACCTTTCTGTAGTTTTATTGCAATATCTGAATGGAACCTTTGCTATTTGCCCTATTCCAAGCATCTCTTGAGCAGAGAAAAAGTAAAATATTTTTATTTTGTACTGTCTACAATATTGTGATAGAAATATTTTGAAATCACCTCATGTAATGGACAAAATAAAGCTTGAACAAAGATCCACTGACTTGAAAACAGAAAGCCAAATTCAGTTACCTGAGTTAATATCTTTTCATTGATTTCAGACATGTAATCAGTGGCCTTACATCATTAACTTTCACTTTAATGTAGAATTACTTTTGTAAAGTAAACTATCCTTACAGCACCCAGGAATCTATTATCCTATTAAAATTCAGTATGATACTGGATGTCTGTTTTCTGATGTTTGCAAGGTTACATACTCTGACCACTATGGCCCTGCTCCACAACTCTAACCCTAGACTTGAGTTTATTGAAAAAAATGTTCGTGTTTAAAACCTGGGATTTAGAAGTGTAAATTAATTTACACTAGTCCTCACATTATTGGGGCAACTTAACTTATATGAGTTTTGGGGAAATTTTTATCCCTTTCCATCTTGGTATCAGAACCTATTCCTAGTTTTAACAATCAGTATAATCTAGGTACCAAATAGTGCCCCAGTATTCAAAAAACCTTCAAAATTCAGAGACTGATTACAGCGTTTGTACCCTATTGTACTGAACCTTAATAATAGGTGTGAGTATAGTGAGTATAAGCTAGATAACAGCTGATTATCCAAAATTAATGATCAAATGTAAAAAAAAAAAACCTTTTGATGCCTGTGTTCATCTTTCTTCTGGGAATGAGTTCTCCAAGTTCAGTAACAATTTGTCCAGTACCCTGTTTCAAACCTTAATTGTAAATTTTTGAACATAAATCCAATTGCTATGGCTGACTTGAATTTGTTCATTAAAATCTGCTGATGTCAACTGTCCACGTATGATTTTATGTCATGAAAAGTGAAAGCAGCACTTCAGCTTTGTAGTCCTTATTTCCAAAATCCCAGTGCTAACCCTAGGATTTAGTATAATATCAGTAATTGTTGCTACTTGAGAATTAGTAACAAGGCATTCAGAGTCAAAATAACCACTTCTAATTTCTCTCTGCTCTCTCTTGGGTAGTTGAGCAATAATGCCGTGTGAGCATCCCCTCTGATCTGAAATCCCAGCCCACAGCAGCTACTGAAATCTCCCTATGCCTGGATTTGGTTTTCTGTCACAGCCCTGGAACATGTCAGTTTTCCCTACCATCCCAAGCACTAAGAGTCTGCAGTTCTGCCAGTTTTCAGCTGACAAAACTGATGGATTTGTACTGTACCTGTCTGGATTAGGAAACAGTTTGTTGTGGTGTACAGTAAGTTGAGGTTTTTAATATTTGTTTTATAGAATATTTATGCAAATTACTGGATCAGGAAGCAGTGGTCAGTATAACCCAATAAGTACTATTCTTGGGTTTATTCTAAAAGAAATCATTTAAATTATAGAAGTGTGATTAGTACATGTAGGTTGCTTGCACCGGTAGGGTTAGTAATGAACCCCTGGGAAGCAGCCTTGTATTCCTTTTCTGTAGTTGGATGTGAAAGGTGTGGAAATCTGGAGTAGTGATGTTAGCTCTGTTCTTCCTCTGTGCACCAGCTCAGTTCTTGCCATGCTCTCTCTCCTTTATTCATTGATGTCTCATTGTCTCACAATTTCTTTCTCCCCCACATCCCAATTTAGCTTTTTTTTCCTTGGCTTTCACCAGATATCACTGTCATCTCTATTTCACTCACTTCTTTCTGTCCTTACTCCTAACCTTTTCTCTGCTTAACCACCCCACCAACTCCATCCCTGTCCTTCCAAAGAGCTGGACAGGAAGGCAGGAAAGTAGTGATTTCTTCCAATAGCTGCTGCTGCCAGAGATTGGAACTTGTGAAGAAGTGAATGCCCTCTGATAGGGCCTAGGGAGAGAGCTACTGGGTGCAAGGCCAGGAAAATGAGTGGAAGAGAGCTCTCTGCCTAGTGTGGAAAGGCAAGAGAGGTCAAAGTTTATGACAGAGGTGAAACCAAGCTTACAGTCTGTCCTGTGCACCGTGGTAATGTTGGTTATGTATAAGAAAAGGGACCCTGCTTAGCCATAGTTCACTTGTATGAAGCCTTTTGAACAGCATAGGAATCCTCCCTTTGTTGGCAGTGGTTCTTGAATGACATCTGTGGCAGGATGGATTTGGATTCTGGTGGTGTCATAATGTTTAAAATTTTGTGGTAATTTTTAAGATAGCAGACAGCCTCAGATTTTAAAATTTGTATATTAAGTGAGGTTGGTTAAGGGCAGCAGTGGCTTAGAATACCCATCATCGAAGAAAACTCTGTTTTGGGAGTGAGGCCACTGATTCAGAAGGCAGCACTTTACACAGATTCAGTGTGACAATCTGATACAGGAGACACAGAACTTTAAATGACAGGTTGAGCTGAGACTCTGTCTATTCATGGGCATCAAAAGGTAGTGTAACTTTATTGTTGAGTTACTAACTTCAGTGTCCAAAGAGAGCCTTGTCAGACTCTCTCCCTCGGAGTTTCCTGCATGTAGGAGCCTTTGATGCCAGTTTATAAATGACTGTGTTGTGGCACAGTTAGAGCTGCCATGCTTCATCCCAGGGATGGGAATGTGTTGTTGTCTGGGGAATTGTATGTGTAGTGGCTGATAAACTAGTATGTTAATCCTATTAATGCTTGTGGGAATCCACTAATTCTGACAGTGTTGCACTGTGACACAGTAACAGGATTGTATGGGCGATGCAGGTCTGTAGCTTGGAGTGAACTCTGTCATATCTTCAAAAGGTTATTGCTATGGTTAACAGTTTCTTAGCTCTTTTCCTAGAAATTGTAGAATAATTGTGGTTCTCCTTAGGTTGTAGATACTGTCTCACATGTTCTCTGCAAAAATAGCTACAGCTGAAAGCCCAAGCACAGACTCTTAAATGGAGTCAAGAACAAGATCAGTTTGGGTAAGCAGCTCAACAGGGGAGCTTACAGTATCCTCAATAATAGCAACAATAACAATTCTTCACACTTACATTAACATTTTTATCTGTAGTTTTTGAAGAGCTTTATAAAGATAATACGTTCTCCATTTTACAAAAGCAAGACTAGAAAGCTTAATTCCTGAAGGTAAGAGTGGCTCAGCTAGAGACACCCTGTTGGAAAAAGTATTATTAAAAAAATTCCCATCTCTCACTTAGTGTTTTCCCTCACTCTATAAAATACACTTTTAGTCTTCTCCAGTCTAATTATGCATTCTCTCCACACCCAGGTGTGTGTCAGAGGTGGTCAAAGCTGGTGTAATTTCTCTCAAGTTGGTGGTTTTGCCTGTACCACTTATCTCTTGTCTGTGTTTTTCAGTAAACTTTCCTCAAGGTAATTTCCATTTCATTTGTGTGTTTATTTTGGCACCATTTTTGTGCTTCCTCTCTGCTGCTGCTGTTTGAACAGCTTGGAAGGATGGATTTTGTTTAGGTTGGAGAATCCCCTCAATATTTGTTTTAGAGAAAGGGAACCTGTGGGCATGCTGCCTTTGAAGTGGTCCTTACAACCATCTCATCAGGAACAGGTGTCCTTTGTCCCTTTTCTTCCCTCTGCAAGACCCTACAGAAAGGATCCCATTTGTTCCCCCCTCTCACGTCTGTGTGCCGTGTTCCTGGTGCAAATGCAGATGGTTCATTAGTCAGTACTGCCAGGCTTTGCAAAGACTTCTTGGGATTTCACGTGGATTTGAATGCTAATAAAAGATTTGTTGTTTCATTTCTGAGTCTTGTAAGTAAACATTTCCACCATGGATGCACTCAGAGGAGGAAGCTACTAATTGTCTTGTGCCCCTTCCTCCCTGCTGGTACCTGTTTGTCCCTCATGGTTAGGGGTGTTGACACAGCACTCGTCATTTATCCTGCTTGGGGATGGATTCATACATACCTGGTTAGGTGGTGGAGATAGAAGCACAGAAACAAGGAAGAGTATTTTCTCTCCATAATGGAAATAGAACATTGTCACAGAAATGTTCTCCTTTTATATCAGACCTTGCTAGCTATTGCCATTTTAAACAATTGCTTTAGCATAGTCCGAAATTCAGAGTATTATAGTAGCATTCTTAGCTATTCTTACTGCTTAATCTTTTCATCAAGCTATGACAACCAGTAGTGAAGAATGAAATAGGAACCTGTGCCTTCTGTGTCTCCCTGTAATCTTTGATCTGGAAAGAGGGTTTCCCAACAAAACCTTATTTCTGTAATTTCCAGTTCTCAGATAGATGGAATTTAATTTGCCTCCTATTGTCTCTCTGCCACCTTATCTTCACACGTCTTACAGTAAGTTGTTAGGCTGCCCAGATTTTTATACTGGCATGTTGCCAGTCACACGAATAGCCTTTGTATCTTTGAAGCCAAGAGGGTTCAGAGAAAAGAAGGTAAATATTCCAAGACTGTTTGATGTATGGACAAGCTATGAAGCACTGTGGCAGCAGAAACATCTATTGAGCTACTTGCAGCTCATTAAAGCTGTTCCAGTGAGACAAGGGGTCTTCTAATATCTTGCTGACATTATAAATGTGCTTCAGCACTTCATACGGCGAGTTCCTAAATATAGTCAGAACAATGACTTTAATCATAGTGGTTTTACGTAGCAGCTGTAAGAGGTAGATATCAAAGCACTCAATATGTAAAGCAAATAGTGTTAATTCCATTCTGTAGATGGGAGAATGGATGTAGGCTGGGGAGGTGAAGTGAATTGAAAACATGATGCAGCAGGCCATGGACTTGAGCTTAGGGCTCAAGTCTAGTGTCCTGTGCCTAGTAACATTGCTGTGTTGCTGTAATAAAGTACATTTTACTGTAGCTTGGGTATGTATGTTCTTGACCACAATCACAGACAGCCAGGTCAATTGTCCAGCTCCTTCTGATACTTTCAGTTTGGAATTGGGCTGGATAAATATCTCTCAGCATTGCTGAAGCTGTTGTGTACCAAGGCTCTGTCTCAGATTCCAGGATGCAGGCACATCACTCCCCAGAGATCAACAGCCAGTGTACCTCAGCCTAAAAATTCTCTGGATTTGGCCCATCCTCTTTAGTTGCCGAGCAGTGCTGCTGCTTGCTCTGTCAGCCAAAAGTAACTGTGCAGCTTGTGAGGACTGGCAGTCATCCAGTGCTTCAGCAAGGCTGGACAGCATGCTATTAAACTGAGTGCATCAAATAGTGGGAGGAGCACAGTCCTTAAAGGGCAGAGTGCAGACACATTATCAAGTGATCTATTTACATCAGAGAGCTACACCTGGAACAACACAGTGATTCTGCAGGCTGCCAGTCACAACTGGTCTGCTATTAAAGGCATGAGACAGAGATGGATTCTGCAGTAGTAATTACTTCTAATCACTTAATAAAGATTCTGTCCCATACATCTTTCCTATGTTTTAAAGGATTATGGTTGAATTTTGTGTCTGAGGATTAATTCCAAGTGAGAAATATTTACTGTAGGTCCTTGTAAGGTCAGACATATAGAACTGCAGGTGAATACTGTGCAAGTTCCACAGTTTGCTCTTCTTTCAACTGACTACTGCCTCCTGAACCTGCAGAATGTCTCTTAGTTATCCCATCTGCTACAGAGCTTTTCTGCTCTGTAGCAATAATGAGTACTCGCACTGAGGTATATAGTGCTTCTATGGGAAAGAAATACCTATATTTCTATAATATCTATATCCCTAAGGTGGAGTTGGAGTAAATGGCCTTTAAAAGTCTCTTCCAAGTTAAATCATCTATGATTTGACCACCCCTTCCTGTCTGTAAGGTCAGATGAAACTGACTTGTTTTCCAGAGTAAATTTGTAACCAAGGCTTCTATAACAAAAGATGGAAAAGGAAACGTTTAGTTTTCAGATATATTTCAGGGGTTCTGCTTTTGTTATCACCAAGTTGTATTGGTGTAGGCAATGCATGGTGTGTTTGCAGTGCTGGTACACTCAGCATACCTGCTGGGGCCTGTGGGGTAGCTTGGTGTGTGATGACCTGTTCTGTTTTCTCCTCTAAGCAGTTATAGCCTTATACAAATGTGCCTCTTGTAGCCAAATAGATGTTGATGGCCCTACAGAAGAGAATCAGATTAAACACGTTGCTCATGGCAAAGGAGTACAGAAGGTGTCAGTTCTTTCAGAAGAGACTTTCTAATCAAAGACAGCAGAGCAGAGTTAGCGTTACTGGTAGGTCCTTTCATGCAGTAATATTTTTATAATGATGTTGTTTGCAATGAAAGAAGCCTGATAGTGTTGGAATAAATCTCTCTGCTTGAGCAGTCCTCAAAGATTATTGCTTGTTTCTTATAATTAATTGGGTGGACAAAAGTAACTAATCAAACTCCAAGCTCAGTCTGATGCCAGTGCTTGAAATTAAATTGCATACAGTTCTGGTGGCATCACTGGCCCTCTCTCCAGGCTTTTGTGCGTAAGATGCTGCCTGCTCAAATAAAGTGGCAATTTCAGAAAAAGAAACCAGTACTCAAGTGCTTACCCAGGGAGATATAGGAAGCCCTGAAAGAGCCAAAGCAAGAGACTTCACTGTGAAAGAACATTTTAGACTCTGTCATAATGTGTGTAGTGGCTGCTGAGATAGGTGGTGGGGGAATCTGGTTTAGTGAAATGCAGGGGTGGTTGGAACTAAATGATCTTTGAGGTCCCTTCCAAGCCCAACCATTCTGTGATTCTGTAGATCTATTCTATGTTATGTTTTGGTAGGGTAGAAAGGAGTTTATACAATTCCCTTCAGGAAGGGGGAATAGGTCAGCATTAGAAAGCTCTTCTGGTGAATTAATGAGAGGATGGGGCAGGGTGGGAGAGAGGCAAATGGCTTGGAATGAGAAATGCAAATGAGATTTGAAAACAAAATTAAAAAAGAAGGAATAAAAACAAGGCAAAGGCCATTGGGGGATTGTGTGCTGCATTTTCTGTATGTGTTGGAGTATTAAACCTCTTCAGGCCGCACTAATGATGTTGATAACAAGCCTGATCTTTTGATGTTTCTGAAAACATCAAAGTGAAGGTCCTAGAAGGCTTCTGTTCATCAAAATCCCAGACAAAATGAACTTTTTTTTTGCCTTGGTTAATAGGTATTGATATTTTATTGCTCTTAATTTTATGTTTCCAGGGGAAATGAAGGAGATAGAAGAAAAATAAGCAAGAGTTTTGAAGTAGACATGAATGGAGCTGAAATGCATTTCAGAATAACGCTTCAGAGAATAGTTAAAATCCTTCAAACTACTTTTTGTCTGTTCTGATTTGTATAGAGAAGGCAGAAACTATCTTTCATGGCTCTGTGTTTTATTGAGGAGAGCTTTGTCAATAAGGAACATCAGTAGATCTCTGCGGCCCGTAAAAAAGGAATTATTTTTGCAGTTACTTTGTGACATCTGCCACCCTTTCCCTTTTCCATTACTAAGAACAAGGAATTTCCTTTTCACTTCAGTGCTCAAGCAGTTTTAAGCTCTGGTTCCTATAGTCCTCCTGGAAGGACTACTTCCAAAATAAATTCAGGTGTCCATCACTGACACTGTAACCTGCTCCTGCAGGTCAGGGCTGTAAAGAAGTTACATAGATTACCAAAAACGTGTAAAGGTGCTGGAATTGGGATAGTTGGGATATTTCTGAAGATTTTGTTTAAGTTTGGAAACCATTGCTTCTAATGATGCGAAACAGTCAAGACATCCCCGATATTTGCATTTCAAATAGTTTTGCAACACTGGGAAGTTATATTCAGCTCAGATTTAGAAGGCCTCTGCTGTAAGTGAAATTGCTGACATGTATAAAAAGGAAGAGCTTTTCAGAGAACTTCAAGTAGAATAGATCCACTCTTGGGTGCATGAGGGACAGTAATAAATAAATATTTTTAACTGCCAGAACATTAAGCCCAGTTGTATCCTTTGACATTGATGGTTCTTGTGTGACATCTCAGTTTTGAGTCAGGTATATCAGTCAGATATCAGATCTGTTTGATCACAAGCACTGACTTGGGCTGTAGTTTTCTGGTAATAGGCATGAGAAAAGAATTAAAATCTTTATGTGACTAGAGTTTGCTGTGTAGCAAAACGGTCCTGAATAACCTCTTCAGATGTCATTGCTTCTGTGCTCTCTAAAAATGGCTTTTGGTATTTTAAATTTGGGAGTTGTAGTGCAAATCAGGCATTTTTTCAGGGAAACTAGAGTTGAAATACATTAATTTATCTAGGCAAAGCCCTGCTCATGGAAGGCTATGTGCTGCAGTACATTTTTGGGGCTGCTGTAGCAGCTCAGGGTAAAATGCCTACAGTCTCTCCAATAATGTGCTGGTTTAGAGGACATCCTGTCAGGTTCAGTCTTTTCATGATGGCCTGCATTGCCATGAGAATCCACGAGCTCTGTTAAGGATAATATGGTGGAAGAAAAAAATTATCATCACTGCTGGCACTTCAAGGGAGACTGGCAGTTCAGTAAAATGCTCATTTCCTTGTATTTGGAATCTGAGGGGCACTTTTTACTTTTAGAGGCACAATAACACATGGTATTTACTTTTATTGTTTAGTTTCACAGATTTAGATGGACTTGTGATGCACTGCCCTGCTCTAACAGCCCTTTCTTAAAAGGGATTTCTTCTGGTGCTTTGGAGTCCTTACGTTGTAGGCTGTAGGCACAGGATGCAAGTCACCAAAAGGAGATCCAGAACAATGTCTGTTGCACTTGCAAGGACCGTGAGGGCGATGGATTTAGGGCCACATTCTTGAATGGTGCAGGGTACATCTCTCTAACCCTGTGTGGAGAGGATGAGACCAGCTTCATCTTACTCTTTGACCAGAACAGGAAGGGGTTGTGGTTCTCATCCGTACTCTGTGACAGTCTGTGTCTGTGAAGGTCACAGCAGTACAAGCAGCACAACGTTTAGTCAAGTCAACAGAATTTAGTTGTTCATCTTTAGGGTAGGAACTAGCACCAGATGGAAGTCTAGGATTGCTGTACAGGATAGGAAGATACATAGCAGAAATTTTATCATTGACTCTCCTTTCTGCCCTTCTTATTGCAAACTTTCTACCCCTTTATATGTGGTTGATATCAGTAAGCACTCCTACATGGAAATGTAAATAATCACATTTCAAACCTCTGCTCTTATCTTTCTTTTTTTTTTTTTTATGTATGAAAAACAAAGACAAGTCTCCTCTATTCCTCTATCAAAATGAATAACTTTTTTTTCCTTCATATTAACAGCTGGTGCATCATTCCAGGTTTTTTTTTGACTTTGCTGTGTTGCCACAGCTTATCCATTCTATTCTGGTGCTGTTAACCATAATGTGTATTACAATGAAATTTATTCAGTCTTGTCCTCTAGCCTCTTTCCATCTACCTCTGCCATCTTTTCAAAACGCAGGCAGGCTTAATCAAGCTCGCTTTAATCCCTCTGGTTTGACTTTTGGGAGCAGTGAAGTCGCACTGACCACTCTCCTGTACTGTAGTTGTGTTCTCCTGGCCACACTCCTGTGCTGTAGTTGTGTTCTCCTATCTGATAGCAATGTGGACTGGGCTGTCTGAATGTGGTCGTCATCCCCCAGTTGCTTTGAGCTTCCTTCCCACTGCATGAGGAACTTACTTCATTTCTCCATCAGAGACTGCTTAAAACTCGGGACTGTGAAAAACCTCCTGTTGTGGCTCTGCAGCCTAAAGCTGATAATTTCATGCTGGGTCTCTAATTGTCTTTACTGTAAAAGAGGGTGTGGACTTTGCCATCCTGTGAATGTGCCTGTACATAGCTAGGTGAGAACAGTGATAATGAGAAGTTCTCGTGATGGGAATGGAAGCATTGCTGGTTGATCACTGTCCAGTAATTTGCATTCGCTTTTCTTCTTGAGAATTGCAAGAATATGTTCCTAGGCTCTAAATGCCTGTGGTTGTACAGGTGAGCTGGCTGCTTCATTACTGGAATCCTTCTCCATATGTGCTGATATTTTTTTGCTATTTTGTTTAAATGCCACCCCATCAGCAGTGTTAAAGGAGACTGAACAAGCACTCAGCACTGAAGATCCATGGTCATGGTTGGACACATAGATGATTGCGAGCATGACATTCAGAGATGAGTTTCAGAAAGAAGAAAAAGAGGGTTTTAAAAACAAATAAATAAGAGATGCTATCCAGCAGTCCCAGACACACATGAGACAAGACACTTAAAATCACTGAGCTGTTAACAGCAAGGTTGCCTCACTCCATCAAATGCATCAAGCGCAGTGCTTCTGAGAGAAAAGATCAAAATTCACACTGATCACCCTCTTGGAGTTTCTTTCTGAATGTTTTGTTGCTTTGCTTTCAAGGGAAGGGGAGAAGGAGTGGTGTCTCTGTTGAAGGAGGTTTTAATTTAGTGATTGACAAACTCTCCCAAGTGAGAATCATTTAGCCAAGTTAACAGATTAAGGAATTACAAAGTCAGGAGGCAGTGGTTTACATTCCAGAAATCTTAGCATAAGGGAAGTTCCTGTAGTGGGTATAACCAAATCACTCAAAAGCTATTCCATGCCTCTAGAAATACTGGGGTTTTCCCCCCCAGAAATTTTACAGCATCTGATAAGGTAGATGTAGAGTGTTTTTAAAATAAAGAACCAGTAAAGGTGCCATCAGAACAGGAGAGGCAAGCAGAAACAGACTGCTCTGGATACCCTCTTGTAATAATCTCTTCTGGGAGATTGCCCCTCCTATGTCTATCTGAAGTGTCTGTGGCACCTGCCTATTCTTGCAAAGTTCAGCATTACAGTCCTTGTGATTTTTGCACACTTACTGGGTTGGGTACTAATAGAACTGTTTTCTTGGAAAATTCATATTCCAGGAGAGAAACCAATGTTTGTCTGCTAGTTCTAGCTGTTGTTCATGTTGTATCATATAAAAACAAGAAGGGATTTAATGTAGTTGAAAGATCACAGGTTTGAGTAAAAAGCATTTGTTTTCTCAAATCACCTTTATGTACAACTATTTGAAACAGTGACTCACATATAAGTTTGTCGATTGAATTTTGCAGATTTTTGTATTAAGAAAGTAGGCAAAGACCATGTCCCTGAAGTAGATAACTCTCTTGTAATCTGCCTACCAGCAATTTAAAGTTTTGCCTTCCTTAAGGCTTCTTAAGATGGTGAGGAAATCCTGACATAGAGAACTTCTTTAAAATGCCCAGAGTCTTTCATTGAAGAACATAATTAGGCAAATCCAGATAACTTAACTCTGAGAAATAGCTTCTTGTAGCTCCAAACTTAACTTTGAGTATCTGCCTGCACTGGCAAAATTATAGGGCTGTTTTCTTCCTCACCTCTTCATAATCACAGAAATCATTTCCTTATTGGTCTCTCTAAACATGTCAGTCACCTCGAATTTGGTTCATTTGTGCTAAAATATTCTTCATTGCTTGCAACTCTAATCATATCAGTCTCTTTGATTCTTTCTGTTACTCGACTGTTTTACCATACCAAATACAAGCTTCTGGTTCTCATCATCAAAGCCCACTAGCTTGTCTTCTTTTGTCTTCTCACTCCTCCCCCTTCTCTCCAGCCATCAGTGTATTTATCTCTGTCTTCTCTGCCTGTGGCACGATGTCCTTTATGCACCTGACATCATCTCCCTCCTTTAAGACATCCTTAGGAGTGACTCCTGTTCGGTGTCTGGAAGCAATCAGCTTGCTAATGATGGCCAGGTTTAGCAGCAGACTAGGTATTGCTAATGGTGTTTATTTATTCATGCACCTTGTGGAAGATAAAGCATCCAGTTGATTGTGATTAGCTGATCCAGATAACATCATCCTTATTTTCATCTTTCCTCCCGGTCTCTATCCAAGTCTTTTATTTTGTTTTGTGATTCAGTTCTGAAGTTTTAAAGTCAGTGGTTTGTCCTTTTCAGCTTTCATTGGGAGGGCCTCTTCCCAATTAGGAAGCTTGAACTTAATGAGATAAATGACAGCTACTGCTAGTACTGCACAGTTTTACCCTGGGATTTTCAAGAATCTCAGGAATGTAGATATGAATGCGATCTTTTGGAATCCTGAATAAACTGCCATAGTTGTCATGTATAGTGGGATTTTTCTTCGGAATTTTTCCAGTTTGTCAAGAGGATACTTGTGGGGTGTGAAAACAGTGTCATTTGGGGTGCTTGATGGAGAATTAAGTCAGTCCTTGCAGTAGAGGTGGAGCTGTAAGACAAGCACTAGCAGTGCATGCTTGGCTCCAAGAAATTATATGGTTCAGCACTTCCCATTGGTGATGGAAACCAAAGGCTTGATTCCCTGATGTGTGGGCTGCGGTCATTGCTCATCAGCTACTTTGGATTCAATTGGTTACAATTTTTCTATTCCAATTGAATCAGAATGAAATCAGTGAAATTCGAAATGTCTTAAACTTCAGTGCATGTGAAAGAGGTCCTGACCTGCAAGTGCAAATTGAGGTCAAGGATATTGTATTTGGTCACTGCTCAGAACCTCCAACCCTTTCCATTTTACTGCTTTCCATCATAGACCTTGCACAGGTTAGCTGCTAGAGGGTTCTTGTGAGGAACCTCAAGGGGTACCTGTTGCATCCTTTATCCATTAACCATCCTTTATCCATTTATATGGAGATGGAGATTTATATGGAGATGAAATATGGAGATTTTGTGACCCTTCCAGTATTGACCCGATCTCACCATTTGAAAAGGTTTCCTGAACTGTGATTTTCCTGCTGCAATTTAGAGTCATAAAAGAAGCATAAAAGGGTTGGGATTTTAAAATATATCTATTCCAATTAATTCACTCATATGAATGAACCTACAACCTTTTTGAGGTCTGGTCTGTGATGGTGGTGAGCCCTTAGCAATGTAGAATATATAGGCAAGAGTGTTGCTTAAAGGGTGTGGGTACAGGTGATGCTGAAATGCTGTCTGCTGGGATCCAGTGATCAGTGATGCTGGGCTGGACACAGCAGAGTCCTCAGCTCCACATCTGCTTCTGGAATGGAATTTAGGCTTGAGTGAAAATCATCCCATGTTGTGAAGTATTTTTTATAATAGCTGCTTGCTACTGTGGACCCTCTCAAGGTATCTATCTCATGAAACAAATGTGAGCTCATTTTCCGTACTGACCGTGTGGAAATCCCATTAGAACTGAGGAAACAACTTTCACTTGTGACTCATAGATGCTGTATGAGCAAAGCTGATGTCATAAATGAGCACCAGGTTATTTATTTATTCAGCTGAAATAGTTTCTGGAGAATGAAATAGGTGGGCACTTCATTCTTCCCTCTGTCTATTTTAAATATAACTCCTCTGGTCCTGGGGCTCAGACTGCTACTCCTCTATAGTCTCATTGTGAAAAGCATGTGGAAGAGTAAAGGATGCTTTGAATTTCTCACCTGCTGATGTTTTTTGTTTATGGATATGTGTGCATGAGCTGCAGGTAACTGGCAGAAGCAAAAAACCTTTTCCCCCAGTATGTATTTGGTTATGAAGCGTCTTTTTATCCTTCAGGTTTCTTTAGTGTTTGGAGTAGTACAAGTGGCAGAGCAGAAGACAGCTACAGATTTTAGCAACTCAAGCAAGGGGAGAAAATACAGTAGAAACCATGCAACGATTTAGCCTTAAGGCATGAAAAACAACTTCTTGTAACATTTATATATGTATCTTTGAAATAGAAAAGCACCAATTGCAACTGTATTTCATCTTAGTCAAGACATCAAAAAATGCCATCTGCTGAATTTTTCTGCAGAAGGCTAATGGACCAGTTCTTTCCTTAAGAGTGTAGTTTCAAGAGCGAAAGAGAACAAGGTCTTCATTTTATGATGGAAGATTTAAATTGCAGGTATAAAAATTGAGCACATATCTTAATACTTGGTTTTGTTTATCATGCCCTTTATGTTCAGGATAGGATACAAAGAAAAAAATTGTTTAAGACTTGCGTGCTTACAGTTTTTCACCTTTGAATGTTAAAAGGATTTAATTTTGCACTTACTTCAGTTGACCCTCTCTGGTTTTGCAATGCTTGGATTATGCATTCCAAACAAAAACATCCCTCTTCATTTCTAACCACTTCCAAGAAATTTGCTGCTCTTCTATGTTCTTACCTATACCAGAAATTGCAATATCGAAATGTTTGTGTATTTTTATCAGTCCTTCCATTGTTCTGCCATTTAAGAAATTAATGCTGTACAATTTAACAGTGGGTTTTTTTGAGTGAAGTTGATCTGTATTATGTATCAAAAGATTCCCTTTTAATGGCAGGGTTTAAGACATTTTATCTTCTCAGCAAACTTGCTTTTTTTTTTAAATAATTTCTGCTTATATTGCATGATGAGCATGCACAACTCACATGCCACAGAAATACCTCAAAAGTTGAATTCTCAAGAGAAAATCCTGAGAAGGGGTCCCAAAGAACCTCTTACAGGCAAGTTGTTTTTTATTTTATGTGAGTGCAAATGTGCATGAACTTGTGCAGTACCTGAAGATAGGCATTCTCTCCTAAAGTGGTCACAGCTGAACTCTAGCAAATAATGCAGCAAAGAGAAGTGTTAGGCCTAGGTGAAAATATGACTCTGGAGAAGATGTGCTAAGAAAATTTTTCATGTGAAACCAGGCTTTCAGATTGCTAAGAAACAACAAATTTTTTCATCACCAGTAAAAATAATGAGAAAATACCTTTGTCACCAAGAAAGGCCAAAGAAGAGGGATACACATGCCCTGAAACAAATTTCCTATGCCATTTAAATACATTTGTATTTGGACAAGACATCTTGTTCTGCAACACTGACCTTTCTGCAATGTCATTTGTACGTGTGGTCCACGTACAGGAGGGCACTGAGCTCACATACTGGAGTTAGTCTTGCAGGATCAGGCCCTTGGTAGTGGGAGAAAGAGTAGAGGGAGGGAAGCTGGTAGAGCAGGGCAGGTGCTGACAATTAATTCACAAATTGGAAGGGGAGACTCATAAGGTCATTGTGTTCCCCCACTGAGTTGTTCATATGCTTATAGAAAATCTTCCCCATCTCCCCCTGCTGATGTGAGGTGAAGGGAGGTGTAGAGCTGACAGGATGAATGATGAAGGCTTCCCCCAACCCATTGCCTCACTGTGATGGAGTGACATATTTAACCTCCCCTGATGCTGCTGCTGCAGGTGAAATGAATTATGCGACCCTCTGAATCCCTTATCGGTGCTGGGCCGTCTCAAGGGCTGGATGCAGCTGCTATAATTTTGGAGTTCTTTCCCTGCTTTAATGCCACGTACAAATCATGCACATTTCTCTGCTTGAAGACCCCAGGCTGCTTTGAATATGGAACTGGTCTCCCTAGGGGATGTGAAGGGGGAGGGGGGAGCAGTGATAGGAGATGGAGAACCTGCACAGAATCACTAATCAGACTCTGCCCTGTGTCTTCCCTGGCTACAGATGGCTCCTCGCTGTGTTGTGAGCCTTGCAAAGCCAAACACCTTCATTGTCAGACTTGCAGAAAGTGCTTTAAGTGTCTGCTGCAAAGGGTAGGTGGAGAATGGATAGCTCCATTTCTTGAGATTGCTGGGGAAGCCTAATTAAGCTGGTGAGTTTCTTGTTTGGAAAGTAGTCTAGTCACAGGTAGCCTTGAAGGAAATGAAATATGTCAGTCTGAACCACTTTCCAACCCTCTGGAGCCATGGATTTTTCCTATCAAATGGGCCATTGCCAGTTTTAGTCTGGAGGGGTCAAAACTGCAAATCTCTCTTGGCTTGATTCCCCTTTCTGCAGAGGCATTGTTTGCTCATGTCTGTTATTTCCTTTCACAAAGAATTGTGAGCTCTTCTCTTACCTGCATGTCTGGCTGGATAGAAAGATTATTCTTTTTAAAAAAGCACTAAACCCAAAACCTTAACAGCAACACAAAATGAATCTCATCACACTAAAGAAATAAGGACTGTAGCCCTGCAGGATTTTTTTTATGCCTCAAAGCACTGAGAACAAATACCTAAAAATACAAGTTGTGTGATATTGGATGTTTGAAGAACCTGTGGGTGGGGATGTAGTAAAGGTGCTAATAGCACTCCCAGCATTTAATTATTAATACAGCCTATAAATTGCAATGGTCCGTTTATACTCATATTCCTTTGGCTTCTCTTCCTGTTGAGATGAAGCACTTGAGAGAGCAGGGAGCTTTCCTTTACAGTGCCAGGGGCTTTAGGCTCGATCTCCTCTGCTACACTTAGTCTGTGGGATGGAACTTAGTGGAACTTCTAGAATAAAAACAAACAAAAGACAGGAATAAGATGGAGAGCAGGGAAATGCTCACAAATACTCTTGTGCACAAGCAACAATTTGTTAGTATGTGTAGGACCTTTTGTCAGTTATGAGAGTTGTCAGATATTCTGCTGGTTGCTCAATCATTTTCACTGTCTTCTGTTAACACATATTGCAAAATCTGTATTCTGAATAAATTCAAGTATCATTTTTTACAGAAAACATTCAGTGTCATATTTTATGATTAAAGATAATTCAGGAAAAGAAAAAAGAACCAAGAAAATACCTTAGTTGATTTTGAAGGACTTGTATAGGTCTAGACCTTCCTTAATTTCTTTCAGGTTGTGTGTAAACATTTAAATAAGTTTGCCAGTTGTCACACCGCCTGAAAATTTCTGCAAGCCCTGACATAGGCAGATTTTTCCCGCATTCAGTAATGGGTATTGGCTTCATTGGAGAAACAGTCAGCAATAAACAGTAACTACAAAAATCCTATCAAAAGGAAGGGATGGAGGAATTAGTTTCCTTAAGTTTTATTAATGAGCACAGTTGCTCTTCTGAAATGTAAGATAGCTCTTTGCTCAACATCAGAGATCATGCAACACTTCTGAAGTATGTTACTTTAATTTTCATGATTCAGGAGGCTTTTTTGTTCTTGTTTGTTTTCCTGCATACTATTGCATCCAATTTCATGTACACTGGATTTACACAAAATACCTTTAAAAAAAATTAGCATACTTTAGTTGTTTGGTTTCAGTTTGTGATGGAAGTTTATTTTAGCATTGTATTGGGTTTTGTATATACACTGCTCATGGTTACTTCACTCAGCTGCTTGGAAAGACAGTTTTAAGTGTTGAAATGTATATTTGCTTGTCATGGAAAATAGAAGGGGGGAGTAACATCCCTTTGGTACTTTAGTTCCCTTACATTTCTGCTGTTTCATCTTGTTCCAGAACGTTTGTTATGGGCTGCATGTTGCTGCTCATGCTAGAAGGTGGTGGTTGGAGAGAAGGCACAAAGGTGTCAGTTCCTGTCTGTGTTTAACAGGAATAAAGTACTTTGAAGGCCTGCTGCCAAATATATCCGGTTTTTGTGTTTTAGTTTTCATGCCTTTCATCACAAGAGGCATTGTGTGAGTGTAGAGAATTCAATGGGTAAGAAAGAATAAATAGGTGCCAGTTTCAATTTTGCAAGTCTTTATCTCCCTCCTATGGACTGTGTACAGGGAGAGTGTTTTCCTCTAGTCATGTTTGCTAGCTTAGTCTAGTCAGCATTTCCTTGAACACTGAAGTTCCTAGATCACTCAAAGACATCATTACTTGTGCAGTATGTTTCCTGTGTGTGGCTGAGTGATACAAGTGAGTCTGAATGTATCTCCTCTTCTTCTCCGCGTTTGGTCCTAGCTTTCATTAGTCTTAGGTTTTGAGACTACAGTTAAGAGCGCCCCTCATTCCAAAGCTGGCTGGAGGGTGAGCAAGCAAAAGTTAGAGAGAGAGCAGCAATTTTAAAGGCATTGATGTACAAACTCCTCAAGGAGCTGCTGTCAGTATCAAGTGCTGGAACCTGAATTTTAGTTTCCAAGTATATCAGCACTTGCAAACTGCTGCTCTGTCTTGTACGTGCTGCGTGCCTTGCTTTGGGTGCAAGGCAGACAGGCAAAGCTGGGCTAAGGCTTTGTTTGGAAGCTGGGGCTGTTTAGCAGAAGAGACCAAGAGAAGATGAATGACTTAACACGAAGTGTTTGGGATCAGTGGCTGCTCGTCAGCCACCAGCTGTCAGTCTGTGTGCAGTGCTGGCACCTGGCAGGTGGCCCTGCTGAGCGCTGATTCCCTGTGCTCTGTGTGCTGGCAGTGTGTGGGCTGGGTGAAGGCAGCTGCTGCCGTGTCAGAGCTGGGCAGCACTTACCTTTTCCCTGGAGCTGAAGCCTTCCCTCCTGCTCCTGCTGATGTGTTCTGTGATGCTAACACAGTGCACTCCTTAACTGCACAGTCCTTAGCTCTGTAACTCCTTAAATGCACCTGCAGCAGAGCTGGGAGATGTCAGAGCTGAGCCTCCTCTCTTTGCTGTGCCTTCCCTCCATGGCTTTTTTAAAATCCTATCACTCTCTAGAACTACCTGGAAAGGAGGTGTAGTGAGGTGGGGACTGGTCTCTTCTACTGTGCCTGCAGTGAGAGGACCAGAGGAAATGGCCTTAAGCTGAGACCAGGGAGTTTCAGATTAAGTATTAGAAAAGAAAATTCACAGTTAGGATGGTCAGACATTGGAATAGATTGCCCAGGAAGGTGGTGGTCACCATCCTTGGAGGTGTTGAAGAGGCACCTTGATCTCACACTGGATGATGGTTCAGTGGTTTAGGAGCTACAGTGGTAATTCTGGGTGGATGGCTGGACTTGATCTTAACCTCAATGATTGTATGAGTGTTTGGTTTTGTTTATTCCTATTTACATTTCCTTCAGATCTCTCTCCTTGCTTTTAATGCTACATTTGAAGTTGCACTGTGATCCGGGCTGTATACAGCTTTCTACACAACTTTCATTATCAGTTTTTAATTGTCTTGCTGGGGTTTTTTTATCTCTCACACTGTTAGAAAAAAGAGACTCTTTAAGTAGGGTGTGTTATGCTTTTATTTCTCTGTGCAGAGTGGAGGGATGTGTTGAGATTATGTATCATAAATGATGGACCAGAAGCAACTTCCAGCATTCTGGGGCACAGGTCAAATAAATTATCCGGATCCTTTTGAATATGTATGGATGGCCTCGAGCTTCCCGTGAAAACCTTCTCCTGTGTAGTGTCTAAGGCTTTTTCTGTTTCATTAAGTGATGATTCCTTGTCTGTGCTGCTGCACTGAAGCACTGTGTCTTCCTGGCAACCAGATGGATTTGTCACTTTGAGCAGACACCAGTGAGTTTCAGGATTTACTTATCGTTGCACTGAGTGTGTGGAAACTCTTTATTGGTGTCTCTGGTCATTGTAGGATGAGATCCTTATTACCACATTCTTCCTGTAGCCTTCTCCATTATGTGGTTTTCAACAAACTGTATATACAGAGCAATTTTGTGCATGTTCTCTAACATTTTGCAGTTTTAATCTGTGCAAAAATGGGTGAACATTTTTGAGGGCTGCATTCCCAGTATGGTGATCTGGGCTGCAGAATGGCTAAATGGTGATTACTTTGGCTCTGCTGTAGCACCTGTTTCTATGTTAGGTTTGTTTCAAGTCAAACAACTGTGGGGTGACATAGCATCTCAGCACCTTATATTGTCAAAGAACATGGTAATAGGATATACTAAGATAATAAGGTAAACTAATAAGGTAAATTTGGAATAGAAAAATTTCTGTTAAAGAGTTCCTAATGTCATTGTCTCCCCTAGCATTTCTCTCTGTGCATGAAGAGGGCAGCAGGATTTCATGATCTGTGAAAACCTTCCACTGAGGTCAAGATGGTGATCATCTGTATCAGCTGGACATAGCCCAACACATGGAATGAACTATGGCCAGAACTACTTTCACTCACACCTCTGTTGCCCCTTGAGTCTAGTATCGTGATTAAATCTGCCAAATACTGCCTTGGCAGTGAAGATGCCAACTCCTGCAGCCACTACCAGACAATGTGTCTAGATCTTGTGCCTATTCATATTATTTAGCTTATAGAACTTTATAAACTTAAAAAGTTTACTTTTATTAAAGTGTGAGGGGAAACAAGATGGCTTTCTGTCCATATGGTGTTGCAGTTGGAGACAGGGGCTGTGTTGCACTGGTGTTACAAGCCTTAGGGCTTGTAACAAAGAAAATAATATTTAAAAAAAAACCAACAAAAAAGCCCTAAACTCTAACTTTAGAACAACACTTCATTTGAAAGATAATAAGTATAAAAGAGCTGCATCAGGAACTTCACTGCCTATAAAGAGCAGGAGGAGGCTTTTCTGCCTTAATTTTATACTCTCCCATTCCACACACTTGAATGAGCACAGTTTGATTTCATTTTCTTTTAATGGAAAACAAAGAAGTAATGGTCTGTACCTTTCCAGCAACTGACTTCCTTGGTTTCAATGCAGTAGACAATTGCAGGTTTATAAAGTGATGCTGATAAGTCAGTGAAAATAAAGAAAAAAAAGCTTTTGAATGAGTAAATAATTTCTGTGACTACAAGAACAACTTGCTAATTGCAAACAACAGTTATTATTACTTCATGAGCTGAGCTGAGGCCCTTGTTGCCATCAAGATCCCTCAATACCAATATGCCTTGCAGTGTGGTGTAAAGGTAAGAGTTGGTAATGTTCAGACTGAAGATTTTGTGACACCTTTGTATCTTCATTTAAAAAGGCAAGTTCACTCATATTAGCGATTGCCACTTGATTAATTACATTTCCTTAGATTTGGCAAGCAGCAGGATAAAATATTACTTTCTACTGTTAATTTTCTGTTTGAGTTTTTCTTCTGTTTGAAGGCTATAATGGTAATTCTCTGCTGAAAAACATAAAATTTGCTGGTCAATAGAGTCTTTTTAGTTACTAGAAACCACTTGGCTAACTTTTGTGTTATACAACTGAAAACAAAATTTAAACAATCCATCCAACCAAACCCCATAATCCTGTTTTTGATGAGTAATTTGCGTCCAGGTGATAAAATTGACTGCATGAAGTTGATATGGATATTTCAGACAGGTTGTTTGGATGCCTTCTTATTCAAGGGCCAGCTGTTGACACATTTAGTATCATCCTGGGCTCTTTTTCTCCACATAGTAGGCTTAATTAATCTGTGTAGTATATGTACGGAAATAGGGGGAGTAAGGAACATTCGGTTTGCCTCAGATGGTGTCGTTCATTCCAACAAAGGCGTGAGTCTTGTTCTCCTTATTCCTTTACAGGTACTTTCAGCCAAGCATCTTGCAGAGTAATGTGTTTTTCAGGTTGCCTGAATGGATAAATGAGGAATGGAGGGAAGCTGCACAAGATCAAAGCCTAAGATAATGTATCCTGCTTCTTTCTGTCCCATGTAGCTTAAAACATTTCAGTTTTTAACCTTATTTCTTCTACCACAGGTAGAAGGGTCCTCCTTTCCTGTTATCTTCTCTCTTCAGAAGAATGATTAACAATAGTTTTAATAGTCCTCAGAGCATCATATTTTAGTACAAGCTCAGGTGGATTTTTCACACTCCCTCTTGCTCTCATCTCCTGTTGATGAGGACTTGAGTTTGAATCTTTTGTCTCAGTCAGTTATTGTGAAGTTGTTTTCTTCAAAATTAAGGGTCTAGTTTTGACCTTTTACTTCCTTGTTTTGGAAGCTGGACTTTACAATAACTAAGAGGGCTGATGGACTGGGAATTTTCTTTCTCTGTAGCTTTCAGTTCCCTTTCTTTTCCCGCAGAAAACACAAGAAAAAATGATTTTTCCACGGGCAAGCAAAATACTTGTAAAAATAACAGCGCTTGCTGACTCAGCCCTTGTTGCCCATGAAGAGAGATGTGTGTGTCAAGCAAGTTAAATAAGATAGTCATAAAATAGTACTGAACCCCAGCTTTATGTATTTTTTTCCTAAGGGCCCAGTGACTTGGATTTTGTTAATGATTTTGGCCTCAAACAATTGCTTTTGCAAATGAGTTTATAACCAGCAGCCTTCATATGAAGTTTCTCTTCACACTGGTTTGAAGCCTGGGGTAATCTGGTGATTCATCCCTGAGCCAGCACTGTGCTCTCACATGGTGCTGACCACAGTCTTCTGTCTGTGCATGGAGCTGAGAGGATCAGAAATCTCTTACCTCTTTTGGCTGGGTTTTCTTTGTGTCTCTCTCTCTTCAACTATCTTTATTCTGATATTAATTATGGATGGTCTAGAATTTTTCTGGCAGGCATCTTTTTTCACTGGCTGTGATTAATGTATGTCTTGTCCTTCACATAAAGAATGCAGACCCAATCTGTTTTAAGCTCTAACTAGCTGAACAGGTAGGTGGATAATACAAAGATGTCTGTCTGGATGGCTTTCAGCAGAAATCTAGAAAATTCTTTTCTTGGATTCATGTCAGCATCTGGAGAGAATTAAACCTGGGTTCTGGTTGTCACAAAAATTCCTCTAGAATTTTTGCAATAGTGCCCTTGCAGAGCAAGGACAGAATGATGTTTTCAACTTTACTATTTTTACAGGACTTCATAGTCATTGCAATGTCATAGCTTAAAACAAGACATTGGAAGGACTTTGCTTCAGACAGCAATGCCAGCTAATCTTTTTCCAAAAACTTCTCAAGCTTGAGCTACGTGGTTGTTTGCCTGTTTGGTTTTTTGACCACAGCAGTGCTATTGGAAAACTAATCTAAAATCTTAGAAACTCTTTCCTTGCATGATTTTGAACATCATCTTTAATATTCTTATTTCTTTATTGCTCATTTATAATACTAACCTATTTAATATATTAAAATTTGAAAATATGCTAAATCATTTCAAGGGAAACTTGTGCCTTAAGTATCCTAAAAATAGAGAGATCATGATGTTCTTAATAAAATATTCCAAAGTATCTTCTCAGGCAATTTTTTTCTGCTGCTTTGCTTGAGATGAAATGTCTTGCTTTCTTCTTTTTAATAGTGATACAATTTTAAAGTTGTATATTTGTTTCAGATCCTTTTCCTGTGATGTGAAGACTAGAGGGGCACTGAAATGTTACCTGTAGTGGAGGGACTCTATCCACATTTTTAAAGCATCCTGTTTTAGTCAGAGAAACCCACTGGGAAAAGCCTTTGGGGAAAAATTAGGAGTACACAGAAGAAGGTTATTCAGATCCAGGGAAAAGCAGCAAAGACAATGTGACCCTTCTCACCAAGAGCTGAAAAGAAAACTAGCACTGACCACTGGGCACAGCTGTGTCAGTGGGCACCCACATGGAAACAGCATCCTGTAAATGCCATTGGTAACTTCCCCTTACCCAGCCCTCTGAGGCCTCTGAGCTGCTGTCAGGACAGCAAACACGCTTGAAATAGTCTTGTGTGGCTGTGAAATAATTGAAAACTTTCTGTTAAGCCCTTCTTCAGTTTAGTACAAAGCAGTTTCAAGTTCCTCCGAGTCAGAAGAAAATAATGTTTGCAGTTCAGTGGGACTGTGCTGGGCTCTGCTGCTATTGATGTGAGCCTGCACTTTGCCTGCATGCCATAGTCCCTGGGTTCCTCTGCAATTCCCTTCTCCTCCCACTATCTCAGAGCAGCTTGACCCACCACAGTCCCTTTGACTTTTCTCTGCTCCCTGTGGTCTACGAGCACACGATGGTTTCAATTGGAATTTTTTTTGTAAATAATCAAGAGTGTTTTACAGCAAAAGGCTTGCAGTGATGGGAGTTCCTGAGGGTTCAGCTGCAATGCAAGTCAGGATTCCTGGCTGCAGGAGGGCAGATTGGAGGAGTGAGAATGTTGGTTAAAGCAGAATTGCAGGAGGGTTCTGGCACTGCACACTCTATTCTTTCACTACCAAAATGGTAAAAATATTGCCAAGTATATTTGGGTCCTTTTTCAAGTGAGCAAAGTCTCTTTAAAGCTCCCTGGAATTGTCATCTTTGACAACAGACACCTGTATTAGCAGCACTCACTACTTCCTTATTATGTTGTTTCTTATTTCTGTTCTCTTTGCCACTTTCCAGCATTGACTGTTATTCTTAACTTCATAGAAACAATCAAATAAACAAACCTAAAATAACTCCTGAAAAAACTTACAAAGAAAAAAATCCAAATGAAAAAAAGAAAAAAAAAAAGTGCAGTAAAATACAGACCCAAAGCACTAGGAATTGAAATCTTCTAATATAAGGAAGGAAGACTTAAAAAAAGCAGACTTGGAATTTTGTCACACAGCTCTATGGTGAGCAAAGGCAGCTTTACTTTGGAGAAAGGAACAATTCTTTATTGGTGCATGTAGCATGTCTAATAGTGCTAATGACAGTGTCTATATCCTGCTGGGTTTTACCATATTAATATTGGCATGCCAACAGTTCTGGATCCAAAATAGTGAGTGTTGTTAATGTGCTACATCCAGCCTGTAAGTAAATAATAAATCTCCATGGTTCCTCCTCTCACAAACATGCCATATGAGCACTTGATCTCATTCTTTTTAAAGATAATCTGGAGGTCACTTTAAATACTTGTAGTATTGACCTGTCCCTTTTTGAAACTTGGTATGTGGGGATAAAATTCTCTCATGTGGGGAAATAATGCTTTTTGGTGTTTTTTTGAGTAATTGAATAACAAAGAAATGACTGGTTATGTATGTCAGTTCTGCCTGACTCAATCTGCTTCCTCTCCTCAGTCAGCAGCCATTTATTGTTTCATTACAGTCTTGCTGTACCAATGTATTTAAGGTTAAGATGGCATTTTCATTGGCAAGTTTGTATTCTCCTTCATTTAAAACTTTCTCAGAATGATACCTTTCATGCCAAAATCTCCATATTTGCATTCCGCCAAGAGGTCTGAATGGGTAACAAACTGCTTTTTCTTTAAAACAGAAACTATGTTTTTCTTTCCTGTGAAAGGGTTTGACAAGCACAGAAAATATCAGACTTGTAATTCTAACAGGAACATGATTATAATGCTGAAGGAAGATGGACATCTTTCTGTTAGTATGTGTAAAAATTGTTGAGAGTCAGATCTTACCTGGTGCTGTGCAGCCTTAAGCACTTAGAGCAGTGAGTAAGGAGTTCCACTGCACTGCCTCTGGTCCAGCATTTTGTGTCAAGGTTTTTCATGTGTGTGTAAGTTACTTCAACTGCTGAGCCATAAGAGAACAGGAATAAGAGTGCATAGGAAGCCCTGTCCCCATGCATGCTTGCTGCCTTCACCTTTGGGATGGAGCAGTTTCCCAGACTGGGGGATGCATGTGAAAGATCCGGTCTAGCTCTCAATCGGTTATTTTCTGTAACATTTAAAATCTTCACTAAAAAGGACAACTGAGTATAGGCTATAGATCTGAGTGCATATCAAAGTGTTTTGCTGAATGATGTCAAAGTACCCACTAAGGCCTGGCAAAATTTTTCCTTTCACAGTAAGTTTATCATTGAGTAAATCAAAAGAGGCAAGGAACTGATAGAAAAGGGTAGAATAGTTTGACCTAACAGAATTTCAGATCAAAGAACTTTGTGCAGCCTGATTGCATACCTACAGATCTGCTTTGTCTTACTACTTAAAAGCACTGTGGCTGCTCTTTAGAGGTTGGGCTCTACCACTCATTTGTTGTCTGATGGATGTCAGTGCTTGAGAGCTGTGTGCTGCTCCAAGTGAAAGGTAAGAGCATAGGAGTGTGACAGAATGAGATTGTGGTTTGAGCATCTCTGGCTTCTGTTAGTTACAAAAAAAAAAGCAGTATTTGGTCCAGACAGTACTTGAGTAAGAAATCTGTAAGGTGTAAAAAGGAATCTGCTTGTATAAGCTATGTATCTACAGCTTTTGTTCCTCCTCTCTTGTTTGCAGATCTCAGAGAGATCTCTTGCCAGGAAAAAAAAGGCCCATTTTTCTTAGTTCAATAGGTCCCTTTACTGCTTTTGGATTCCTGAGCCATGCTTCAATTTCTTGCTGGAATAGATTCTTTACAAACAAATATAATCCTTCATTTGTTTTTATTTTCTTGGTTACCTTTCAGAATTTTTCTCTGTCCAAATAACACTTTATCATTTTTATTTTTTTTCTGGATTGGACAAATCAAATTATTATAGGTTTTCATTTCAGCTACGCTTGACTTGGCATCGTAATTCAGGATGTATAGTTTCTATGGCTTCAACTAGTCTAGCACAAACATTTTGATGTCCTAGAATTTTATTATTCTTCTAAGCAAAAAAGTGAGAGAGTGTTTCCTATTTCTGTTTATTTTTCAGATGCTGGAAAACTGTTTTCAGTGAAAGTAAAGTTCCTAATTTTAGCTTATAAATGTTATTATACCATAGGATCGCTGCTTTACTCTGTGATGACGATGATTTCAATGAATCGCCAATCTCACTGATGTCATGAGTACAGCTTTGTTCTCCTTCAATTTTAGAATTTTAGACATCAGCTTTCAAGCTTAGAAGGTACAGAAAATTAAGGCAAAATAAAAAAGCATTGAAAAATCTTGTTTTACTTAAAATCCCAATATTTGCAGTATTAGTTTGATATTGGGACCGTGACAGGACAGCTAGAGAGGTTGGTAAAGTGAGAGAAAGGCAAGTGGTGTTTAAGTTGACAACTGTTTTTTTAGGATTTTGTGAGAGTTTACTTCCCAAAAATCTATAGAGGAAACAAAGTTACAGAATACATTTTATGAAGAATTGTTCATGCAAGAATTTTTGGAGCACTGTCAGGCTTACATCAGAAAAGGTGTTTATACCTGTTCAGACATTTACAATACACAGATTACAGAGGCACACAATCAGGACCATTTAATGTAAAATGAGAGGGAAGGTGAGAAAAGAAACATGACTCTCCAGTGTAAATTGGAGACTGAAGCACTGCAAAATCACCTACTTGGCTGTATTGTCATAGAAAGTAAACAGATTCCATCCATTCCATCAGATTTTCTGTTGTGCAATTAAATGCAAGATTGGATTTGCCTTTCCTAGTAAATATTTAAATAAATCTGCAGAGTATCCTTGGATGTATTTTTTCATGCATGTAGAAATGGGGGGATGGTTTTCACAATTGGAAAAATTTGGAAGATGTTAGTCTGTCTCTGTATAAACTGGGAATACAGAATAATGCTAAAATTTAGTGTGATATAAACATGAATGTGTCTGTGTACTTTTGCTGTCTAAATTGAGGGGAAAATGATAAATAATCAACTAGCAGCAAGCAAATGGTAAAGTGTAGTTTAATCTTGATAGTTTTTCCATTTTGGTAATGCAATGTGATGGTTGTAGCAGAAAGCAATTTTAAAAATACAGGTTTCATATCATGACAGTTTTATGGCTAAATTGTTTTGTGGCTTGGAAATGTGCAATAAAAATATTGCATTACATACAAAGCCCTAATGTTGCAAGTGAGTCTCAGCCCATCAGGTGTCATAGCAGTAAAAGAGTTTGGTGTCTTGCCCTCGTCTGTAGTACCCATTTTGAGCAGGCACTAACCTCCAACAGAGACTTGTAGCACCGGAGCAGCTTAGCTACCAATCAAAGAAGTAATTTTGAATATATATAATTATTATATATGTGCCAGTGACTAAAAAATTTGTTCATTTTTGGCCAAATGACAGTAGAATGGGGGGGAGGAGGGGTGAAGAGGAAAGAAAATGGATAGCTAAAGCTTCTAGTTCAGAGGAGGATGTTAAATCAGTGCAAAATGTTGATGTCAGGCATTGTCGTTTGGTTGTTTTTTTATTGATCAGGGAAACTGAAATGCCCATGGCTGAAAGTTTACCATGAACAGGTTCTGAAAGTAAGGTGCAATTAGTATTTTTAGCACCAAGATTGGAATTGCCAGTACAACAAATACCCCAACCCACGTGTGTTTTAAATAATGATTTATAAATAAATTTTCTGAAGTCTATTTCTATAGCAGGTGCTGTTGCTTCAACTCTCTTTCCTCATGCAAAACTTAGCAGTGAATTTGCCTGCTGGTGATGTTAAATACTCACTTAGGAGAGTTGTACCAGCTGATAACTGGTGCTAGACTGTGGCTGTGCAACTCGCATTGGTTTAAATCAGGAATAGAGATTTGGATAGATGAACCATTGTAGGTGCTGACTGCTGAGTGACCCGTTGCACAATTAATTGTGAGAATTGGGAGGGACCAGATCACAGAGCAAGTCATGACTTGGAAGTATGCCTCGAGATTTCAGGGGCCGCTTCACTGCGGCCTCATTGTCACCTGCAGCTTTGTGAAATGCTTTGTGAAATGTGATGGTAGAGGTTTAAAAAGCAGCAAAGCAGCACTTCCTTGCCTTTCCCCAAGCTGAGAAGGTGATTCAGGGGGCCGGGAGGGATGTGTTTAAAGCACGGGGTGAGAGAGAGGGTGGTTCATTCCTGCAGTGCCTGCTGAGTGTGGTGTTACCTGACTACCGATGCTTCTGAGAATGTGATGTATGGATGTCCCTGCGGGCATTTCCAGAAGCTGGCTGCAGGCCTGCCTTTCTCCCTTCATCAGCAGTTAGGAAAACGCACCTCTGGACAAATCTTAATGCTATCCCTGTGCCATCATTACAGCATGAAGTTGCTTAAGGTTCATTACTGTGCTGAGTGATCTGTGGCTGCTTCCCTAGACCCGGCTCATGCCATAGGATATATATTGCCACATTAAAACATCAAACAGTTTGGTGTTCTGTGAGCTATTTGCTGAAGTAAAAGGCTTAGGGAAAAAAAAAAAAAAAAAAGAGTTTCCATACTGTGTAGTAATTTTCTTGCTCCATACTTTAGTTCCCAGAGGGTGAGAAGTGGTGTCTGAGGCACTCTGCAGTAGTGAGCAGAGATCTCCCCAAGTCCGTGTTGTCAGTTTTCTGTGCTTACCCTAAAGACAAATAAAGAGGAACTGTAGGAATGTGAGTCAGCTAGTTTAAGGGGTTTGTTGTGCAGGTAATGCTTTATGATGCACAAGTCATGCAAAACTTGGTAGCTCAGGTTTTGTTTTCTCTTGAATGGTAGAAAGTGGCCAATGCAGAATGAAGGACTTAAATAAACTGCTTGGAAACCTGTCTTGAATTACCACTTACCTGTCCTTGTTGCTTCAAAGCAATTCAGTAACTAAAAGGCATGGCTGTTAACAACAGTAAATAATCTGGTATATTACAGAGATAAGAGGAAAAACTTCAGCATAAGTTAGCTTATTCTGCTGATGTCCTGTGGAATTGTATTTCAGCATCATCTCTCCCCCTTTTCTGGTGGTGTTAATTCTTGAATCAAGACCAGGTTTGCACAATTTTATCAGCTAAGCTGGCTTCATTTTTTTATGTATTGATGCCTTTTTGGTGAAAAGTACTGTTAGAGAATCGCCAAGAAAATCTCATTGACTTCTAGACTGACCCATTTAAGATAGAAAAATAAAGTGAGAGAAAAAGAAAGAAGGAAATCTCATAGGAAAGGAGGACTGTGAAGGTAAGAGCTGGGACTCCAGGGGTCCAGATTCCGTTCTTGCCTTGAGCATTGACTCCCCTGGGTGAGTTGCTTTGGCCAAGTCAGCGTATTTCTGTGTCTTCATTTCTCGGCTTCTGTAATGGTGAAAGTCACAAATCCCTTCTGACGGGAAAAATACAAGGATTTATTGATTGTGAGTACTGTAAGGAACTGAAATAGCATGCTCCTGAGTGTAATAAAAACATAGATAGAAATAAATTAGATGTGCTCCTAACTACACATGAATCTTTGTTGCTAGTTTCAGATAAGGGTTTGGGCAAATCATCTAATCTTTGTAAGCCTGAGTCTGCTCCCCTTGAAATGAGGGTGAAAATTCAAGTCGTTATTCTGGAATTAGTTAAAATCTGTCGGAGAATTTAAATAGTTTTGCATGCAAAGTAAAATATTATTTTGCTCTGATAGACTACTGCAACATAATCTTCATTTTAGATGTGGTTTTACTTGATTAATGAAATTCTTGGAGTTCGAAAAAATGTTTTTAGTAAACTCCGATGATTTGGAAAACAAAACTGGCATCTAGAACAAATAACTGCTATATCATTTGATAATAATAGTAACTTGAATAATCATTTACTAATACATACATATATTGCATGTATATGCCCAGTAAGTTGTTCATGCTGTGAGCTGCTTGTACAGAAGAGCTCCAGTTAGGAGAGTTCAACAGGAAGTTTGTTTCTATTTGGTGTAGAAGCTAGAAACAAGCTTCAGATGAATATATAAGTAAACATCTGCAATTTCAGAAAATTTGACTCAAATCCTTACATCTATTCATGGCCTGGGCAGTTTCCCAGGTAGACTCCTAAAACATAGGAAGAGCAAAATAAAAACAAAAAAACCCCCTAGTTTCTAATTAGGGTTCCATAATTGTTGGTTCACCAATGCTTGGGCTGTGACTGTTTGGCTTTTCATTTGACTGAGGTGGTATAGAATGTGTTCCCCCAAGAGTTTCAGCCTTCAGGTTGTGAATCACTCTAAAAGGATAGGAATGGAAGCTGTTCTAGGTAATTTTCTCTTCTCAGGTGATTCCTTATGTTATATGCTCCACTGCCTTCGTCTGTCCTGTTTCAAAAGGAAGTGAGAAAGATGCCACCTTTTCTGCAGGAAGGTTGTTTTTTTTTAGTCTGATAGATCTTGCTGTTAGGAAATGGTTCCTGCTACTTAACCTACATTTTCTATTGGCAATTCTATCATATTAAGCTGAGTTATTGCTCCAGGCCATACCAAATAATTATATTTCTTTGCCCCCACTTTGAGCTGTTATATTTGAATTTGATTTACAGATTATTTTGAATACAAATAACAGTAAAATGATAAAGTTATTAAACAACTAGGCATCCAGTAGGAGAAAATAATGAAAGCAGAAACATTTCTAAAGCCTTCTGTGTTACTAGGTGCAATGACACAGGGAGAATGTAATGGGAAACCAAGCTGGAGCCTTCTAATACACCTCAACAGTTTAAAATAAAGATCTTTGAAGCAGAAGGGGGTTAATATAAGTGAAAATTGTTGGCCTTCCTCATTCTCCTTTCTTTTCTTGAGTAATGCCTATCATAGATCTTTGTTCCTTGTGATTTTTTTCCTACTTCTTCCGTGTGTTCAAAAGCTAAGCTGTTGAGCTAGGAAGAATTTACTACCAAGTATAAAATATTTTCTTGTCTGCCCTAATATTTTATGCATTTGTGGTTTGTCTTCTTATCTCTGTAATATAAATAAGACTGCTGCTGCCAGTGAAGTTTTGTGGACAGCTTTTCTCTATATAAACAGGATATTGGACAGTTTATCTGTACCAACAGATACAAGTCAAGGCAGGCTTTCACTGTCCCCACTGCTGTTTGCTCCCTCATGTTCCACCAAGACAACTGTAGATGGAAACCTTGGATGGTGTGAAGACCTTTCCTTGTCATGTTTGGTAAAGACTATATTTTAAACCTCTTTGCACTATACTTGGGATGTTTAATAAGCTCAGGATGGAAAAACCCCAACAATTCAAACTTCATTGCAGTTTGTTCTAGACGGTCAATAAAAGATAAATATAATAATGAGAAATAGTATTTCCTTTGGAAATTTTGTCTCTGACTTACTTGTGTTTCTGTCTGACAGCTGAGGGTGTTGACATCTTTGCTGTAAGCAGCATGCTGCCATTTCAAGTGGAAAGCCATAGCATCAGTTTTTTTTCCCCATTTTGAATGAAATGGAGTTAAGTGTCTGTCACTAATAGACATCAGGGAGGGAGCCTGCCTCATTTCTGGCTGTGACAGGTTATCTGCCCTCTATGACACAGTGAAATGGTGACAGTAGATTTCAGCCTCACCTCTCAAGGGCGGAGATTTCAAAGCATCCATTTCAGTCTCCATGCTGGCCTTCCAAAAGCAGCATGTACTTCCACTGCTGGAAACGTGGTGTGTGAAGCATGTAAGGCTTCTGTGAGAAGTACAGCTGTTGTTTCCATGTCTAAACCCTCTGGCCAGGACTTGGAGAAGTGCAGAGAACCTTTTCCCACTCCACCCAAAGAAAGGGACCTTTAGTAGAAACTGGAGAGGCTGAGACATGGTCTCTGCTCTCTATACAAGATTTTTAATCACTGTAACCCTTGTTTCTGTTTTGGTTTTTTGTTCACAGTGATGTTGTGCCCTATGAGGAAGTGCCACCCAAATGACCTATTTCATTCTCCATCTAACAGCTATATGATTTCAGCATTGGCTGGAATAGCACTGAAATGTGAGATCCTCTGGCAAATGTTCATTAATCAGGATTTTATTTAAATTGTACATGGCTAATTATAGCATGACAACTGAATGTACTTATTGCAGGGTTCCTATTACTGTTTCTAGCTGACTGCTAGGGTAGTTTTTTATAGCATGGCAATGTCTCAGCATTCATGAGGGGAAAGCAGGGCTGTGCTATGTTAGGTGCTGTGTGTGTATTTCATGTCCCAAATCCTGCCTCCACTGACGTTCTGCAGCACTTTACCTGCACTTTCTTTGGCCAGGGTAGGATTCTCAGAGAACGGTGGGTTAAAGCTCTGCTGGACTGATGATGACTCCACAGGTCTTTGTGTGAATGAGCAGAGAGCGTTGGGATTCACACTTCAGTGCCCTTCTGGATTTGCTTGTAAATGTTTTGCTTCTCTAAACAGTATTTATTTTGCTAAAGTGTTGGGATTTTGGTGTTAATTCTGTTTGGTTTAAAGCATGATTGAAATGACTTTAGCTTAACTCAGGGTATGAAAGTTGTCACAGTGTGTCAATCTCTGTGACACTGGCGGAGGGGAGCAGCACAGAGATACTTGCTCAATGACTGGCGCATAATATTTGCATGGCTAACCTGTCAAAACTAGTTTCTGCTACACTCAGCCCCGAAGCACCAACCTGGCTCCTGGGAACTGGGCTTCTGTCTTTCATTGCCAAATAGCCTAAGGACAAGCAAAAAATAATTTGGGATTGCAAATCATAATTGCTGATCAGGATGTAGGAGCCCAAGATTTCAAATATCCATTTGAGAAATTGTTGTGTCCTACAGGAATTGCAGGAACTGGACAGAGAGCTCCTCACGCATTTCTGCTCCCATTTTCTGAAGTGTTCTTACGACTAATGTGGGAAAATTTGTTAGGATACTGGCCTGAGTATGGGAAGGGCTGCACTTAGGTCCAGTGCAATCCAGATGTGGTTGATCAGCAATGCTTTCTAGAAAGTTGCTTTCACGAAAGTAGTGCTCACCTTTTTGTGTGGTAGGAGGCACAGTAGAAAGAAGAGCTGTTCTGATATTGTAAGAGCTTTGTCTTCGCAGTAGGGGGTTCTTTTGTAGAAAACATTTTGTAGCAGAAATAATATAGACTGAGCTGCTGCTACTTTTCTCTTTTCCCCTTCCCATCTAGGGAAACTGATCCCTTTGCCTCTCTTAGATTTATCTGCACCTTCTCTTCCTGTGAGAATCCCTCTGAGTTTTAAAAAGTGAGCCCTGATGATCTGTATGAAATTCCTTTCATTTAAACCAAAGCCATCCCTGTATGCACAGTACATATACAAATGCCACTCCTTTGTCTCTTCAGCACAAGAAATGCAAGCCAGTTTATGAAATCAAATCAGAATTTGTATCTGGTACTCATTGCCCCAGATCATCCCAGCTAATGTTGCACTGTTGCATTCAGTTGACTTAAGAAGGATTGAGGGATCAAAACCAATTGCTCACTTGAATTGTTTTGTGGCCGTGGACTTGCACAAACATGTCTGAATGGTTTGCTGGATCAGGATCTGAACACTTCCTGCTTTTGCTGGGTCCAGGATCACAGATTTTCAAGTGCCTGTCATTCATGAACTTTAAAATTTGCATTAGAGATGCTGAGCAAAGGCACTCCCCAGCCCTTCTTATCCCCCTGTCCAGGTGTACATTCTGGCATAATTTATTTGGACTCCTTTGGCACAGTTTTAGTGACTTATATTAAATTCCACCTTGGTCTCAAGCATTTGTCTCTGAAATAAATTATTTACAGTGAAAGTTGAATAATTTTGAAAAAAAATTCAATTTATGCTCTCCCCACTTTTTTGCTGCTGCCTTAGTTTATGTGTCAAGGAGAGGTCTGTGGTGTGTCACAGTCAAATCACATGAAGGGCTGAGCTCTGCTTTCAGCTGCCTGTGCTGCTGCCAGGCTGCTGTGCTCAGAACTCCCAGGGACCCTGGAGAGTTCCTGGTCTCTGCTCGCTCCCTTCAGTGGATCTAAGGTGGGATCCACCACATCCAGCTGAGGCAAGATTCATCTGCTGAGCGCTGCAGTCAGATTGTTTTGGAAGGGTTATGCATAAGGAGTGGGCAGAGGAAGTCCCACTGCAAACTTCAAAGGGATCCTCCCCTGGTTTGTGAAAAGCTTTTTGAAGAGGAAAAAAGAACAACACTGCTACCATAAACGTAAATTCTCACAGTGATAACAGAGGTCATTGAGCCTCCAGTGTATTCATTACTGTAAAGAAAAAGCAAAATGTGCATTTATTTTATTTTTAATTTTCAGGAAAGCATACAGAAATTGTATTTTTAAGACTTCCTTTGAATGTTCTGGACTGATCTGTGTTCATGACTTCATCATATATTTATGAAACCTTTTTGGGGTTAAATCCAGGAAGCCTGAATCTGTCCTGTGATGTACAAGTGAAGACAAATACAGCAATTATATACAGGTTGTTTATTTTATATGTATGCAATTTGTTCATGTGTGACAAAACAAGGAACAGAGATGAGAAATATAGTTTGAAACTGTGTTTAATTTTGCACCTAGCAGATTGTCATTGTTTAAGTGCCTAGAGGTCTTAGGCCCTGTCCATACAGACATGGACATTGTGGTCTCTGAGCCACCCAGGAGCTTACAGGGAAACAGTCACTGTACTTGATGTAAACTTCTGATTCTTGTCAGAGCAGGGGGAATTGGGAAAACAGTAGTTATACTCATGATCAAGGCTGATTCATTGGCTTGTTCCCAAAGCATTTTAACTAATGCTGTCCTTTCCCCAAAGGGGTCTTTGTGGTACAAAGGTGCTGAGCCTCCAGGGGCCCACTGTCCCCAGAGACACCGGTCCTTAGGAGCAGTGTTCCTGACTAGGACTGGGAATGCTGCAGGAGAGATGTCTTCATCCAGTAGCTCAGGCCCATTCTGTCCAGCCTTATGCCCGTGCTGCTCTGTACCCCCTTTGTGGACAGAAAGTGCTGGCCCTCTTGGATTTGACATACATACTGTTCCTAAGGGAATCGGGGGGAAAACGGAGCAATTTATTAGCCTTGCTAGCTGAAGCAAAATTCAAAACCAGATGGGAATGCATCCTGTGATATCTCAGGCTTATTGCAACAACGGATGAGGGCCTAATGTTGGCAGTGTAGGATTCCCCATGCTCCTTCAGCATATGGCAGAGAAGTGGAGTTTGTTTTGGATAACAAAGTTGGATTGAATAAAAGTCAGTATTCAGAGGTTTCAAGAATTTTCTATGGGAAATATTAGAAAGTGCTGCATGTACCAAGAAAACACATTTGTTTATCTTCAATTAAATAATTTCTTGGCCTTTAAATTACTATGGACAAATTTAGGAGCTTTGGTTTTCACTTTTTCCTCTTTCTTTTTTGTTAACATGAATGAAATGTGTGTAGAACTGCAGAATGTTGACTTAACGTGCTTCCTGTGTTTGTTCAGAATTATTTACTGAGTGATATGCTTGCTCTGGGACAGGGAATAGTGAGATGATCAGCTTTTCCAAACCTGGCACAGGTAATTAATTGTGCTAGAAAGCAGCATGAGCAAGAGTGCTGTGTCTGCCCAATTAATTACTTTGTGTCTCTGGTTTTAATGATGACAGAAAATAACAAATCAATAAATTCAGTAATCCACATGGCAGAGCTGTGCACGATGTAGTGGTTAGATTGAAGCTCCCTGGGAGACTGGCACAGAAGGAATTTAATGGACATATCAGTGATACAAAAATACCTTTGAATTGCCCAGGTATGCAAGGTGATTTTGACTACAGGTTGCAAGAGGAAAACCAGATCTGTATTTTTTTTTTGTTGACAGCATCTTATGGCTTGGTGGTTTTTACAGTTCTTGTCTTGGGCAAGGCACATGTGACTAAAAGAAAAACAAAATTGGAAGTACTTTTAAATGCCTAACATGACATTGTTTCCTTCTTCACAAAGTTGTAGATTTATGTGACAGGTCCAGAGGCCCAGACTTTACCTTTAGACCTTCTAAATTTGAAACCTGTGCTCAGCTGATTGGGGAAAGTAAGGTAATCTTTTATAGGGGATCAACTGATGGGGGGGTCTAACCCTTAAGATAAATACAGCTAACCAATATCTGTGGTTTGTGTATGCAGTACAATTTTTATTAATTGTGGACTGATTAAATCTTTCAGAAATAATCCATAATAATCTGATGCTGATGTTTTCAGTACTGTTTGCTTACCATCATCTCTTAAGAGATGTCTCCAGGAATCCATTGGGGCTCTCAGTGAAGTAAAGCATTAATTCACTGCAAGACTGGCAACTTGGCCTTTTAGGAATAACTAAATAAACAACAAATTGGAGGAAACCACAGTCTCCTCTGAAATACTGTGACATTCTGTGATGTGGTAGGGAGGCCAAATTTCTCAAGTTGTTTATAGAGGTGAATGACTCTGACCCAGTAACTAGATGGTGATGCCTTTTGTTTCTGGGTCAAGTAGTCATATATATGCAGGGTGAGCAGGCAGGATCTGTCTGCATATTTTTTCCTTGTGTGTGTATGTATTTGTTTACAATCTGTCTCTCTAATGAATTTATATCCTTGGAAGAACTGCATCCAAACTGGATGAGACAGGATTATGTGACCTAGATGTTTTCCAGTACTATCCTGTGGGGTGGTCAGGAGTTAGAGGGCTTGTTTTTGAGTCAAATTACAGTCAGATGGCCCTGTAACCTAGAAGAAAAGTACATCTTTCCAGGGAGAATGTTAATCCTATTGCATGTTGTAGGGTAAAAAAAAAAACAACAAAACCTTCTATATGAATTGGTTTTATTTTATCAGACACAGTACTAGCAACACAGATTATTTTTTTTTCCCTTTACATCTATTATTCTTTAGGCTTGTCAAGCAGAGGAGAGAGCCAAAAGAATGGAAAAGTAGTAAAATTAGATGCTTTAAATCATGCTTGTGAAATGTCAGTGATATTGATAAGCGTGTTCTGGGCAAAAATAAATGTAAAAATAGGTTTCAGAAAGGACATGTTTTTCAATTTATTGTTTTAAATAATGTTCTAAACTGTTTGGCAGAAAGATGTAAATTTGAAAGTATCTTATTGTTCCCAAATCTGCAGACTGAATTGTGAAAAATAATCTCGACTGAAATGTGTTGTCCATCATTAGCTAGAGAGCTCCTTCTTTGTTCTGATTTTAGAAAAGCAAAGCTATTAATTTACAAGGCTGCTTATCTCCAAGTGCCATAGATTGAAATTTGGTTAAATATATTGCTGAGTTAAGCTCACATTTATTCATCGGTGGGTAGAAGTCCCCCAGCCATTTTTCTTAACATCAGGTCAGAGCAGGGAATAGATTGAGAATGCTGATCTGCCATTATCCATCACCTCTGCTTCATACAAGGGTTTCCAGGCACCAAGTCCAGAAAGAGAATTTTTAATCTAATGTTTGATTCAAGTATATGATGTGGTGATTTGACCCCCTAGTTCCTCGATTTTGCATCTCCACCTGCGAAACTCAAGTCCTTGTAGGCACTTCCTGATACTGCAGTTCCCATTCATCTTTCTTTGTCAGCATATTTGGAAGGAGGCTGGGAGGCAATAGAAAAAGAACATCTTCTTTTTAGACAAAAATAACTTTTATTCATAAGAGATTTTAAGATATCTCTTTGAACAGCTACTGCTGAGTTCTTTTTTTTTTTACCTCCAGCCCATGGAACTGCTTTTTTCAGTTTGGAAAGTAAAGTCCTGAAAAGTGGCTCAGTTGGCCATTCATCTGTCTGGAAAACTGAACTGTTTCTTTCAGGTTCTCACTCTGCTTATTAGATGGGTTTCAGGGTGGATTTTGCACTGTTACATGGCAGGCAGCACATACCCTGCCCACTTGCTAGAGATAGATCCTTTATTTTTCTAAACTGACTTGTAGAAATCTGATTTTGAAGCAATGTTTTCTGATTCCCTCTTTTCATCAGGGTATGTAGCACCACTTCAGTTTATTGGTATAATTTAGAATTTTAAATTATATCACTTTTCTTTTAAGGAGACCTTTAAGCAGCTTTGAAAGCCTCCCGAGTATAACTTTGGCAGAGGCAGTTGTGTCATAGCATAGTGAGGAAGCCTGGAACTTTTAGAGGTTTGCATCTGTAGAGGCTGGAAGGAGGATGTTTAGGGATGGGAGACAGAAAAATCCAGTCTCTTCAAAGGAAGCACAGATGTGCAGCCCCCAGTTAAGAACAAGGAAAAATGAGGTTTGTGACCCCAAACCATTTTTTATGCGTTTCACTGTGGAAACTGTTCTCATAGCTGCTTCTGCTGCCTATTCATTGGCTTTATTATTTAGGCACTTCTGTACAGAAAACACTGAGCTTGGTAGACTGGCCAAAAGATGTTGAGCACTACTGAAGCCTTTTAGCTGGGTTTGCCTGAAGGGAAGATTTCCTGCCAGTATGATTTTCGTGGACTGGACATAGATTTAGTGATGCTTCTATGTGCAGCTCAAATGGAGCACTCCTAAGTTACTTTAATATCTGGCAGTCTTTCCTGGTGCTTGACAAGTAGGAGGACATTGCCAGAAATTGTAGGTATTTTTTTCTTTCAGGGTTTTGTTGCTGTTGTTGACGGGTTTTGTTGTTTCAATTTTTAGTGCAAATGTTTTGTTAAACTCAGCTGAAATTAGAGAGTTGATGGAGAATTAGATGGTATCCAGAATAGTGAAATGCTAGAAGCATGACATTGGTTTTGATGGTAACCTCCACCAGCAAATTTTCTTGGAAGTGGGAAGTTCAACTCATCATTATTGGTTTGGTTTTTGTTTTAAAGATGCTCTTATGACTCTTCCTGTCAAGTGCTGCTCATTTAGTGGCACTTGTTTATTTTGTTTATTTTTTTCAGCAAATACACATGGGTCTGGACTGATTTCTGCTTTCTGAAATCTAGACAGAGAACCTCTCTTCTGTAGCAATTCCGAATGTCCGGTGATTTACTCCGTGGTGTATCTTACCTTATGGGCCTTAGGTTCATCTAGCTTGCACTCAAGGTGTTGTTTGTGCCCAATCCTAATAAAATTCTCTGGAGTCCTGTCCAATTTTGACAGATTTGAGACAGAGCTACTGGGCTGAAACACTTCACAGCAGGGATGTGATTTGTTCCATGGAGCCAGATGCTGTTGAAGTCAGTGGAGAAGACTCCTAATTCATAAAGGACTTTGAATATGACAGCTCATATTAAAGAAATTACTTAATGAAGGGAAGCCCTGCATAAAACTCATACAAAACTATGAGCTCAGTCATATGCCTTGGGGCCCATTAAGAAACCGATCCTGAACAGCTGCAGCTACTTTCATTAGGACCATGCCATTAATGCTTCATGGTACCTCAGACTTGAGATAGGTGGCATGGACAGTTCAGATTTTTGCACTATCTCATCCAAGACAAGCCAGTCTGTCTACTTTAAAGAGACCTAGGGTTGGAGGGACAGATGACTTGAATGCTCAAAAGCCAGAGAATCTTCCCCAAACCTTTCCCTGAAATGAGGATCACTGATATTGATACGAGGAGGTCACAAGCACACCGTTCTTAGTGTTACAATTTTGATATGAAAATCATTGTGAGGAAATAGGAAGACCCATGGCACTGTGGATAGTCTTTGAATTCAGTGCTGCTCTTCTGCAAACTAGGAGTTATTCTTGCTTTACACTGGTGTAATGGATGGCATATCATGGTCCTTACTGCCTCATGTTTGATTGCAGCTCTGGTGAAAATTAGGTTGTGGTAAACAGCCTTTAGAGCTGTGTTTGCAAGCTGGTTGAGATGAGATCAGTGTGTAGCCATAGGATCTCCTTCAACAGCTCAAAAATGATGAATTTTTTATTTTATTTTTTTTTTTTAGATTTGGTGGAAGTTGAGTTTCCTGTGGTGTGTGACTGTCATAAAGATTAACATGAGCTTGTGTGTAGTAGAGTAATTTTTGTTTGCATAATGTGATGGGTTTTTGATTTGACTAATCTTTTGTGTGTGTGTATGCACTCCATATCTTACAGAGAAGGCTTAGAGCTTCACTGTCTCCAGTAAAGGGATCCCAGTCATTAACTGGTGACGCTTTTCTGCTATGGAGACTGAAATGTATTTCTTTGGGATTTTTTAAAATTCAAAATAAGCTTAAAATTAATCTGTAGACTGAGCAATAGGAGGCAGAGGTCTAAAAGTGGATTTCCCATTTTGCAAGTGAATGAAATATGTATACTTTTTAGACCTTTCTAAAGCTAGTTAAAATCTTTGGCATAGTTTCCTTCCACTCAGGAGATGAGTTATCAACTTGTCAGGCAGTGCAATGATAGTCTGTGTTTTCAATTGCTTGTAAGGGGTGATTGTAGTCCTCCTTTGTTAGTACTGATTTAACCCATAAGTAGTTCCACTAATCTCAATTAGTCTTTTCCTTGTTCACATGCTTTTAAGCGAGATCAGATTATTTATTTTTTCACTTGCATCTATTTTGTTTATTGACTTGAACTCACTTGTTTTACTGCTCTTGGTATCTCCATCATAAATGTGTAGGTTGCAAAGGCTGATACATCCTTCAATACGTAGCTATAAATTCTGGTGTGCTGTTTGGAAAGGAAATTGCTGATTTCCTGGTATGATGGAGAGGGACTTCTGATACAGACAATAGGAATAAATGGTAAAGGACAAATGACAAGAACGCTTGCTGTCATAATAACTTGCACAACATGGTTATGGTTTATGTAACTGGGGATCTCAGAGTTGGGTCTGAAGGACAAAGGAGTGTTTCTGTCTCACGGTGGCATGTGCTGAGAGATGCTGGCCACCACTGACTAACTGCTGTTTTGTGAAATACACATTTATTTTTAAGAGGCAACTTTGAAAAGGAATCACTGAAGGAAACAGTCCATCAATTTAAGCAATTAAAAATGGCACATGTAGGATTAGACTGGACTTAGCCATGTGCAGTCTGCCCGTTACCTGAGTTTGAAAGGAGAGTAACTTGCTGAAGTGAAGGTATAAATTTTTGCAGAAAGGGACACATATGCTTGCTCCGTTTGCTGACCCACTCTAGTATTAGAGGGCATAATACATTCTGAGGGATGTGTTATGGGAAGATTGAATTGTGAACTTGGGGTGGACGTGTCACAAGTGTGGGGCCGTCACTGGGAATTGATGGGCTCTCCGCATCTACCGCTGTACGAGACTGGGAAACAGCAAGGTCAGCAAATTGCCTTTCCTGCACAGTTCTAAGGAGAAAGAAAAGGAGCCTTTAGAGAAACACCTTGGAACTACTTCTGACATTTCACCAACCCCAGTGCATTAATCCTTAGTATTTCTGTGTGGCAGATTTATATTACCAGTGGAAAAAACAAAGACGTAGGAAGATTGAGGCCCAAATTCAAAAAGACTTTGGGGTAATTAGGTCCATGTTGACTGATGCACTTGAATGAGTGTTCCCACAGGACAGTTTCTGTGAGTTTAAATTGTATGTAGAACTGCAACACATGACCCTGTCCAGAGATTAAAGTTGCTAAGTTATTTTTTCTCTGCTTTATTAACTGTCTTACATACTGAACTAACCATCCTTCATGTAAACAGGCACTTGATATCAGTAAGATTCACTGACATTTTCACTGGTGCTCAGGATCACCCAGCTAATCAGACTGTGAGATAGCAAGGATGCATGGAGAATTTTTAGTTTTCTGCCTGTGTGGTACCCATCACTATTTTGCATGTTCAGAAGGTACATGCTACCTCCTTCCAGTCCCTAAGTGATAATTACAGAGAACTCAGTGGTGGAAAAATCTCTTTAAATTTGAAGAACTAACCATTTTTAAATGATTCCCTGAAGCTTAGTAGTTTCACAAACAAACAAATTAACCTCTTATAAACAGCTACAGGAAAACCACCCAAGCTCCTTAATTACAAAAGAGGCCTCTATGCATTAAAAATCTGTTCTTTGTTTTCCTGTCAGGCCTCATTTCCACCAAGGGATCTGTTTTCTAAGGCCAGCAGGACTGCTGTGATACAGGAGATAAATATATATGACAATGGATGTGAAGGGGCAGAGCCCTGTCTTGACATTGACACAGATAATTGCATTATTGGGGAGTTAGTGTTCAGGTTGACTGTTTCTTAGGAGAGATGTCATATGGCATTTTTGTGGTGGGAACAATAAGTATCCCCTAGCAACATTTACATTTGCCATTTTAACCCTTTCAATTAATGTTTCTAATTCCTTTTGGCACTATTTTCACCAGCTCCAGGATAGATGTTTAATAAAAGAGATTCTACATAGGTTGCAGGGTATGTCACCTGGTCACCTTGGTAGAGATCATTGGCAGGTGGAGTCAAGTCATTGCTGCTTGTAGCAAGAAACCAAGTTCTATTTACATGTGTTTGTGAAGGGTGCCAAAATTTAACCTTCTCTCTAGACTCTTTCGGCTCCATTGCTTGAAATGGAAATTTGGTATTCCTATATGAGAGAGAAAAAAAAATATATGTATTTTTTAGCTATGAAACTTGCATTCTTTGCATCTGATATGCACAAAAGTGCAGATGTAAATGTTTGATGTTGTGAGTAGTGGCATTAGTTAAGGCATAGTGTTGTACACCAGTAATTACAGACGTTAATTATGAAGGAGAACTGGATTATGACTTTGGGTGCCCTCATTAGGAGGGGACAGTGTGTAAGTAGTCCTGGGAGGCTTTGTTAATTGGAGAAAACTTGTTTCATAGCATCTTCCTTGCCTTTTTCATCAGGAGGTAGTAATTTACTACTGCTTATGCAAATACCAAATGAAAAACTGCTGCTGTAGGTTAGCATTGCTATTTGGTGAGAGAAGTGAATGGGACTCAGCTTTGTTGGTTTTTCTCCAGCCTTTCCCTACCTTTTTTATTCTGCTTCACTTCTGCTTTCCTGGATTTGGTTTGGGAAGTCCATGTGGAGGTGTGGGTGTGCATCCCAGGATGCTTCATCCATGACTCCCTCAGGACCTAATGCTCACAGGGGCTGCTTCTCAAGGATGAAGTATACATCTGGCAGCCATTGACCACTTTCTGTGTTTCCACGCACAGGCACCTGTGGTTCTGGACAGATACATTAGGTGCAGTTACCTTGCAACCAGGAGGCCTTTGCACTTCAGGAAACTCATACAACTCATCTGTTTCTTAAAGGAAAGTAACCACGGGCTCTCTGGAACTCTCTAAGTTTGCTCTGCATGCAGCTAATTATTTTGCGAGTGAAACGGCACCTTGAAGCATGTCTGTGAAATACATAATTAAAGGATCTTGTGTTCGATCATACCGTTGGACAGCTAATTGAAAATCACATTTTCTCTCCATAATGAGTCAAATAATAAATGCATTGGTGTGCTGATGGAATGACTCGTCCCATAGCCTTTTTTTCCCCATTTAATTGCTATGATGCCAACTGGCAGAAGAGGACCACATGCTGGGCTGTCCTTGATCAGCAAATCCAGCAGACACAGACCTACTGTTGGGGGCTCCTGTGAGTTCAAATGAATGAGGCTCTGAAGGATGGGACTGCTGCTTCCAGCAATTAATGTACAGATGTGTAAGTCAGGCAGAATGTGTTGGGTTTCCTGCTGTCTAGGAAGTCAGTGGTTAGCACAGCACCTGCCTGGGCTTAAGGAATGGGCAGAGCATTTGTATTTATGGTGAGGAATGAGATAAATGGTTGTGGGCTGTGTCTGCCCATAGGATCATGCAGTTCAGGACCCTCTGTGATGCTCTGATACAGCAGAGGGTCCCTGCAGTGCAGCTGCTATTTCAGGAAGGGAAAGTCTGGGGCTTACCAAAGTCCAGGTAGCATCTTGAACTCTTGCAAGCAGTGAATTGTCCTCATCTGGTGTCTTGGGAGTCTGGTGGCTCAACAAGTATTAATGGCAAGGAATACATCCCTCTTAGTCACATCCCTTGTGTGTTTTTTAATTTTTCAGTGTCTATCCTGTTCTCTATGGTAGGGGAAGTACTGTGCTATGTTTTATCACCATGCCATGAACATATTTCTTAGAAGGTAAGAACACAGGAAGAATTCCTTTGTCCTCCTCTCCACCATATGTTGTACATTCGTGAAAGACAGACATATCCTGATTGGTAAAATAATTGGTTTGCTTATCCCTCTTCTTGTGGTTTATAGATACAGGGAAAGACAAGATTTAGTGTGCCATACAATTATTTGTGAGATCTAAGGTTGCTAGAGAAGAAAATCAATTTGATAAACATAAATGAGAAGAATTCCAGGCTGGTCCTGCTTGTGAAATGCACTGATGGCAATAGCCATAGAAAGGAGGACTCTGGGATGTCACTTCTTAGAAGGTTCAGAGCTGGACCAGTGCTCAGCTACAGTGGTTCTTATGGTCTTATTTGTAAAATGATGACTTGCATAATCTCCTTCTCGTCACAGCAAGAACAGCCTTTCAGCTTACAGGGTCATTCATTTGGCAGTAGAATTGCCTGGGAAGAACTAGTTACTTCAGGTTAGCGTTTACACAGATGTATGTTCATAAATATGCTCTTTCTGTGAAATAAATTATTTTTCTCAGCCTACAGTCATGTAACCAATCATAGCTTTCCTCTGTAGCTCTTGTACTTTCTGACATCTAAAAAAACGTCATGGTGCATTAGTGCTAGGGAGACAAAGACAAGTAAGGAAGTCTGCTGATGCTGCTTTTTACATCTAAAATCATGCAACATATCCAGGGGTTTAGAATGCATTTTCTCAGGAGGTTCTTATGACCTGAGTTCCCTGCTGTTTATGTTTTGCAGTCACAGTCTTCTACTTTCATTGCCACAGTTTTGGGAAAGGTTATAGTTGCTTCAAACCTTGCACTGCAAAATTATATTCTGCTGCTGCTGCTAGTGCCTGACAAAGACCTGGCATCCAAACAAAGGCAAGAGGAAGAATGAAGCAGCAGACCCTGCAAGAGATAGAATATTGTCTGTGTGATTAAAGCTCTTTTAGGGTATGGTCTGTAGTGGGAAAGAAAAAGCATGATCTCCACTGATCTGCATTTTAAACAATGTTGAGGATTAGCAGAGGGGCAGCAGATGCACCTATTGAGCTGTAAAGGAGGGGATTCAAAGCTGTGTCATGCAGATGGAGATTATTGTCCTGTACCTCCCGCATGTGCCAGTCGGTGCTCCTGCTGCTCTGCCCCAGCCCCGTCAGCCCTCCTCGTCCCAGCACAAAGAGCGAGCTGCACCACGCCAGGGGACAAGAACTGAGCCGTGGCAGCCCTGCTGCTGCTGGGGACATCGTGACAGGGGCACCAACATCCCTCCTAACACGGCCAGCCTGACCCTTTCCGTGGGAGCAGCTTGGCCTGGCAGCGCTGCCCTGCATTGTGCTACAGACCCATCCTTTTCCTACAGCAGAGCGAGTAAAATGCTTGCTGAGAGGAGGGAGATTTCCCTTCATGGTTTTTTCTGTTCTTTCATTGCTTCCAGGAATCAGCATGCTTTCTCCTATCTAAAATACAGTGTTGCAATTTTGTTATTGCTGTTTTCATTAAATGGATCATAAATTTGAGAGCTCTCTCACCAAATTTATATATTCACATATAACATAGGTTTGAATCAGCAAGGGCAAAATCTTGAAGTTATTTATTGATTCTGTCTTTATTTGTAATTTCTACATTTTAGATATTTTCCTAAAGAAAAGTTCATTTTCAAGTTGGTGGCCATCCAGTTATGATGATTTGCAAAATAAAATTAGCACATCTCTTCTTTGGTTAGGAAGACATTCTTTTCCACTGCCCATTCATTGAAGTCATAATGTAGTTAATGTGCATTTACTTGCATCCTTTTTTGAAATTTTTTTACTACATTATAGATTGATAACTGGCATTTTCTAGTCACTGTAAATGGACATATATTCTTTATTGGCCATTTGCATCAACCTCTATTTGGCTTGAAAATTGAAATGAAATTAAATTCATTAAAAAATGAAAAATCATTATTTATTATCCAGATGTGCTGACTCCATTTAAAAATAAACATAAAATGATTTTATAGGGGTTTGTTTTGACCAGGTATGACAGCATGTGAGGCACCCCCAGGCAGACACTATGCAGAGCTCTTTCCACTTCCCAGGACACACCACTGCTCACCTGACATTTTCTGGGCTTTGGAAAACAGACTCTGTTGTGCTGGGATCCTCATTTGGAATTAGGATGAGACAAACCAGACCTTAAAGCCAGGTCTCTGGAGGAGAAAGTCTCAGCTTTGGTTATGTGGATTGTTGCTCTTCTTCTACAGTGGCTCTTCCTTGCTGTGTGGGAAGAATTAGAGAGCAGTTTGTACGGATGGGCTTTTTTAGAGGGCACAGAAGCTGAAGGAACCAGTAGGAAGGTTGGGGTGGGAAGGAGAAGTCTTGTTTCACACATCCAGACAATAAAAGCATACCACACAGTGGCCCATCCACAGCATTGCTGTAGTCAGAGAAGAAGCATGTGAAGTTGCCCTTAGGTTATAACTTACCCCATGATGTCTCTGCTTATAGGACTCCTGAGAATGAACTGTGGTATGGCTGAAGAAAAACAACCAGCTCATTCACATCTTTCCTTATGGTCTTCTCACTCTCTTCTTGTTGTACAGCTTCTGGTTTCGTTTTCTTTGGGTTGTCTTGTACTAACTAGAAAATGTTAGAGGATGGTTTCTCTTTTAGGATAAAACAAGTGGAAAACATGAAGAATTACTTAATTTAGATAATATTCTTTAAAGCTGCTGTAAAGAAGCACTGTTCTTCCATTAAATATCCTTAAAACACTCTGAAAGTGTTCTTTGCTCACTAATACCTACAGAGACTCAATGGAAAAAAGCCACTGAATGAACCAAATTCAATACACAGAATTTTTGAGACCAAAACCAGTAGAAAAGTCTGTTGGACCAGGCAGTTGTGTTGCCATCCAGAGGTACTTACACTGGAGAACTGAGCAGGCAGGACTGTCACAGAAATGCAGAGTCCTGTACTTGGGAAGGAATAACCAAGGGATCAATACACACAGGGGACCAGCCTGCTGGAAGGCAGATCTGCACAGAAAGACCTCAAGGTCCTGGCAGACAACAAGGTGACCATAAGCCAGCCAGGCACTGGTGTACCACAGGTAGGAAACAGCATCCTGGGCTGAGGGATCAGCCAAACTGAGGGAAGTGACCCTTTTCCTCTGCTCGAGCTCACAAGTGGAGAACTGCATCCAGTTCTGGGCCTCCACAAGTACAAGAAACATGGACCTACTGAATCCAGGTTAGGGCCACAAACATGGGGAAACCGAGGCTTCTCCTGAAGGTTTAGAGCTGGGTTGATTTGGTTTGTTGAAAAAGCTCGAGGGCATCTCATCGATGTGTATAAATACCTGTTGTGAGGGAATAAAGAGGGAACAGACTCTTCTCAGTAGTGGCCACTGATAGGGCAAGAGACAATGGGCACAAATTAAAACAGAATTTATCTAAACACAATAAACACTTTTTTTTTAACTGTGAGGGTGGTCAAACAATGGAACAGGAACCCAGGGAGGTTATGGAGTCTTCATCTGTGGAGATACCCAAAATCCAAGTGGACATGGTCTTGGACAGCAAGCTCTATCTGTCCCTACTTGAGCAGGGGCTTTGACTTGATCATCTCAAGAGATCCCTCATAGCATAATTCTGTGATACTGTAGCTAACAGCAAATTCTAGATTTTTTTTTCCTCCTCAGCGGTGAATTGTGGACTGTTAGCACAAATCAGTATAGCAGGCTTAGAGAAGGCCTCATTTGTTTCTTTAACTCTGTTGCTAAATACCTGGACATCTGCTGTCCTGATTTTCTTTATGCTGTTTCCAGTGCACTGCCCCCAAATGCAGTCTGGACATTCCTGCTCTTGTATTCACTCACCTGGTTGTCTCTGTGGTTTCAGAAGGTGCCTTCTCTTCCCAGTTCAGCATTATGTACTGTTCACAGCAACTCACATACAGCTGAAGAGGAAGATTTTCAGAAGAGTACACTGCAAAGAGAGGCAAAGGTTTTCAAAATAACCTTTATTTAGGCTTCTTCATGTAGTTATTAGTGGGATTTACAGTTGATGCTCTGGGATGAGGAATTCTCCATTGTATTTAACAACTTGTAATCACACAAAAGCCACAGATTTTCCTTAATTCCCTTTAATATGACCTGAGGGGAGCACTTCTCCTCTTTCTCAGAAGGGAAGTTTGCTTCTCTCTCTAAGAAGTAAGCTCTTCTTTCTGTGTTTCTCTGTCTCCTGGAGCTTGCAGGGGCTTGTATCCCTATGAAATAGAAGGGAAGAGTAAAGTCGTGTATGTGCAAGTAAAAATGGCCCCTCAGGAAACTTAGACCAGGTCCTTCTGCAGCTGAAACCTCTGGGGTTGTGTCTGCTGCACCCTCTGCTGTTGGTAGAGCTCACAGTACCCACATGCCTTCATGCACTGCTGTTTCTAAAGTGTGTAGCCAGTCTGCTTGTGCAGGAAGCCTCACTGACCTGGCTGGAACTCAGGAAGCTGATCCTATGCATATGGCAAGGCTGTTCCAGCATTTTGTGACATTTCACAGGTCACTGCAGCTCACAGTGTTTCCCAAACTGGTTTTGTTTGTCCATCTGACCAAACCAGGCTCATTGGTTTGTGTACTGAGGCACCAGACTTAGGCTGTCCAACTCTGAAGACTGAGGCTTTTCTATATTCGACCTTTGTTAGAGTTCCTGGTTCTCTTCTAAAAGTCTTTTTCCATTCTGGCTGAGAGGGTTTTTTTAATTATCACCCTAATAAAGTTTGGACTGCAACCTCTAACTCTTGGTTTTAAGTACAGAAGGTCACACCCAGTTTTGCTGTGGATACCTGTCTTGCCAGGTCTATAGGTTATTCAGCTGCTGATTTTTGTGTTCAGGGGGAAACCCTTCATCTAACTCTGTGCAACTTGGCCATGTCCTGAATGTGCAGGTGGGCTGACCCTGCAGTATGAATAAAGAATATCATGGCAGTTTCTAGTCGCTTAGGAGCTCATAACATAAAGCCAAAGAACTAAAGTGCATGTAATGTTCATAAGGACAAAAGAGTATTTTCTGTGCTCTGTACAGGCAGTATCCCTCAAGGCCAGAGGCTTTTCAGGAAGTGATACGTGATTTGTCTAATGCCATTATTGCTGGGTAGTGCAGTATTATTTTAGTGTGTTTATCCCCTGTGTGTGTCGGGACACTGAACAGGCACAGCAGCCTCAATTATTTCTGAGCTGCCTTCTCTTCTGAGCGTGAGCGACTCTGAGTCAACACTGAGCTCCTCTGTGGCCATTGTTTGTAGCCTGTGCTGTGTTGTGTCACCTCCTTGGAGAGGCTGCGAGGGCTGCTGCGGCTCTTCTCGGTCACAGGGAACTGGGAATCATTCCAAGGAAGCCAATGGGGTCACAGTAACGTGCAAGTGGGGAAAACTGGGTCCTCACGTGGGAGTGTTGCTTTGGAGGAATTAGATTTTAACTTTTGCTTAGGTTTGTAGCCTGTAGGGTACAAGCTGCCTATTGGTTGTTTGCTTATTTCTACGTACTTGTCCTTCTTCTTAAGGTGGATCTTTTGATTGAACCTCCCTAAGTCTTTTGATGCTTCTTGATAAATGTGTGGGGCCAAGAAATAAAATCATTAATAGAATAGAAAGCAATCAGAGAAAAAACACAGGGTGTGAGGCTCGGTTGACTTCTAGAAAATTCATCTACTCTTTTCTTTATTATGACTCTGGCCTTGAACTAGCGTTTGTGGGGAGCCTAATTTAAGCATTTTATTCTGATACTAAGAAAATACCAGTCTGATAAAAGGTAAAACCCTTTCCTGTGTAGGGAAGTGGTACAGTAGAAGGTGCTGAGGGTTAAAGAATATCTGTGCCTACAGATTTGTTCTACCTGAGTGGTAGTTAACACATGGAGGCAGTTGTACACTTTGGTAACCATTGAGAACAGCTGGTTCTGGAATAAGGTCTTCTACAGCCAGATCTTTAGCACTTCAGTGTCATTGTCTGCAGCAACACCTATTAGAATAAGCCAGGTTTGTATAGCTCTAAGCTGCTGCTGAAGAAACTGATCTGCAATTTCCTAAAACAGATGAGCCTTTGCATTGACTTCAGAAGGCTTTAGATCAGAGCCATGGAATCGTTCCAGAAGAGAAAAATTCACTGTGAGATCTTCCAGCAGCCCAGGCTGGAGTTGTTGCATAGAAATCCTGGAGCAGAAGTATGACACAAAGATGTGTTTTGACAGCACAGGTCTCATCCTTTTATAATCACTGGTTCCTGTCTGAATTTGAAATTGATGTCATCTTTCAGGACATACTTAGCCTAAGCCACTGTGGTATGAATTCCATGTGATGAAACTAGGTATCAGAAGGTAGGTTGTAATGTTCCAGTTTATCTAACCACCTTCTTTTTGTGAAGAAATTAAATTCACTTAATTTTCTTTCTTTTTATTGTGGATGCACAGCTGACTGTGCTGTGTAGGTATTGCATTGTTTCTTGTACCTAAAATTAATGAGGTGCTTGGGCCTTTTTATGTTTTGGATGTGATGCCCTGCTTTCCTCTCCTTGTAGGGAACATAGTGAACCAGCTGTAGAGTACTTTGTACCACATAAGCAGACAGCTCCTGTTCTTCTTGGTGTAGGAGTCAATAAATCCTTTCAGCTCCATGCTGTGACCTTAGCCATTATTCTCAAATTAAAGGAAATAATTTTAAAAGTTTGTTCACTTTGGGTTTTTTTAATGTGCCTGTTTCAGTTCATTAAAATTATAATAGTCTCGTTTTTCTTACCTTTTATTCTGTTTCTCTTTTGCTGTGACTTTCCTGTTTGTAAACCAGAATTCAGTTTACAGATGGTCTTTCTTCCCATTGTCCTAAACCAGAGGCTTGGAGTTTGTCATATTCAGTATAATTTATAAAACGTGCTATTTCCTACACCTTTACAGTGACCATGTGCTCACAGATCTGGACTGGCCATGGCATCTGTCGTCTTTTACACAGGAGAAAGGAGAGAATAAGGTACACAGAAGGAAACTGTGCAGCTGGCAGATGAACTGCAGGACAAATGGGTAAAACTGTGGAGGGCATTACTGCAAGAGGCATAAGGAACTAGAGTCAGTGGGGATGGAGGTGTGGGAAGGAATTGCAGGTGTTCTGACACCGGAGGAGAGTAGAGGTAGGATGTCCATAGATGTGGTGAGTTGGGACTGGAGGAGGATCCAGAGTTTTGTGGTGGATAATGAAATCAAATTCAGGGTGTGGATCTGCAAGTGGTCAGCCTCTCTTAGTTCTACTGGATACAGAGCTATCTGTGCTTGGAAAAATACCAGTATCTGTAGAACAATGGATGCAGTGACTGTCCAATGCATTTCCCTCTGCCTGTGTGTGGGCCATACCCCACTGCTATCAACAAGCCCTCCTGGAGTTCCTGGGAGCTGCCTGTGCTTGAGCCTTGCTGTTTGGCCCCTTGTCCCAGGCATGGGTGCAAGTGTGGTTAATCCAATCACTTCTTGAGCCCTAACTGAAGGGCAGCACATCGGCACTCAGTGAAAATCCTGTTAGGAGTCTGTCAGAGGGTGATTAAGAGATGTCAGAGGGCAGAGTAAGCTGTATCAGCACTGAGCTGGGTAGATGAAGTGTTCTGTGGTGAGCCTAATCTTGTGAAGAGCATGACCTCTGTCTGCTGTATAAAGGCTTTCCATGGTAACCTCTCTTTTAATTAGGTTTTTAATATACATATAACCTAGCTGAAACAATCTTGGCTGATAGGAGGGTCAAAAGGGTGTGAGGACTTCCTGATGGAGCATGGAAAGGTGTGGTAAAGAAGGAGAGATGTAAGAAATTAGCATAGAAAATGGGATTAACATCAGCTAAAAGTACATGTTAAGAGCAGTTTATCTGCTGTTTCCCCTCCTCCTTCCTCACCCTCTCTTCCTCTGCTGGTCACTATTCCCTCCCTATTAGCGCATCACTGCTTCTCAATAGATCACTGGACCAAGTGGGGATGTTGTGGCTCATTACCCAGATGTTACATAATTACAGAAACATGTTTTCCAGAAGATCACATAGGCAGGATAGACAGACTTCTGCTGGCTTCCTGCTATACTTGAAAATGGCTGTCTTTGGTCATCTCCTGACAAAGAGGAGATTAATGAAGGATTAATGAAGTCTGAAGGAGAACATGGCTCTCATCATTCCTCAAGAGGAGCTTTACAGCTCTTGAAAAGAGGAAAAAAAGGCTTCTGACTAGGAAAGTTGTGAGCGAAAGCAGGGTTTTCTCCATAGCCATACCATACTCCATACCCATCCAGAGATGTAAAAAGAGTTGGGCTTTTTTTTTCCTGGTGCATCAGTGGAAAGATCTGTTGTATTTTAGTTTGTCTTTTGAATTTGAAAACAATTAAACCAGTCTTCTCTTTCCCTGTGTGCAGGGGGTGGGGTTGCTGCCCTGACACTTTCAGATGTCCACACTGGAGGCTGAAGTTTGCACTTCTCCCGTGGCAGCAAAGCTTAGTCTCCCAAGCGTTTTTATACAGGAACAAAGACTTGATCTGGAATAGGAACTCAGCCCATAGACATCACAAGCTGCTGATAGATCCCAGAGGGCTTTCAAAGTTTGTTAGAGTTTGGCTGATGAAATAGTGGTATTTTGCAAAAGCAGGATCAGTGTGCCAATGAAGGTTCGTGTCCTGAGGAGGCCTCATGTGGGTGTATCTGGTGAGATGGGAAAGAGAGCACATGGAAAGGGCTCAACACTCACATTCTTTGATATATTCAGGGGACATAAAGGTTTTCTGAGAAGTATTGATTTATGAAATATTGCAAGAAAGAGACCAAGATAGAAATCAATAGAGGTGATGTTGGTTCTGTGTGTTTTGATCCTGCTGAGCTTGGAGGATGATCCTACCATAATCTCTGAGGCATCCAGAGTAAAACCTGCTCCTGCTGAGCTGCTGTGTGTATATATATATCTGTACATGTTTGTGTCTCTTGTTCCCTTGTATCAGGCATGTGGATCCAGTCACATCTGAGCTGATGCATTGTTCTCACCAATCTCTGAGCTTAGGAATGTGTCCCTCTGGCTGGCCAAGACAGCAGATATTTGACAGTCCCTGTAGCTCAGGACAGGAAATCTGGGCTGTGGCAGTTCAGTGTGCAGCTCTCCTGTGCTCTGAGCTGAGACATGTGGATCTCAGCAATGAGGAATCTCTCCTTCCATGCTCTTGCTGAGCATTTGGACTCTGGCTTTAGTCCTACCATAATTACAGTTTATACAGTTTAAAAAGAGTTAATGCATGAGCCCTCAGAACAGTCTTTTAGCACTAGAATATCTCTGTAGAAGAGCCCATGGTCAAATTATTTCATTACCAACCTGGGTAAGACCATCCTCATCCTTTTAGATTTCTAGATTTCTCCTATACCTCCTTTTCCCATTATGCAATTATAAATTGGTACCATATAATTTGTATGTCACTTGATATAAGTCTCTGTTTATTTTAAATACAGTAATTAGAGATAACAATTGCTATAGAAAAATAAACATCTCTTCAATGAGAAGACTGAGTAATTAAGGACAATTACTGGTTTCTCTAAGTAGGATGCTCAGTAACAAAGTTCTTTCCAGTGCAGCTAAGAGTAGTATAAGATATGCATCATTTGAGACCAGAAATCTGTGCTCTAAAAGAATTGGGATGTGAAATGGAAGCTAATAATAAGAAATTATCTAGAGGTTTCTTTCCAGATTGTGTTTAGAATGCAGTTTTCCTGGTTGTAATATGTAAAACTTGGATAGGATTTAAATCCCTTTCCAACATTCTTTGTAAGGATTAATCAGTTAATCCTTCTGCAACTCTTGCTAGGTAAGTAAGTAAGTGTTATTTTCCTTATTTTATGGCTATGGAAATCATGTTGCTGTAGGCCAAATTTTAATCCATTTTCCACTGTTGCTGATCTAAAGCAACTTCACTGCAGTCAGCAGAGTTAGACACTGTCACTGAACTGATTTAACCCTAATTGAAACTGCAGTGTTTGTGAAGATAACTGTGGAGAATAAAGAGGAGGAATATTACATTTTAAGATTGTCCTCCACCCCGCTTGAGATGTATTACTGCTTTTGTTTGCTGTAAGGGTTGATTTTCTGGACTGGCATCCTTGAGGTTTTGCAGGTCTTGCAAATATTCATGCATGTAGTTTTCAGGAATGAGCATCCATAAATTCTTCTAAGATTTACAACAGCAATCTCCAATTTGTGGGAATGAATTAAATTATTTGTATATAAAGAGCATATGTCCAAAGTTCACGTTCAGCAATAGTACATACACATCAAGCTTTTTGAAAAACCATGTACTTGAGTTTGTCAGCCTAGAACTTTCGTTCCTCTTTTGATCCAGATAGGTTGTTGTCAGTTCTTGTGCCCTGAAGTAAACCACAAATGTTTGCTTTGCAATGCCTAGATTCACATTTGCAGAATATTCATTGACTTGAATTAATTGGCAATTAGCTAACTCAAGTTAAAAGAGGAGTGATATTTATCTCTAGACATTCCTTTAATTGCTCATCCAGACAAAACAGACACTTCTGGCCAGACCAGGGCTTGGATTTTTTAAGGCTTTTGACAGTGCACTCTGAAGTGAAGAGCAACCAACTTGCGTGTGCAGATGACCTTCTGAAATCAATGTCTAGTTTTCCTACTACAGAAATTTATTTTAGGTTGGTTTTATTTTAAAAGAAAACAAAAGACTTCCATTTACCAGTGGGAAAAATCATATGTGTTAAATATCACAAATGTGCCTTTACTTCTTTGAGTAGTTATTTGCCTCATGGTTAAAAATCAGGATAACAAGGTACTTGTGTTTAACATTTCTGAAAGACTGGGAACATCATTGACAGTGAATATACCCTAAGTACTGTATTTAAACAACAGTGGTGTTTCATTATTTATTACTCTCTCACTCAAAATGATAATTTGTTTCAGATTGGTGTCTTTGGCAGACTTCAGGTTTGGATAGTATAGAAAACATTCCTCCTTGTGCCTGGAATGTTTCTTTCTCTAATGGAGAGTTGTAATAACAGGATCATTAGTAAGATGCTACTGTTTGCACAACTGTAAAGTGCATGTCAAATAGCACTAGCTCCAAACTCTTAATGCTTTATTCAGTCTCTGCTAGAGAAAATTGCTACACAAAATGCAAGGCGAAAGTAAATTAGTCTCTTTTGAAATCCTGTCCTTGGCTGAAAAGTCCTGAAGGTGATTGCCAGTTACAGTATTGGCCACTTGCTGTGGTCATGGATTCACAGTAAATCTATTGTCTCAGCTGGAGGGAAGCTTTTGTTTTTCCATCCCCACAGAACACTCTCCTTGGGAAAAAGAAGAATCTTCTCTCTGTTCTGCTTCAGGATGGGCTGTCCACCTTTCCAGCTGATCTAAAGCTGTCCCTTGATCATCACATAAGCTCCTGTCCTGTTCAAAAACTATATGTATATCTGTAAGCATGCACAGAGTGGGAGTTTGCCAGCAAAAAAATGCACAGGCAGGGTTAGTAGCAGGTCACTGCTGCATTGGGCTGTGTCAGACCTGTACACTTCCCTTTGCTCTTCTTCTTTTAGTGGCATCTTCGTGTCATCTGGGGTTTCTCATGCTCATTGGTTTCCAAATTGTGGCTTTTAATTATCATGAAAAGACAATGTTAACTTACACATCCCCTTGCTTCCCAGTGTGTTCATGTTTTCTTCTCTACTCCCAAACCTGCAATCATAGGGCTGGTTCTGATGCAGTTCAGTGACTAAGATCAAAAGCAGCCCAATGTTTGCAGTTCATTGGATGCAACAACTGATTTGAAATCCCCAGGATGTCAGTGTCCAGAGTCCCCAGGAATGACCTGTAGATGGAGATCTGAGGTGTGCCTGAAGCAGTGTGTGGGAGCCGTGTGGGTGGTCGAGGGAAACTTCAAGCAGTTGATTCCCACAGCATCTTAGATTTTCTGTCAGGACAGACTGGAGTTAACTTTAGCAGTCACAAAGGTTACTTGCCTGCTTTTGAGGGGTTAATTACTCATGAAGTGGACAAGTTCAAGCTCTGTTTGTTGCCTGGCAGACTTGCTGTAAGCCAAGCCAGTGCAAAATATCCTCGCAGCAGCCGTGTTTGTTTTCCTTTGCAGAAGACACACGTACCTGTGCTGGCCTAACTGTGTAGATAAGCTTTACAAATAAGTACCTAACTTAATGACACATTTGTATTGGAGGATTATTTATATAGTTTTGAAGTGCTCATTAAGAGCTGCATATACAGAAGAGGAAAAGATGGATGATGCACCACCTCTTCCACAACCCTGTAAACACACCTTGGGGCACTTGTTTCCAAGGAGGCATTTCTGCCACTTCCATTATTTCAGTTACAGCTCAGCAGTTTATTCACATAGTTGCTTCTCTCTAAGGTCTGTTATTATGTAGATAAATAATACATCTGGAATGGTTTGTGTTCTCCGTGTCAGGGAAAGGGCTCCTTAAGAATCAGAAGCCCACAGGATCTCAAATCCACATTTAAGTCATCTCTCAGTAGTTACACAATTGGCTGAAATTACAGGACAGAAACAGGAGTCCTGAGGACAAACCCTTCCTGCCTCAGCTCAATTAGGCTTTCTTTGTAGTAGTGGGAGAGGAGGGTGTTGTCCTATACATGGATTTACCAAGAGGGATTTTTTTTTTTTTTTTTNGCTGGCATGCAAATGTCAAAAGGAAGTGGGCAGGGGAGAAGGGAGGAAACACGGCATAGCGACATGTTTTATTTTTATCCTAAAATTACATTCAGTGAATTTAGTACAGTGAAAAGGGCTGTCTTGGGCTGTTCAGAGGGTTGTCTAAGATTTCTATCTCCACAAAACAGGCAGCAATGACAGTGCATTTCTTTTCTTGATTTTTAAAATGCAAATCAGGAGAAGAGGAAAGATGCATTAAATCTCACATATGTTTTCTCATTCTGTCCTTTGATACCATGGCATAAATCAAGAATGACTTCTTCAGGTCAATGAAATTAATTCAATATAAAATCAGTGTGATTCAGTACCAGTTTTATTTTTGCAAAGTGTTTAGTGTCTTATAACATTTGTTTAACTTTGTATTGGAGTAAACAGAATGGTTTAATCTTAATTTTTCAGTTTCTGTGGTAGGTTAATAGCTACAAGGACAGAGGACACTGTGAAGATACCCTGTGCAGCACGACAGCGTCCCAGAAGTTCATGGTTAAACCCTTCTAGGGCTCAATGACAGGGTGCTTCAGGGAGGGCAGAAGAAAAATAGTTTACAAATCAGCCACATTCAGTTGGATAGACATCTTGATTTGGGAGCAACAAGATTTGAAATCAAACCCTGAAGTGTGAGATATCAGAAGTCTGGTATATCACTAATGAAGAACCAGTTAGAGAGCAGTTGTTTCTCACCCTTATTGACCTCTGAAAATAACTGTTCCATGCCACATTACAGTACAACATGGTGCCACAGATCCTGGGAGCCTGGATATAAAGGACTGAGCTAGAAGTTCTGCTGAGATTTGAAAGTGTAACTGAGAACAATGTAAAAAGTGCTGTCATTGTGCTGCCAGAGGGATGTAAGGCTGTGGTTTGTCCTAGAAGCAGCAAGGAAGCAATCAGAACAGATTGAAACAGAGCACAGGGTGATGCCAAGTAGCCTCTATCCAAACACAGAACAAAGCCAGAGGGAAGGAGCATAATAAGGCTGTGAGTGCTCTGAACAGTGAATATAGAGGCAGAAGTGCTTTGGTTAGTGTTACAAATTGAACAGAAAAAGTTCAGGCAGAAGAGTGAGTATGGTTGGACACCACAGCATCTTGCCCCAGCTCTGCTTCTCGGTTGCTTCAGGCAGAGACATGCTATTGCTATACACAGTTTCAATGGATTTGTCAGTGCACTGCGTTCTTAATTTTTGTGACTTGTTTATGTCGTGGCTGAAAGTGAGGATGTCAGCATTTAACCAGATGAGACTGAGAAATTATGTGACTAGAAATATCCAGAACACTTGATCATGCCATGAAAGAGATGTGACTGGAAGCAAGTTGGGAGTTTACTTTTCTACATAATAGCCAGTGATTAATAATTCCAAATTGATGATTACCTGCGTAGCAAAAGGATGGACAAGTACCTGCAGAAGATTGCTCAAGTCCCTGATGAAACTCTAGTTCACTTAATTGGGCCCAGTTTGTAGTAAGGCAATAATCAATTTGTCCCTCTGTAAGACATGTGAAGTCCTGTGTTCAGTGTTTCACTGGACTGAAAATCTGTTGTGTTCAAACTCCACATAAAGCAACGTGTTTGGCTTCCTGGTTTGCATTAAGGAATGGGGTTGGCTTCTTAACTGCTACCTAGCCTAGGAGCTGGGAACTAAGTTAGTTTTTTTTCTACTGTTTGATGTCATTGTTCATAAATGCTCTGCAAAACACAGCAGGTCCTAGTGACACTTGGGAGGTGCCATTTCTTTTTTAGTTCAGTTATAACTGAATTAACCTAAATGGCAATTTGGCATGTAGTGTGTGGAGTGGGATGGTATCCAGCTCATCAGGTGTTGTGCTGTATGTGCATGTTAGACAAGAGTAAAACCTGAAGCAAACAAGATCTCACTTGAATTACATATGAAGTACAACTTTTCCAGCTACAAATTTTCTTAATAGCAGTAGAGTCGAGAGCTCAAGGGAGCATCTTAAACTAACTTGTGGGAGGTATCTCAGTGTACCTTCATGTAAGTCACCAGACTAAGATGAAAATTTTGCAGGAGATAATGGCTCAAGTATGTTAGTTACCTCTTTCTTTTAAGTCTTGGTGTTCCATGTTTTGATGATATTCCAGACATCCTAATCCTGTCATGATATCAACATCCTTTTGCAATATAATCAGTTAACCGCACTCTATCTTATTTGAGGGCAAAAATATAGTAAATAATAGCAAACAAGAACTTAGAATTGTAGCAGCATGTGCTGATGTTCCTCCACACCACAATGGCATTCATCGTAGCATTAACTTTATCCAGCAGGGCAGATTACAACAGTAGAGGAAGCCATAATTAAGTGTCTTTTTATTGGGATCATAGAAACTTTGGAAGGTCCTAGAGAATGTAGATGCCATGTCTACACTGCAAATATCTGACGATCTAGTTTTATTGATTTCCAAGCTTTTGTTGATGTCAGGTGTCAAGCAAAAGCCCTTGGTCCAGTGCAGTTCAATTGCCAGAACTTGTTACTGGTAGAACACACTTTGAGTGGTGAGAGCTGGACTACAGTGCTTCAACAAAACCACAGTGGCAGAAACTGCAGGAGCATCAACCAATTTGGTGGCTTCACAGCCAAACGGTCACAGTGCAGGCTGAAGGGTCTTCTTTACTCACAAGACCTTTCCTGTCTGGAGGAGGTACTAATGGGAATTTGTTTGCATATAAGCTGCCAACAGCTGGATGGTGTTCTGAAAGGAAAAACCTCAACCACTAACCTAAACTTTTAACCAATTCTTCCTTTCTATTTTGCTTTGTTTCTCCTGCAGGGCTTGTGAAGTTGGGGGTTCACTGTGTCACGTGTCAGAAGGTTGCGATAAAAATTGTCAACAGAGAGAAGCTCAGTGAGTCGGTGCTAATGAAGGTAATTTTCTAATGGAAGATTTAAAAAAAAAGATTAAGTTCCTGGCTCCATGTCTTCTATTCCATGCAAAATTAATATCTTTAATTATGTATAACAAACATCCCTGTCAGTGCTAGGATTATGTGGAGCATAATAACAATAATTTAGTTATGGGGGAGGCAAGGGCAGCTGAAATGAAATGGGAGAATGCCTGTACTTTGTGCACAAAATAAACAGTCAGCTGCAGAGTTGGTGCTTCTCTGCTGGGGCCAGTGTACATTGGGCACCTGACTGTCACCACTACAACAGTGTCATTGTGGTACATTGCAGGCTGAGGTGTACAAATGTCAATATGAAGAGATTTAACAGGGGGTGGTGGATCTGTTACTTGAATACTCCTACTGCTTGCTCTGCTGCATGGGTTCTCTATGATCTGATGTGCCAAGGTCCACGACTGCTTAAAGCTGTTGTAATTCAGTTTACAATCCACAGAGCTGTGCCATTGGAAACTATCAGTGTTTGTCCCAATGCTCTCAATGGCTGTTAATGTTCAGAAGAGCTTAGTTTGTTTTTTACCTAGCCTTGTGATTCTCCTCACATGAATGTCATTGATTGATCTTGGAAACCTAAAAATAAAATAAATGTATGCATAGCAGTTTATTCATGTGATTTGGTGACTAGAGAGGCTAAATTCAGCTTGATGGGAAGGAACACAACTGCACTGCAATCAACAGAATTCCGTCACACTGTCACCTGCAAATTACGCCAACAGGTTTGCATGCAGTGTTGAGCACTTTTTTGAGGTGACTTTCCTATATAAGCACACAGAGCTTCTCTATATAAGCTCATGTTTACACTCCTTTTTCCCATATGGACTTCTGAGTCAGCTGTTTCCCAGCACAAGTAAGTATAGCAACCTTACTTAGAGCAGAAAGAAAATGGAGTGTAAGTTAATATGCAGTCAGTGAATGTTACACAAAAAAATTAAGTTTATATTTTTTTCAGACAAGGATTCTGGAAGTTCATACTCAATTCTAACATGTTCAGACTTTACCTTTCTGGAATGTGATTGATGTATTCCCTCTCCTGCAGTACTGTGGATTCAAACAGACTTCTAATATAGATCAAAAGTTAGAAAGTGAAATAGGTAAGAAAACTGTGTAAATGGTAAAATGTGAATGGAACACTAAGCACTGAATATATTCTGGAGCAAAATAATAGGAATATTTTTGAAAAACTTGAGTACTTTGTTTGGTGAGAGAAACTGTCTGGTATTTATATAAAACACTTTATTTACCTCACTGATTTTCAGAGTAGGAGACAAATCACTTAGCATAGCAAAACGATCTCTCTGCTTTAGCTGTGTTGCATTACTTCAGTTGTAGTGTGAAATCTGAGTAGTGAAATGGTGTGTTAGGCCCTTGTTTACACAGCCACATGCTGGAGCGTGCCATGTTTTCTCTAAGATTGTTCAGCATCTTTCTCAGGAGGAAATGACACATCGTATCATGGTTCTCATTTTCAGACCCTTCTTTATAAGATTTTCTCTTTCAAGGATTCTATTCTCTGTGCTCAGGAGGTTGGAATAACAGATGGGATTGAAGTGGTTTGCCCAGTTCTTACATAAATTCAGTAACCAGATGTCTTTTCAGGAATGCCCTGTGCCTGGTGGTCACAGACAGGGCCTGAGACTTCTAAGTGAATTTAGAATACTGTTAGCCAGTTTAATCCAGTCTGGCTGGAGGGGAAAAGTGCTTGCAGCTTTTGGCAATCCCAGTGTGACCATCATGAAGCATCCAGCTGACAGCTTGCTGTGTGGAGCCAGCAGCCACAGGGATATAGTCAACAGCGAGGCCAAGTCATCGTGGTGTGGTGGCATTCCTACTTTGCAAGTCTTCCCACCAGCTTATCATTTCCAGTTACTTTCTTTGCCAGTGGGCTGTGCAGAGCAGCCCCCAAAGCCAAATGATTCAAGACCACAGCTACTCTTCCAAGCCAGGCCTAGATTGATGGATTTTGTTTTAATCCCTCCTTGGACAGAAAATCTGGATCTGACAAACATGCACACCTGCCACACGAAGCTGTAACAGTGCAGTGCTGTGGCCGTTTATCCGAGAGCATAAGGAAAAAGTCTGCTCACAGTCCTTTCAACATCTGAAGTGACAGGCAGAGGCATATACAGCAGGCTGCTTTCTTTGTCATCATTATTCTGTTTTGACTTGCTTCTTGTAGCCTTCATTTCTCCAGTGTTTTTGCAGTATTTTATTCTGTGTGTTCAGGGAACTGTCCCTTCTCTCTGCAGCTGCTCTTCATCTGAGTTGTGCAGAATTGAGAGGCATTTGGTAAAAGGCTTTCTAATCATAACGTTGTAGTATCGATATTTCTGGAGAGAAGAATTTGGAATTGAAGCAGCTGGTCTCAATTAGCAGAACTGCTGCTATGGAGATGATACACGGGCAGGCACGATGCAGCACAGGCTGCAGTAAATGGATCATCCAAGCACTCGCTGCCCTGTCAGGGGAGGGGGCTGCTCAGTGCCCACACAGCCTTTTGCTTTGTCATGCCCTGACTTGCTAAACGCAGGCTGGGGAGCAGTGTTCCTTTTCCAGCTCCAGCTTGGGCCTGTCTGGGATCCTGGCTTTGGGGCAAAGCTGCATATGTAATTTCACAGTTGAGGGAAGAGGGTTGGTTCTGTTCTCGCTCCTGCCTTCCCTCGACTGGTAGAAGCTTCACTGGGTTTCTTCAGCAGTACTGCGGAAACCCCGCTGGTGTGGAGACCTCTGTCCCACAGTACTTCTAGCTTGCTCTAGCACAAATTGGCAGGAAAGATTTCAGAAAGCAGTGTGCTACAGGGAGTGACTTGAGATTGAACTATGGTTCATTAATTCCCCTGAATTACATCTGGATCGCTGACAGGGAAATTAGGCCCAGAATAGCAGAGTTGTCTATAAAGCAGTAAGGTTTCCTGAGCAGCCAGGTTTACTACTGATGGTTGCATTTTCAGTGCTAGGACATGCGTTTGGAGTTGATGACTTCAGAATATAGAGGTAAAAGCAAATCTTTCCTCTGATATGGCAAAAGCTCATTTGGAAACACTGAGGTGTCTCATGGGATTTACTCAGAAGTGTCCTTTCTCCTCTCTACTGTCTCACCAGTCCTCTTCCACTTCTGCCTTCCAAAGAATAAACAACAACAAAAAACCTACTCTTTGGTGACCCATCAGACAAATCATTGTTTGGACAGACAGTGGTAGTAGAAGCAATGGGAGCATAAAGGGTGAAGAAGGAGAAGGGGACAGCTGGCCTTGGTCTAATTACTTGAACATGCAAGCATCCTCAGAAAGCCACAGATGTCCCAGGCCTGATGACTGGAGCCCAGAGCTCCATATGTGTGCTTTGTGTCGGTGTGCCTTTTGTTTCTTCTGAGTCCTCCAGTGCTGGCCTTGAAGCAAGGCAGGTATTTCCAGGGCAGGGGATGGGAAGAAAAGCAGTCCCACTGCTGTGGAGGTCAGTTGTTTCACAGGTGGGGGGTTTTGGGAAGGCTATCAGCTGATTTGGTGTCTTGCAGGCTAATGAGCTCTGCTTCCAATAAATTCTGCACACAATTCTCTGTGTTCTTAATGACAGAAGGTCTTGCAGTGATCACTATTGGAGATGCCTGATTGACTGAAACAATTGAGTGGAAGGATAGGTAGGAGAATTGAGTGTCAATTCCTCTTGGAACTGACAGGATAACTTACAGAAGTGTACTTGTAAATAACTACTGCTTTGCATGGTCTCTTCATCATTTCTTCCTTCTTCCTGAGCTTCTACTTCAGTGTGTTTATCGCTCTGCTACCTCATCCTACTTTAGAGTCTTTCCTTCCCTCTCCATTTTCTTTCAGTTGTTCTTTTGTCCCTTTTTAAACCATTCATTCTTCATTCCCTTCCATTCGGTGACTTCTTCCTTTTTTCTGTTTTTCTCTCTTTTGCTACAGAAAGTCATGTAATAGCTGTCATTGTTTGTTGCAAAAACTGCTGAAATGCAGCACGTCTGGTTAAGATGCCTGTTCTTCAAGGAAACAAGTTTAGAAATTGGGCACAATTTAGAAAGTTTCTCAGAGAGTAAGAAAACAATCAGGGATCGTGTTTTATAAGACTCAGAGGACTTAGTTTATTAAAGAGAAGGCTAAGACATAGCTTAATCATGGTCTGTAAATACTGATAAAGAGGATAGGCGTGTGATAACAGAGGATATTACAGTCTTGGGTATAAAAAGCTGATTGGAAACTAATAGTTGTAAGCTGTAGGTAGATTACATGTAGAAATACTAGGCCTGTTTGGCCACTGGATGAAGTTACTAATTGGAACAAGCCACCCAAAGCTCACTTGAGTTTTTCTCCTGAAAGACAATTAAACTTCTTCTTGCTCTCTAGTGTGTTTTTCTGAAAACTGAGATCCTAGTTCAACTTCAGATGCTGGACTTGAAGCAGGAAGTAGCTGATTTCTTGATCCATGCTATGCATTAGCTCTGATTAGATCAGTACAACAGCCTCTCAGGCCTGAAAATCCATGGAGCTGGGAATTTCAATCACACACTTCAAATCTGTGAGAAGTCCCATATCTCTGTCTGGGGCATAAAAAGATACACTTGTGCAAGGTGAGAGTAGAAGCAGAAATTTAGGGTTTCCCAAGTGAATTTAAACAAGGCAATACTTAAGAACAGCAGCTTCTACTTGGAATACCTTATTTCCAGACTTTTAAAAGAGCAGACTGTGATATTGGGTGACCTAGCTGTCTTCTGCAGCTGACTGCTGGCTGGTCTACAGAAATCATTACCAGAATATCAGAACAGCATCAGGGAGAAGCTAAATTTGAGGCAGAAGTGGACTGAAGCTGGTTCAAGTTCAGCTTAGATCACAACAAGGCCAGTTTCCCTGATACTAACAAAGCCAAACTCACCAACACCAAACCTCAATTCCACCAAATCAATATCTTTTCTAATGTATTCAATAGTGGCCTAATTGTTTTCCAGCTGCCGTATTTAGGAGTTTTGCTGTTGATTGCAGTGAGTTCCTGAGTTCCTCTACCATTGTGTACAAATGAACAAAGAGGCAAGGCCATGGGATATCCTCAATGAAATACATTTAAAATACTCTAGGATATTGGCATATAAGATTTTGGAGGTGGTTATATTAAAAATAGCAAATGAGAGGGAAATTATTTCCATTTATTAAGAATAAGTACCAAGAAAAAGCTTTTAAAGAATTCATCAAACTTTCCAGGACTCCTTGATTAAGGAGCACTGTGCTAACTTGCTGACACTCATCTATTATTCTTCTGATTGGCTGGCATATTACTGTGAGAAGAAAATAACCCAGAGGACCTTGTACTTGTGGAAAAAAGAAATGAAAGGATAAAGGAAATCAAATCTCCTCAAAGCATGTACATGCTTGTATTTTCACTTGCTGTTGAACATGCAGGTTTCTATGTATAAATGAGTATGTTCACACTTACACACTCTTATCCTCATTGTGGTTTATCTTTAACCTGGAACATTACCACATGCTTGCCAGCGTTTAGCCCTGGAAGAGAGCAGATTAAAAGTGTGTGTGTGTGACATGCATAGGCACTGAACAAACTGCAGGAATGATTGGCACCCATCAAAGACCAGGAGTGCACAAACGCACGCTTAGCCCCTGCCTCTGTGACCCTTGTTCATATTCTAGTAGCAACCCAGTTAGCACAGCACAGCATCCTGTCTGCAAGTCTCTCTTCTGAGTTCAATGAGATGAAAAAGCACCTTGCAATATGAAAAATACAGGCAAAATGAAAGAGGCTTTTTTTTTTTTTTTTTTTTTTTTTTTTTTCCTCTGTCC
>VYXF01007701.1:929430-987285 GCA_013397295.1 Polioptila caerulea
TTTTTCTCCTGGCTCCCTCCTGCTAGAGGGAGTTTGGGATTAGGGATCTGGTACTGAATGTATAACGCAGTGTTTTGTTTTAAACTGGAGCTGGTGGGGAGCATTGAAAGCCTGTTCACTTGTCATCTGTTTGAGCAGTTAAAGAAGTTGGGTAATTGTGTTTTCCTTCAGAGAATGACTCTCCGCCTCCACTTTCCAGCACACATACAAGGAACACAGTTTGAGATATTCTTAAAGAAGGAAATCAAACAGGAATCACGAGCATATGATGTACCTGTCAGAGGAACAAACCTGTCAAGTGTGCATAGTGCCTTTTGCTTTCTAAAGTTAGTATGATCCATCAAGGCATTTGAGCAAGCTATTAAAATAATTGGCCTTTTTCTTCCACCCTGCTTTTGATTTGTATTACAGCAGTCTGGCTCAAACCTCTACTGTACCCAACATATTCTACCCACGGCCCTGTGTGTGCAAACACATAGACATAGACAGTCTACCACCCTCGTGTGCTGGCTTGGTCATCCAGCAATAAATGTCCCTCATGGGCCCAGACCAGAGCTAGCTGAACTCAAGGAGTGCTTTTTACATTCATTTCACTTGATCATAGCCATAATGCCTAGATGGCAAGTAACTGCTCCTGGAGATGAGACATCTAAATGTGCACAGCATTCCAGTCCTCATGCACCTGTGGAGCTACTGTCAATAATTAGCCTGTAAAATCCTTTTCTGTCCAGCTTTGACTGTTTCCATTGTAATTGCACTGTCCTTGCACTTGGGGTGAGACTGACCATAGTTTAACTTCGCATTGCTTTCCCTACTGAAGCTTCTGGGAATTCTCCTCTTCCATTGCCAAAGCTTAGTTTTATCAAAAGATGTTGATTGGCTAAAGTGTCTTCTCTGAAATAACTTCATCTCAGTGAACTCTTGATGTATCAAAGTCTAGGCTTCTTTTGAACTCTCTCTGTATTTGTAAGAGGCTGTTGAGGAGCCCTCTTTGCTTTTTCCCCAGCAGAGTCCCACTGCCTCTGAGCCCAAGATTATCATGCCAAGGTGCTGGAAACCTTGAGAGAGGCTCCAAGAGTCCACAGCTTTGGGGCCGACCCAGCATCCTCAGCTAGAAAGATGTGTCCCTATACCACATGTGGTAGTGGTAGAAGGCACCTGATCCTCAGCTGTTGTCAGGCTCAAGGCTCTTTTTCTGGGGGAAGGACAAGCCTGAAAGGCAAGGGGAACCCCAGATGAAAAGACTTCCAACTCCATTTTACATTGGTTTGTATTTCACATTCTGGAATCTTGTCTGGAAGGCTTTTAATTCTTTTTTTCTTTCCTCTTGGAAGGAGAACCAGTATGGCATCAGAACAGTTCTAGCAGTAATGGGACATAAAGCCTTGAGTCGATTGACTGAGACCGCAGTTGGTTCAGGGATTTCACCTTGCATCTATCCTGTAGAATAAACACCATAAGTATCAGTAGACTGATCCATGCCAATTAAAGGATGTAGTCCATTCCTGTATGTAGCAGGCAAACCATTTGAGTAAAGACTTTGTTCAGACATTGTCTTAAATTTTTGCTGAAACAACTGGATAGTGCCTTATACACCAGCACAACCTTTCTGTAAGAAGCATTTCTTAGCACTGCTTAGTGTTTGAGTTTCCCAGCTCAAAAAAATGTGTCACTCGTATTTTGTTTAAGTGGTGCATCTGAGAGCCAAGGACTGGCATTGCACTGTCATTTAGGGGATGCAGGCTCTTCCTGTTTGTTTTGCATGCTTCTATCCAACGTGAACATTTTGCTGATCATTTGTTAAGTATAAACCAGGCCTCACTCAGTCTATTCCCTACAGTTTGTGCTATTAAGTAGTTGGCACAGATTTAGGAAAAATCTGGGAAGACTCAGTCCCAGTGCAATTAACTGTTAGCTCCAGAGCTGTCAGATGGAGCTCAGTGCACTATGCTGTTGTTTGCTCTGCTGCTGTTAGAGCATGTTGATCTCTGTTGTGGTGAGGTTTTAGGTATTTGAGTGTTTCCTCTTTTACCAGGTGCTATTTTTGAACTTGCTGCCTTGCCTTCTGGCATCCTGAGATGCTGTGTCCACAGCTAGCAGGGATTTAACACATGGTCTGTTCATGAAGAGCACTCCTGTAGCAATTGTTTGCTTTCCCCTGCTGTGGATGCACACACCACACAGAGGAGGCTCCTGAGTTTTAGTTCAAAATGGTGTTTCACGTCCAATTCCAAGAGAATTTTCCAGGTGTGCCAATATTGAGAGAGCCCAAGCCCAGCGAATACACACTGACAAAAATTGCAGTCATAGCATGGTTGATTTTTCTCCAACGTGGGAGCAGAAATTGCTGCTTTGTCAGAACACCTGGTATTCTTGAATCCTGTGGTGTAATGGAACATGTTGTGCTCAGCTGCATGTGGAGGCAGCAGCAAAGGCTTTGTGTTGTGTGAGGGATAATGGAGATGTTACCTTAATTCTCTACAAACCATAGGGAGGGTGAGATTGAGTTTAATCTGGAACTTGTGCATCTCTTGCAGTCTCTCAGCCTCCAGCAATGGCTCAATAAAATCTCTTTGCAACATGCATCGTCCCTGGTGGAAACAGGGACTTTTAAAAATGACAAGAAATTCTGGCATGCAGGCTGGCTTTTTCAAGAATGCTTGGTGAAAACTCAATCAGGCAACCAAAATCATTACCCTTTCTGGAAATTTGGGACTGGTGCTCCAGGTTATGCTAAAATGAACACATTCCAAGTCTGGTTTTAGAACATTTTTGTGAGGCAGGGGTGAATAGCTGTCAACACTCAAGATGAAGGATCTGGCCTACAAAACAAGATCACTTGTTCCTGTTCCTGGCATATATAACACAGACAAAAACATTCTTATATTGCAGCTCTCCCAGGTACCTCCTCTTCTGTACATTGAGTAGGAAACTTGTGAGGAGATGTCACCGATGCAAGGTGTAACAACAGAGTGCAGCTCTGGAGTTCTTTTCTACTTTTGGGCTTCCTGTTGGTCCAGGAGACAAATATTCTTTATCATCTGTAAGTTTCAAATGCAGGCATAGCTATAGGAAATAAATAACAGCATTATGCATAAACCATGTTTCATCTCGAGTCTGTTCATAAGGAATTGGGCTGTGTATTTTAGCTTATTCCCCAGTTCCTAATAGCTTTTTGTACCCTTCTGTACAGCTCTATATATCAACTGTAACCAAGGCTAGAAGATCTAAAATGAAGAGAAGTCACAAGAATACGCAAAAACCATTTTAACAAATATATCAGGAGATGGACATTGTGTTACTAGTTTTCTTCATTGTACCTGAAGCAGATTTTCAACAGTCATGTTACAAACGTGTAGTTGTCTTATAAGAATTCCTGATAGATCGTATTTTGCAGTGTTCTGGAAGTCTGGTCACACTGTCAGAAATCTGTCACCATGGATCCTTGTAACAGACTGGAATTTACTATTGCTCTGTGGTCAAAAAATCTGGTGTGCATTTCTAGATCTGTGTGTGTGTAGATGGTCCAGCATAAAGAACTTGCTGTCAACAGAGGGAAATTTCCTCCATCTGTAAAATAGTTTAGCATAAAGTTATTTTTTAGAGATCTTCATTCTTGTATTTCCTTCCTAATACCCTGAAATAAATCCCCTCAGTCTAATGTTCTTATCTCTTTGATGAATTTCCTCTCTTTACTCCTGCTCCCTCAGCTGCCCCTGAATTTCCTTCCTAAATCCCTTCTGTCCTTTGCTAACCTCCTCTGTCCCTCACCATCCACTGCAGCACTTCTAAAGGAAAGACACACACAGTAACAGAGTACATATTATCTTCTAGGTATTATGGGTTCATTTTATCCTCATTTCCACCTCTTAAATCAATCCCTGATTTATTAAATCCAGAAACTAAAAACATTTACTAAAGAACAAATGGGTAAGGTCATTGGACACAGAGCAGCGTGGCACACAGCTGTTCTCACAGTCATTTGGGGTCATGTTTTCACCTCCTTTTCCTCTAGCAGTGTATGCTGTGAGTTCAGCAGCCACAGAGGAACTGGGATAGGAAGTAGTCTTGTGGAGACAGCTTAGAGTCCCAACTCCCTTCTGGGCAGCAGTGCAGTCAAACTGGAGATTTGATTCAGGGTAGTACCAGAATATCCCCAGTAAAACAGACAAGGTATCTGGGCCCTGCTCAGTAGACTGTCAGAATAAAAAGATGTATTTCACAGGGACTGACATGGAAATCCAGCAAGTGGTAGAAACAGATCTAAATACTGCCTATAACAGTAAAAAACCCCCTCAGAGATCTGTTAACATCAAAGCCTTCATTTCTGAAGAGAAATAGTGTCCTTGCCTTCCTGCATGGCTGTGCAAGGCTGATAGTGGTGAGAACACTTTTAGAAAAAAACCACCAGTTACCAGGGCCTGAGGACATGGTATCTGCTTGGGGCTGGGCAACAGCCCCTTGCTGCTAGTGCACCAAGAGGATGTGTATTTCATTTTGCCATCCTGCTGACTGACCTGGGGTTTTGACAGACACCAGTGATTCAGTGTTTTTCTGCATTTGTTTGGCCGCAGACGCATCTCAATACAGAGGGAGCCAGGGTTCAGACTCTCAAATGTCAGGTCTGGGGCTGATGACATACTGCCTCAGGAAGAGAGGAGATATTAAGGATGAAGAAATCTAAGATAGACAGATTGTTAGAGTGTGCAGGAGTGAAATATTGGACAAATGTGCAGAATCATAGGAAGAAGGGTTGGAAGTGACCTCTGAGGGTTTGTGTAGTCTATCCTCCCACTCAAACAAGGACTGCTGTTGCCATAGGTCAGCTATAGCTTTGTCTGTCTTGGTTTTGAAAACCTTAAGGGACTGAGATTCATCAACTTCCCTGGACAGCCTGTTTCAGTGCTGCATTACACTCCTAGTGGTTTAATTCATCCCTAATATCTAACCTGAACCCCAGTGCAGATGTGAAGAGAGAGATTGACCAGCTATTGTGGCTGTTGCTTGCAGTAATAAATAAACTTGTGTCAGTCATCAAATAAAGACTTTGAGCAATTTTTTAAAAATCTGTCGGAGCTGAAAGAAGAAATACTTGGGAGCTGTGGAGAAAGTACTGTATGTTGCAGCCTTATGGTAGAAACAACTGAACATTGAAGTTAGGAATCATGCCACAAGAATTTAGTATGAAAAGAGTCAGCAAAATCAAAATTGATGTGTAAAACTGAGAATCAACAGGCCAGCATACAAAGAATGGAGGTCTCAACAGCTGAAAATAAACAGAGCAAGAAGTGGGTTTAGGACTGGTTCAAGGGCTCCTTTACTGAGGGCATGCTGAGGCTTAAGCAGCCTGAAGGAACTCATGGTAATGATCACATTTCATTTTTGGTTTGAATACCAACAAGAGAGCGACCACATTAGCAGGCAATGGAGGAATACTGTCCTAGAGCCCGCCTGGAGACTTGAGAGGTGAGATCTGTGAGAGGTAACCCTGGAAGTAAGATCACAAGTGCACTGGGCTGGAATAAAGGACATGACAACTGAATTTCTATGATTTGAGTGTTAGAAACAAATAAAATTCTAGATATAGACAAGTTCTGTAGGTATAGTTTGAGGAACAACTAGCAGATGATAGATGAAATAATTAACATATTGACATACCTTCACTGCACTTCTAAAGAGGTCTTAGCTATTTCTGACTCTTTCATTTCTCACTGTCTCAAATTGCTGGTTCTCACAGAGGCTTGACCTCCACTGTCTATTGTCCCTCCAGCTGTCCCTTTCATTACAGTTTCTATTTATCTTCCACTTGTTTTCCAGGAGCAGATCATTAGAAATGCTTGTTTTCTCTCCACTTATTTTTACACATTTTTTGAATGGCAATACCATTTGTACAATTCCTAATTTCTTCCTTATTGCTGTAGCTGTCTGCTAATACTGCAAATATAATATAGTTTTCTTCTGTTTTGATTCTGAGTTCTCTATGTGCCACTCCTTAGATTACCCCACAGCCATCCTTCTTTACAGCTATAACCCCCTCTGGTAGTTCTGTATCCTCTGACCTTTAGCTGTGAGATACTAATACTCATATATATGCCTTAGAAACTTTCATTCATCTTTTTTTCAAAAGCTTTTTAAACTGAAAGAAAGCTAGGGGTTGTGTGCATCCTTAACCTGAAATAAGATGCCACAATCCTGCCATCATTGTCTACTAATCTGATACCTGCTCTCTGACCTTCAGTAGGGCAGAATTTAACACAGCCTGATTTAAATAAAGTGCTGTAAATAGCCAGTCAGAATCATCAGGTCCTTTATTTGCATAAAAAACATGCAGATATGTTTTTTAAAGTTGCAGTGTCTCAGCCAGAGTATATCAGCATTTCAGGCATTATTTTCTTATGGTCAGGAGTACAAGTGCCTAGACCTGCAGCACACAATGTAATGGGAGATTTGGGACAGCCACGCAGAATTAAAGAATTCAGGGCATGGCAAAAAGATTATGTCTTGATAGATGTAATACATATGTAGATGTTTAGATAACCTAAGCTTAAAGCCTATACTTAATCCTTATAGAAATTAAGAATGTGTTTCTTAACACGTGTTCTTTCAAACACAATGTTTCTTAAGGATTTTATAGGCCAGGCATGTTCCTGAGAATATGTTTCAATGAATTAGTTTTCATCATGAGATTCAGGAAGCTAATGATATAGTAGTTGAAAGATGAGGATTGCTCCTGGATGCACCAGAATATATTGGTGGGAAACTTTAATGGATTTAGTAGACAGGTATTTATTGAACAACTGGCGTATGATGTAATTCTGCCACTCACCATGGAAATAACTTTCATCAATTTTCAGTCGAGACTTCTGTGGCTCAAAATGCACACAAAACATGCTAGACTAATCTCAGAGTTATCGTAAGAGGATTCTGCTCCTGTCAGATTCAGCAGAACTGCAGCTAATTTCTGCAGGAGCTCTTTTTATGCTGTGTCATCCCTGAGATGAAGCTCAGAGGCTCCCTGTTCCTCTTGCTGTGATAAATAGTTTCTTACTCACCCATGGGCATTTTCACTCCACCCATTTTATGCATTTTCCAAGCCATAACCTCCTTCTTCTCAAACAGATGATTTGATTTTAGTTCATTTTATTTTTAAGTAATTTCCTGGGGATGGGAGGGATTTCCATGCATGCAGAACAACTGTTAAACTGAATCCTCATTATGGTAACATCAAGTGGCTGGTTTAAACTGCTGACCACCCATCTGAGTCATTATGTTAAATGTTCTTTGCTCCTGGGCACCTCCTCCTCCGTGCATGCCACAGTGATGTGAGAAGGAACACGGAGGTTCCTGTGGGATCTTGACGTCTCACCCAAAGCCCCAGAGGGCTTGGACTGCACGGCTTGATAAGTTAATCTCTTCCCATAGACTTGAATTCACCCCATGGGTCTGCTGGTACAGTGCAGTCAAAAATACACAGATGAGAAAACTGGAGTAGAACTGGAGTAAGTTGTAAGCAGTTGTTTGTAAATGTGTGCGTGCACTGTCGAAATTGCTCCTTTGAAAAAGCAGCATGTGTGTAGCATGGACCATAAATGGATACCTAAAATATACTGCAGCATAAACCATAGGCAAGGTATTGTATCTGATGGTACTTGTATGGCTTCAGTTTCCAAGGAGGATGTGTGGCTGCTTCATGAAAAGCCAGCTTTGGGGGCAGCAAAGATCACAATATTTTATCAGAGGGGCTGTTGTCCTTCAGCCATTCACAGCTTCAAAACCTAAGGTGGCACGTTTTTCCCCGTTTGTGTAGTAATTTGTCTTTCATTCCTCTTTGCTGTTGCACATGCCCTGCTAAGTCTGGCACTTGCTTTGGGATGTGTGCTGGCCATCTGCTAGGAGGTATGTGTAAATATGTGCATACAATGTTTTCAGCAGGGCTGGCTTCTTTCGGGTCTTGTTAAGTACAAAATCTGAAAGGACACTGCACAGGTACAGACCCATCAGCTCCTCCACGTATTGGGCTGCAGTCTTAGTGAATTCCCAGCACTTTCTGGGAATTAGCTCCACAGAATAGGTTAGCTGAAAAGTATATTTAGCCTAAAAGTTAAGTAGGCAACCCAAGGGAAAACAGACTTTGTGGCAGCTGTTTTTCTCCCCTCGACTGCTCTGTTTTCACTTTGTACTGCAACTCTCTCTTGCCCTCAATTAACCAGTTCTTAATACATGCCTGACTTTGCAAAATCAACCACTTAATCACAGACAAAGGCTGAACTTTCTTCTTCCTGGAACAGTTCAGCCTCTGAACCTTTGGTTCTGTGTGTCTTTCTCTTCACCTGCTTTGGCGTTTCCCCAGCCCTGCAATCAAACTTGTTTTAAATATCTGCAAGCTTAGTGTATTTCTGTTCTATATTATTCCCTATAATGATGAATTAGTGTGAGTGGAAAATGGGGCCAATTTTCTGTTTTTATGTTAGGAGTCCTAGACTGCAACTTTATAAACTGTGACTTTATAAAACCTGGAGTTGCTGGTTGGGGAGACCATGCAGGTTTCAGCTTTGAAGTAGGGTGAGATTACTTTTTGCCTTGATTTTGGAGAGTGAGATTCTGGGCAAGTTGAAACGGCTTTGTTACAGTACTCATATATCCATAAGAAACAGGGAAAAAATTCTGCTCCCCATCTCACCTTGTGCTTTAGTTCTAGTTTGATAACATGTCCACAGCTCATTTCCATTATTTTCCTTTTCATTCACCTTCCACTACAAGTTGAACAAATGACATACTGAACTGACAGACTGTTTCATCCTTTTCTGCTAGCCTTACTCTTTTTTTTTGTGCAAATAACAGATCAGACTTTCCAAGTAGTTCTTCATGTCACAACAGTGTCAGAAATACGGTGAGTAACTAATTGGACTACCAGAAGCCTTTTTTTCCTGTTTGGGCTTCATGTGGCAATCCCATCTCAGCTAAGACTCCCAGCATTGTGGAAAACTATTCTCTTGTGAGATTTCATTACCATTCATTTTCCTGTCATGAATTTTCTTTAATTTGTGGCTTTCCCTCCTCATTTACTAACCTGTGACCAGTCCCTTCTTCCATTCTGTTGTATCCCAAGGCTCTGTTTCTGCAGTGCTAAGCCCCTTGGGAAGTCCCTGCTGTGGATGTTTTCTGTCAAAGCCAGTCGACAGCTGAGTAACTGCAGGTTGCATAACTCGCAGTCTGGCCCGATGTGTCTTTTCATAGGAAAACAAGACAAAGCAGATGCCAGAAACAGGTCATTGTTTTATGATCTGCAGAGCTTCCTGCTGTCTGCAGCCACGCTTTATGTTACTGTAGGGCAGTGCTCTCCGTTTCAGAGGAGTCCTGAGCTTGAGCTGGAGAAGGAGAGGTGTGCTAGGAGAAAGCAGCCCTGAACTTCAGAGAATCTCAAAGCTGTTACTTCTCAGGTACCTTCTGCCTTTTTACTGGTCCTGGTTCTGAGATGGGACTTCAGGAGTTTCAGCCAGAATTGAGTGGGTACATGGGCAGCATCCACAGTGTTGAGAATTCTTCTCCACATGCTCTTCTGTTATTCTGGTAAAGCTCTTGCAGTACGGAGCCAGCAAGAGTAGCTTGGTGGAAGCAAACTGTAGCCAGTGCTGCCTTTTCCTCCTTTTCTGTACAGCTATGGGGTTATAACCATGCTTTCCTATCACTTGGTTGTTTTGGGGTCTTGAAAGCTGGACTAAACATAGTTTGCCGAAACAAGAAGAGTAGGCTTGGTGCTGATGTATGGCAGTTCATCAAAGCAGAGCAGTGACCAGCTTTCCCATTTCAACTCTCCTGTTGTGCATGAATTTCAGTGACAGGACTCAATAAAGCTCTTATTTATGTACAATGTTCATAGTTTGCTATTTGATTTAGGGATCTCCCAGTCATCTCATCTGCAATACAAGGCTCCACTTTGCAGAGTTTATCGCTATAGTCAGAAGGCAGCTTCTCTCAAAAAAGAGCTTGCCTATGACCTTGAGTGTTCTTGTGGTTGTTAGATGCTTGTGCAGGTTTCCTGAGGAGCTGGAAGAGCCAATTTTGCAGTATGATTCTGCTTCTAAATGTATCCGTAAAAACCAATGGTATTTTAGGTTTTCCTGTTTGTTTGTTTTTGGGGTTTTTTTTCCACATGCTTTGTAGCTCAAATATGTCCAAGCTTGCAAGTGAGAAAAAGGATTTTCCATTTGCTTGTTTCAAAAACTCACTCACTTGGCAGAGATACCTGGAGGCAAAGATTTTACACCTGAAGGTTAGTTGTTTAGGAACCAAAGCAGGTATTGCTCCTTCTATCATGGCTGTGCTTACTCTGCAAAGATGATAGGAGTGTTTAAACCTTGTTTGTGTCATTTGGCTACACAGAATTGTCTACGAATGCTCAACAGGGAGCAAGAGGAGGTTCTTTTAAAGCTGTGCCAGCCGCACTGTGAAAATGCTTATGCAATACCAGCTCAGCACTGCTGTTGGGAATAGAGCCTTGCTCGTTCCTCTCACCCTGCGCCAGGCAAGCTGAACCAGTGAAAATTGTGTTTTCATGCTGTCACTGCATCGACGGTGGGGACTTCTGTGGCTGCGGCTTTTTTTAGTTACGTGTTGTCATGCCACTGTCTGAATATAGTCATGTTGGCAGTCCCCTGAAGTGCAGCCACTTTTCTGGCTGTATGGATGCTTTTAAGCTAACCTATTATGGAAAGGCATTACCTGCCCCCTCGGAGCAGGAGACAGATCTTTCCTGATATTCCTCAGACTACCAGATCATTTAATTTGAGAAAAGGATAATCAAAATAAGATACTGCATGATAATCAAAAAATTTGGTCCTGCAATGCAGCATTATGAAAGAAAGAAAAAAAAAAAAAAAGGCAAGAGAGAAAGAGAAAACAGAGCAGTTTATCTCCCTGCACCATACTAGGGAATTCAGAGCAAGAGAACTGTGTATTTGGGTCAGCTGAGTCCTAAAGGAGAATTCTCATGCAGTATTTTCAACCCATTTTCATTTAGGGTTGTTGAAGATGCCAAACCTTAAAGGGGCAAATATTAATAAGATATAATCCTAGAGTTGTGAACTGCCTGTTCTGTTGCTGCTGCTGTAAAGCAACACAGCAGCTAGGGTATGTCTGCATGGTGCAATACAGGGTCATGCAGAGACACCTGAGTTAGCTCTGCAGGTGCCCATGTGGGGATGGAAACATGAGAGTTGTGTCAGGGCAGCACTCAGCTCAGGCTCATTAGACAGCTTGTTTGGAGCTAGCTGAGACATCTCTGCCCAGCATGGAAATTTCTTGGTTTTCTTCTGAATGAGCTTAGGCTTTATCTAGGCCTGCGTCAGCTCACTAAAATTCTGAGGAAGTCTTGCCACTGGTCTTGGTGGACTTTAGAACAGACTGGGACATAATTTCAGAAAGGTGTTCCTCAGTAGGGTTCTGCTTGAGTCTGGAGTGCTGGGCACCTCTTCTGCATGGGGTTCTGCTGGGTCAGGAGAAAACTGACAGGGGACAGTGGGAATGGTCAGTACAGAAAGGGATCACACTGTAAAACATAACTCTAGTGAGAAAAGTGTTTAGCTGTTTTCTCTCTTCTGGGAGATTCTGTGTGAAATAAGACCAAAGTCAAATGTTCATTCCTCCAAACATGTTCATCCAACTCCTGTTACTCCTGTTTCACTGCAGTAACTTCTGCTTTGATGTTTTTGCTTGTCTTTGTACCAGGCATTTTACACTTGTCCAGGATGCCCTCCACTCTACCACTGCCAGGGTCAGTTCAGCCTGGATAAATCTTTTTCCAGAGCCAAGTTTTTGGTCTAAAGTAAGATCCAGAGAGAACAAAGGCTTGCCCATATCTGCACTTTGTAATGACTGCTTTTTATAGCAAGCCTGAACTGGACCCCTTTGCCCCCGAGACCCTTCTTTAAGAATATGAGCATTTAAAAGAAACAAGTATTTTTACAGGTATAATCAAAACTTTATTTTACTGTGTGAGGATATTGAAGAACAATTTGACAGCTGGATTTAGACTGAATTTTCTAAAACTTTTGTGTTGTACATCAAATAAGCAGTCTAGCCTGTGTGTCTGTTTAAAGAAAGTTACTTGGTTTCTTTCTTCTTTTAAGATTCAGAGATAGGAAATCATACTTGAGAAGCTCTCTCTGATGTCCAGATCACGAGGTCTTAAACCAGGTAGATTTTTTAAGAGATGTAAAAGGTCTTATAATATTGTTTTAATGTGCCAGGTACAAATTGGCCCAGAAAAATTTCATTTGTTTACAGAAAATCCATGATAGTGGTACAACAAGAATAATTGTGCCTTTCTATTCAGAAAGGCACAGAAATTCAGACGAAGCAGCTGTGAGCTTGAGCTTTTGATACAGACTGTAGTTCTACCTCTTCCTGAGGGTCTCCCATAGTTGCTGTTGAAAATAAGTTTAATCACCTGGGTTTAAAACTGGCTCTGCCATCTCCTTTGCCTGGTGATTTATTCCCCATCTTTGTTTTCACAGTGTCTGAGGGCAACACTGTGCTTTGTCTGCTTTGCCAAGTATCCCAACACGAAGCAGCTGTGAGCTTGTGCTGGGCACTCTGACAGTGGAGTTAGGAGTAATGCATGTGTGTGAACTGCTTGCGATTAATATCAAGTGTGTCTTTTTTTAGCAAGAAGCTGTCATCTTCAAAGTTCCCCCCCACTTCATCTTCCTCATTAATTTTAATTTTTTTTTCCAGTCTTCCTGTTAAAAATGAATACTTAATGAGTGCTTCTGCTATTTAAAATGCCTCAAATTCCCTCCGTAATGATGCCTCTCCATCAAACTGAAAACACATTCTTTGTAAACAAAAAACAAGACCTTGTGGCATGCAATTTGCATACCTTCTGTGGCATCTTTTAATTTATAGTATTGAAATTTATTTTTAATTTCTTTCTATCTGTTTCATTCTGGCTGTGCTGCGTGAACACATAATGTTGATGGTTAGTTGCCATTTATTTTTTTACTTGGCCTCTCTTAAAAAACTGTTCCTATAAAAGCAGCATTTGTAGTCTCTCTGTTTCAGAAGTTTGAATAAAGTTTGACTTCTTATCAGCAAATGATGCTTCTCTAGCACATGTGTTTTGCTATCATTTTGGGCTATGGAAAGATATTTCAATAATTGCTTTTGGTATTTTAAAAATCTATTCCTGCGCTTGGACAGAAGTTTTAATCCCATTGACATGGGCAGGAATAAATTAATTAGCCAGTAAATTCAGGTCTGATTGATATCAGAACAAGTTTTGCAGTAGTCAGCTTTTTATATGAGTGCATGCAAAGGAAAATTAGTCCCTTTGTAATAAATTTATGGTCTTTGGATTAGCCATAATAACCAGGAGCTGTGGTGTGGAAGCAGAAGGCAAAACTTGGGTAGAAAATCCAGCAGTGCATGGACCTTTCAATGCAAGTGGACTTTATAGTGAGTGCAAAGATGCACTGTCAATTCCCTGTGTATGTGTTATGTGGCAGAGGCCCGAATGGTGATGGCCAGCTCTGTGCAACAGTGCTGAGAGCAAAAAGAAATAAATCCACTGAAGGCAGGAACTCCTTCTACAGAGCCCTGCTCTCTCTCCCTTCCTGTCTTGGTGCCATCTCAGGTGGCAGCGTACCTTCCTCCTCTGAGTTCAGCCTTGGAAGCCTGACACCTCTACAGACGCTGTCAAGGGTTATGTTTCAGTCACACAGCCTAAAAATTACCTTCTTCAACGAGGTCTCAGATTGGGGGTTCAAACACAGTTCTCATTTATAAAAATGCTCTGCTCCAACACAATCACAGTGCTGCATCCTTAAATGGGTCATTTGTCCTCAAATCTTCAAGGGCAACTAATCTTGAGAGACACCAATGTATTGCATAGCAAAGTACTTCTAAATAGGTGACATTAAAAATTACCTGTCAGTTGAATAAGTGTGTTTCAAGCTTCTGACTTGCTTTCTTCACAGCCTTTGCCTCACAGCTTGCAGACTGTCCACACAAATTTTACCTGTCTTAATCTCAAGGAGCCTTAGGAACTAAAACCTGTTTATCTGAAAATCTGTGCTTTGAGCTCTTCAGCTACACACTTGGCAGGGGAAAGAGCTAATTTTCAAATAATTTTGTTTCTTTTGTAGCCATATCTTTTACTCCATTTTAGTATTGTTACTGTCTTTCCTTGACTTAATAACCATCTGGTTCTCGACATCAAGGGTGTAAACCAAGAGCATTAGGGGAGAGAGGAACTGTCCATGTTATAAAAAACCAACATTGTTTGTACATCAACAAAACTGTGATAGAAATTGAGAGGCTTCCTAATGGAAACCAAACAATTATTCATGCAGCAGAGGAGGATGTAATTTCCAATCTGAAGCACTTTAGAGGCCTTCATCTACCTTTTGCTGTGTGCTGGCTGGCATCTCATTTCCAGGAGTTTTTCTGCCTCTATCAGCACAACTGTAATCTGCACCCACTGCTGTGCTGGCCTGTAAATCACTGCAGCCAGATACGTGCTCCAAGTTACTGTGCACAGTCTGAATGCACTACCAAGGTCCCTTCCTGCCAGCACTCAGCTTCCAGGAAAGGCATTTCTGTTTTCCCTTGCTAGGACTTTAATTTCTGGTTTCCATCTTAATTTCAGGCATCTGCAGCCTGGTATGGAGAGCTCTGTACAATCCAATTTCCTCCTTGCTTGGCAATCAGTGAGATACAAACAATATAATGCTTTTGTTATAATAAACCCTTTGTAGTATTTAGTGTAGATATACCCATGTCTTTAAGTTGTGCTGGTGATAGAAGAAATGGGAAATGCCTTTTTAGTGTCTTTCTTGCTGACCTAAATGCAAAGTTCCCTGGAGCATATTCCTCAGCAGATTTGGTTATTATATTAATTTCAAAGGAATTTAGGTCTGGTTTCTGCTTCCAGGTTCACCATCAGGATGCTAGTTTGTGAACCTACTGACGCTTCCATGAATCTGTTCGTCAGCATTACAGTGACGCATTTGGGACTAAGCAATTTTTCAGAAATATGTTATTAGCAAAACCATTCAAATTAGTTGCTGGTTTATATTCAAGGAGAGAGAAGAGGTAAATAAGGAACAGTGTTTGTCCGTCTTTTCACAAAAATAGTGGACATGCACAGAAGATAATGCACACAATGAGAAAATACCTTGCCTGGTGGTCTTTAGAAAGACCAGGTAGAAAGGGGCACAAACTTAGTGAACAAAGTGATCAGTAGGTTCTACACAGGCACTGTCTTGCTTCTTTTTAATTGTTTCTTTTATTTTAAATTGTTAGCAGCTAACACTGAGGAGTGAAATAATAACCAAACATGCAGAAATAGCCTTATAGTGTGAAGGATGAGGGTGGCAATCAGAAGGAAGGCCTGGAAACTCTCCCTCACAGCTCATGGCCTATGCGGCTTAGAAGGAATGAAGATCTCTTGCTTTTTGTGGCATTTGGCTTTGGCATACTGCTTCTCAGCTCTTCTCTTTTTCTCATGGATCCATAATGTGCTAAATCAGTTTTTGGTTTTTAGGGGTATTCTGCCCAAGACAGAGCAGCTGAGTGTGGGAGAAAAGAAATGTTCTCCAGATTTTTTACCAATAATCCAGTTTACTGAACAGTAATCAAAGCCTGCTCTTCATTGTCCCACCAAATGGGACTGGGGGCTCTGGTCTCCTGCAGTGGTTTGGGATGTTAACATCCTCTTACTGCTCAGTACTGTTCCCATCTCAGAGCTGACAGAAGAGAAGGTCCATCAGGCACATTAGCCTCTAAATTAGCAGTTTGAATTGATATGGACAGTGAATGGGAGAGGCTGAGGTGCAGGCATAGGGTTCACTTGTGTTGATTCTGCTGAAGTACTAAAGGAATAAAGAGGGTTTGTGGGTGCAAGAACAGCTGACAGACATGGGGAGGTGAGAGGGAGTTGTTAGTAGCCTGTTATGGGCCTCAGTAGTGGCTGGTTTGGGGAAGTTTGAGGGGGTTTCTTTGTCCTTTCTGAAGGTCAAAAAAGAAACCTGTTTAGCATCTTGGCTCTGAAGTCTATATTTTAATCACTGTTGTTCACAGGGGCAAGCAAGAATAGTATTTCTCTTGTATCTTGTTTGAAATTTTGTGAGGTTGCCTATAGGACTTGTGTAAATAAGGAAACTGTCTGGAATAGTTCAAACAGAAGCTTCTTACAGCACCTCAGAACTAGTTCCACATGTAGAACATCTCATTCTGGACCAAGAATTTTTTTTTTCCTTTTGGTCATGATATGTAATACCCTTTCAATTTTCTGCTGAACAGGGAAAGCTTTCAGTACACTTTCTGTGTGGAGCAATTGGAGAATGCTTCTTTTTTCTAAAATTTGCTTTTTTGTGTAGAGAGGGAACTAGACACATAGATGTGAGGAGAATGTGCTTTATCCTATAAATTCTAGAGGAGAAAGAAAACTGCTTTACAAAACTAAATCCAGCCCCAGTAAGAAATCATAGGCAAATTCAAAGGTACAGAAGTGGAAACTCTACCAACTGCAAATGAGTGGCCTTTTATGGTAAGTTTGAGAGCCTGATATTGTCACGTTCCCAGTTCATAATAAGTGCAACCCTGTGATTGCAGCTACATCATGTGCCTGGGAGCAGAAGGCACACTGGGAGGTGCTGATCAGGTGAGGGTAAGTGTTAGGACTGAAGTTACAATTACAACCCCTAGTAAATCTACTCCTGGTTTTGGGTCACAGGGTTATTTATCCTGAGAAATAATAGGCTGTTTTCTGTAATGTGTTGTGAGGCTGGAGAATAAGGTGGGAGGGAGTGCTGCTTGGAGCAGAGTAGGTTTGGCTTTAGTTTGTGTGCCACCCTTCCTCCTATTTATTTGACAAATTTTGTTCTATGTGTTTTAAATAAATGGAGGACTGTATTTAGCTGAACTTCTCTCAAAAGGCACAAGTTTCTGAGTACAATCTGTGAAGTTTTCTTTCAATATCTCTGTTGCTAATAAAACCCATTGCTGCAGTATGATGCAGTTTCTACCTCCCTCTCTTTTCTGTGGGAGCTACTTTTCATGTGAACTGAGATAACCCATTTGTAGAGTCCCCAACACAGTCTAAACCTCTTTTCTCACTGAGGCTCTCTGGTTTTGGGAGTGCTGTGGAAGGCACATCTTTAGCAAGCTCCATGCATCTGCCTGTCCAAGGCATGTTTAAGTGTCATTCTTACTAAAGCTGATCAGTTCCAGGCTCTGTCTGTCACCAAGAGCAGCTGTTTGTTTCCTAAATGAGAATTCCCACACCTGCACCAGCCCCTATTGCAGCTCCATCCCCACCACACTGCCTCCTGCTCTTCTCCTTCCCTTCCAGCACCTCTTCTAGCTGGAAGCCAAAGCCAAAGATTCCTCTGGCCTGTAGGTGTTGTGTGCCACATACACCAACTCAGAGGGACGCCTCGTGGTCCGGCGGCTGAGGCAAATGTCCGCAGGACCGGCAGCGCCCGGGATGCAGGGATGGCTAAGCAGCTGACTGCGTGGCCTTGGGCAAGGCACTTGACCTCAGCATGCCTCAGTTAACCCAGCTGGAAAATTGGGTAAAAAGCAGAAACCTTAATGCTATCTCTGAGCGGAGTTCTCCTGGGGAAAGATATAAATGGCAGGAAGGTGGGTGTTTACTGCTTTAGGCTTATGAATTATGTGAAGTATTTGGATGACTGGAAGCACCAACTGGTGTAAATAGCTTGTGTCCAGGTGCACGTAGGGAATAGTGACAGAAAATGATGGCCCCGCTGCCTCAGGAAAAGCATGCTCAGATTTTGACTCAGGCCAGGAATATGCCGTGTTTGCATGGGAGGTAGTGACCAGCTGTGGCTGGAGTTTACTGAATAGCTGCTGAGCTCAAAATGCTTTTTCCTGGTGTATTCTTTAAAGGTCTGGTATTCCCTATTTGGGGTATCCCAGATTTGGCTGGAATACTGAGAGACTAGGAGATGAATGAGAAATATAATGGGTGGAATTCAGGAGAAAATTCTCTGTAATTTACCTATAATTTTGAAATAAAAACGGGAAGAAGGGAAAGATGGGGAAGGGATTAGATACTAGAACTGTAGATGTATAAAAGCAAATATCAGGAAGAAAAGCAAATTAAAAGGAAGTTTCAGACCCAGTGGCTGCAATTTCCTTTGAAATATTCTGGCAGATTTGGTTAGCTTGTGATTTAGCAAAAGCTAAGCACATTCTAGTCGGGACACAAATTGGCTCCAAAGAACTTTTCTTATGGCCTTGAATCAGGCTCTTGGTCAGGGACCTCTCTCTAAGTTCAGTAGCTCCAGTTGTCATTTACCTGCCTACCACCGTCCTTCCCCCTCCTCTCACTGAAGTCCTGAATCTCCCAATAACTCACACCGTGCACGTTTTTCTGGTAAACTAAGATGAGGGCTCTTTGCATCTTGCAGATTGCTTGGTAGATGTATCTTAACCTGCCAGGAGGAATGAGAGATAAGAAAAAATCTGTCATGTTTGAAGAGTTCCTCTCTCCACCCACGTTTTCCTCCACTTTGTTCAAGCCACATGACCGACTTGAATGTGCCATTTGTTTGTACGGTAGGGAAGTGTAATGCTTGGTTCTGAGAGAGAAAGTTGCACAGCATGAAATTCAGGCATAAACAAAATTATTTAAATGGCAGTAAAATTCATTCCCCACCTCCCAGGTTCCCCAATGTAGCCTGAGTGGCATTTTTCCCAGTTACGGTCCAGAGGGATTCATATTAAGAGCAAATGTGAATGTGCTCTAAAGTAACATTAATCATTGGCCAAGGTCAGCAGGACAGAGCCTGCAGTAGTGAAATATGTTTAGGACGTGTCTTCCTTGTCGTCTTTTTTCTGCCTGGCCAATTTGGTTCACCTGCATGTGTTCACCAGCTTGTGCCATCCCCACTGTCCTTCCCTCCTCGTGACATTGCTGAATTTGGAGGCAGGCACTTTATCTTGGCGGCTGGCTGCCAGCTCATCTAACCCAGGGCTGACGCATTTTTTCACTTCAGGCTGTGCTGTCACTTGCCCCTGAGCTGTGCACCTGGCTGAGGTGTTCTGCTCATCCTATTTGGACTCACACCCTGCCTTTGCCAAGGCTTCTTGCAGATTGTCTGCTTGGGATAAAGCAAGAGCTGGCCAATGTTAGGAAGAGCTTGCATAGAGGGAAAAGAAGGAAGAGCAAGGAATGGTTATAAATTACTAACAATCACTACTGTGTGCCATCTGCAGAAATCCCCATGACAATAAAGACACTGGGGATATTACTTGTAAGCAGTGCTGTTAACACCTTCTGCAAAGGAAAAGCTTTGTGAACACCCACTGATCCCAGAGAAGGCACCCACAGGAAGCCAAGTTTGCAGCAGGCATTAATAATCCCATAGAACAATATGTGCCAGTTAGAAATAGCTGAGCTATTTATCTCCAGAGCTCTCCTTGGGCAGCTGCAGAGGGGCAGGCTCTCTGTATTTCTGACTGACATTTTACTAATCCAGTATCTTTTCTGCCTCAAACACATTAACAGAATTACACAGGGTAGAAAAGTTTTGGAAATTATTTGTTATTTTGCATAGACTTGGCTGAAACATGAATGGGGTATTGTACAAACAGATAAAAATAGGAAATCCTTACTCCAAGACTTAATCGATTATCTCAATAGTCAGTGAAATGATGGATCAAGTGAAGTGATGTACTTGGCATCACATGAAAGCTAAATGACAGAGGTGCAGAAAGGCACCAGATCTTGCCCCTGCTGTAATACCTTTCCCCTCTACCACCCTGTGTGAGTGCTGGTTTTCACTAAAGAGTTTCACAGTGCTTTGCAAGAAATCATGAATTAATTTCCCCCAGAAACTCATGAAGAATTTAGGTATGAAACTACACCACAGTCCTGCAAATTAAGCATTATCACTTCCAGTTTGTAGGGGGCCATGAGTGCCTAACCCAAAGGTAAAGAAGGTAAAGAGCAAGCACAGCTTCAAGGCTTGCACATCAGATCTTTTATAGGTATTACTTAAAATATTATTAGATGATGCCAGACATATCATTCCCCTTTTTCATGTAAAAGAAATCAGTCAGCAATAGGCTGCCATTATTCACACTTAATGCATTCTTCCTTGCACAGATAATCAGCTTATCACAAAATAGTACATGGAGCCCAATGGCTAGGAGACATAGGCATGCTGTGGTCAGTGTATGTCAAATAAAACTTCATCCATCTACTGAAAACTTCCCTAAGATTGAGACTGATTTTCCTTTTGCTCACCTTCCCTCTTTTTTCTGCCCCAGAAACCCCAGTCTCTTGGGATTTGAAGCTCCACACAAGAGCCCAAAAGCTTTTGGGGCATTTTGACTGATGAAATGTCCTGAATCTGAGTTCATCAGGTCAGCTTGGCTTCGGTGTCTGCTGTTAGTGGGTGAAGGCAAACCACCAGCTGTCACTGAAGGGACATACAGGGATGACTCCTGCTTGGAGACAGAAGGGATACATCCTCTCTCAAAGAACATTCCTCATAAATGGTGGCCAGGCTTTCCCAAATAATGCAGCTAGCAGGTGGAAGAGAGCAGGCTTGGTGTCTCCATTTGCATCAGTGAATGCTCATCCAAATGGACTGACTTTCCAGGGAAAATGCATGCTATATAAAACACCTGACAGCTGCTGAGTTCCAGGTGCCTGCCAAATTGTGCTGTGTCCCAGGTGTGCTTATTCCCTATGAAGTTTGCTGCTGCCAGCACAGTAAACGCATGTCAGAAGGGAACACCATGATGATCAGTCCCCCCGATAGCCGTTTTGGCTGAGTCAAATTATGTTGCCATGCACTCAATCCCCTGCTTATCACAGGATGCAGCTGTGTGCTACTGGAACCAGCTCTAATTGTGCTTGTGGCTGTCTCCTGGAGGATTTTAATAAGCTCTGCAGAGTTATGTAGGAATCAGACAGTGTCTCTTTAAGCAATTTGTAAACCCCTGGGAGCACTGTTGGTTTTTCTTGCAGAAGCCACCAGAACCAGCCTGCATGGTGGTTCACGCAGGTAGTAAGGCTTTGCTTGTTTAGCAGAGACTGTAATTTTGAATGGAACAGTGGCCATGTGACTTCTTCATATTCCTGACATTGTATGAAGAACAAATACCCCATCCCCTGGTGAGGAGTCTAGTCTGAAGAGATCTGTCTGTACAGCAAAGACAGGCAGTTCCTCAGATACACTACTGCTGTTCAGCCAGTGGTCACCCTTGATGCTGGCACCGAGGGCACCTCCTGCTGCAGCCCTCTGGGGGCACAGCATAGAACTGACCTTTGTCAAATGGAGCACCCCATTAAGAACTGTTCTTGTTTATCTTAATTAAAGAGCACATTTTCGTATTACAAAGGACAGGTTTATTCCTAAAAGTAAACACAAGCAGCAAGTAGTAAAAAAAACTAGATCTTTATTGCTGAGCATCTGAAGTAATAAATATTTATCAGCTTAATTCACTGGTATAAATAGGAGTTTTTCTGCGACTTTTTTCCACCAGGCCACTTCCTCCATCATGGCATGACATTTACCTGTTATCCATCTGTTTAGTCCTTTGTAATCTGCCAGTGATTACAGATTCTTCTTCTCTTCCCAATGGTTACTTCTCTAGAAAAGCATTAGTGAAGAGAGCTAGCACATTATCATTTAGGAATTCCTTATTGATGAATAGGAAAATATTTCTTTGTCTTTACAGAGAAAAAAAGAAAGACAAACATATACAGTAATTTATTGTGTTTCACTGAGTAGAACAGAAAACACTGCTGCTTTTAGTGAGTGGAATTCTTGAACAGAGCTAATTATTGGGGGAAAAAATAGATTAAAAATACTGGGAGGTAGCCTTCATTTCTTTTCCCAAATACTCTGAAATCTGGGTCCTTGTCCTGGCTACTGTTGACCATAGGCCTATCATGAGAACATTGGTTTTAAGAAGTGAGAGATTTGCCAGAATGACTGGCAGCACAAAGAATTGAATTGTAAGACCAGACTCATCTGAGTGAATAAATCCTACTTTTTGTATAACGTTTGTAAATATGGGACCAACTTCACACATCCAGGATGCACATGGCTTTTTAGGACCTTAATTTGAGTCCTGTTGTGTTTGTTTAGAGGTGTCAGAGGGATGGCCTGGGATATCCCAGTGAGCCAAGTAGCTCCAGCTGTGAGGGTAGAGAAGGAACTGTGCATTAAGGAAGGTGAGTTTCTCTGTGTTTCACTGGCTTGGTAGAGCAATACAGATCCTCACATGTTTGGGGTTTGGTTGAATAGAAAATGAATTAATTGCAGATTAGCTTCCATTTGTAGCTTTGTTTTTTTAAGCTGTCGGTGTATGGGAGCTGGACTGTGTGTAAGCCCCATCCTCTGTGAGAGCTCATTGGAAAAATTAAATATGTGATTTCCCATATGTTGTCATTATGAGAGTTTGGGAATTGTATCATCTTCCTCCCTTGCAGCTCTGCCCAGGCCATTTTGGTTTTGCCTTGATTTCCCAGCCCAGGATACCTAGAGGGAACCACTGATTTAGTTGATGTCATCCTACCCATCACCTCTGTTGATCTCCCCTTTGACATTGCACTGTCTGAACACCTCATTATTGCTTGGGTGTGGGGATCTCTCTGCTTTTACAGAGATGTCCCCAAGGTGTTAAAAGTCCTTTTCCCTGCCCAAGGTGAAGAAAAACGTGCAATCTTCGGTCTTCGGGTTTTTTATTATTGTTTATTGTAACTTATCTAGAACANAATCATGGAGGAGATGAAGAAGAAGGAAGAAGCCCAAAAGCCATGAGGTTCCTCCATCTTGGCTTCACTATCCCCATGTACTAAAACCCAAAATCTACTTTTTCACCCTGTGACAATCTTATTATTAATCTATTTAAAGTTGTGAGACTTGTATTTTTTCTTTTAAAGCTGGCAATCTCTCCCATGGACTAAAATCCAACCCACAGGTGTTTTGGCCTTGGTGCCAGGGCTTCTGAGCCCTCTGGGCCCCCTGCCCAGGTCTCTGAGCCCCCAGAGCAGTCAAGGACAAGCTCTGGGTTCCCACACTTGGGATGCTGTATCTCTGGGGACGAGGCTGAACTTCCTGTGTGCCTGGACACAGACTCACACAGTTAATGTTGCTTCAGGCTGGGGCTGCACTGAGACCTGTACCTGCAGAAGGCAGAATGCAAACACATGAGGTTGGTATATCACCAAAGCCCTTTCTCCTGCTTTCCATATTTTCCAGGTTTCTTCCTGTCGTTTGCATTGGACAAACCCCAGAACAAACAACTTGGCAGTCAGTTATAGAGAGAAGTATTTTGATTCACACCCAGTGATGATGTGCAGTGTTTGAAGAGCAGAGAAGGTGGCCCTGTGAAGGGAAAGGGAAGGCCCTTCGCAGGGGCTGGGGTACGCTTCAGTTCCCATCTCGCAGTGCTCACCTGATGGATCCCCCAGCTCCACATGTGCTCTCAGGCTCTCTCTCTGATAAATTGTTACATTATTAGCCCTGTTCAGGAGAGCAGGAGCATTTAGGATTGGGCACAGATGCCTTTAGGATGAGTGTTTATTTGCTCACAAAACAGGAGGCATACACAGACTGAAAAGTGATGGAATGGGAATTGGGTCAGACAGAAGCTTCCAAAAAGCTCAGCTTATTTGGAGAGTAGAAGCAGCCAGAATAACAAACCATAGGACAGTGAAATTGATTCCCTGTTCCCTCTTCATCATACCCTCCTCCGGGTAAACCTGTTTCGGTTGATAGTGAATATTTCATGCAGTGCTGAGCGTTTTCTGAACTGTGGTGTCCTAGTTTTTCCACCTCCAGCCCCAAAGGAATGTTTTTACATCATGGAACTTTATTTTTGGGAAGGGGAGGAGGGAGCGGAGGCTGCAGGCTTGCGAAGAGACGGCAACAAAGGGTGTTTCAGAGAACAGCTTGGCTCTGATGTCTTGGCTAAGAATCTCACCTCTGCTCCTGCCCTCCCTCCAGAAAACTCCATGAAAAAGGTCTGGAGTACAGACCAAGGGACTGGAGTACAGTTCCAATCAGAATAAACTAACCCTAAAAATGGCACCTTGGGTCTTCTCTCGGCAGACTGCCACGGTCGCTCTGTGTTAGCTGACAACAACAAGCTGTTGTCACTGTCAGCACTGCAGGTCCATAGAGCTACCAAAGAGAAGGGCTGAGCCTGTTCTGTCTCACTGCTGCTGTGCAGTGACTGTCAGTTCAGGAAAGGGCAGGCACTGAATCTCATCCCTCTTTACTACCCCTTCCCCTCCCCTCCACATAGAAAGACCAGCTTAGAGTTTGCAGGTGTGGCAGTGCAAGTCCAAGAGCCTCATCGGTTCTGATCCAGTGCCCTCCAGTGTGTGTCTCTTTTGAGTTAATTGCAGTAGGCTTTAGGTTAGGCACTGAGTCTTTTAAAGGAAACCCTCAAATCCTTCTAGGAACGAAAGAGCCAGAGTAGCGGGCAGTGACATTCTGTCACATGGTTTCCCTCTTTTGAAGTCAGTCTTTTTAAAGTTTCCACCTTTGTTTTTATGAAGCAGATGGAAGGTGCCTGCTTGAAACGGAGACCTTCCACACCACCGTGCCTCCAGCTGCCTCTGAAAACACCACAGAAGAATAAACTGCCCCATTAATCTGCCAAAGAGCTCAAAGTCTTGCATTAGACACCATCCCAGAAAATTCCAAAGGAGGCTGGTATTCCAGATCCCGCTGCGCATTTGCGTTTCACAAGTGCATCTTCCCTTTAGGATAGGCAGAACAGCTATGAAGCCTGGAAAAGTCCCAGAGCCTCAATATGCTTGCTCATATTAGCCTCCTAAAAGCACACTCTACCTGACCAGCTGAATTAGCATCTACTGTAACTAAGATAGCAGCACAGCAGCTCAGAGTCTGACTCACCCCTATGACAGACTGCGAAGCCCAGCACTTGCATTGCACGATTCCCTGGATAGCCTGGTTTCTCCTAGCTAGTCACGCTTGCACTCTCTGCTCACTGCACATTAATAAGGGGGACAAAGTGGCAGAGTTTGTTCCTCAGACCACTGAGCTGCAGCTCTGGATCCTCTGGTCCCCCAGCGTTAGTCCCCAACGTGGAGCGTTTGCTGTGTGGCTTGTTAGTCTGCAGCAAGCTGTGTTCACACACCTTGAAGGACGTGGGGCAGGAGCAAAGCATGGAACTGCTTAGTTAATGCTTTAGATTTGCAAGGTTTTAGCTGGTGGGAAAAGGCCTGAGGAAGGTGAGGGTACACCTTTCTTTCTTGGTCGCTCTTGTCCCCTTACAGGAAAGGAAGGGAGGAGAGAGGAAAAACAGTTCTTTTGTGGTATGGTGGAGGCAGGAGGAGAGCTGTGGAATATCCCCAAAGCGTGCTCTACCTCCACTGCATTACAAAACAGCAGTTCAGCAGGGGACACAGAAGCACTTAGGGAAACTGCAGCTGAAACTAAGTGAACCTTTCAGTCTACTTATCACAGTATTTTCAGTCTCTGCTTCAAGGAGAAACCATAATAAATAAAAAAAATATCTTGCAAAAGGATCTAGTATCCATCAGAGAATTGGATGAAATAAAATGTGACAAAAAAACAAAATCACCCGCTCCTGTTTCAGAAACTGTTGTTAAAAATAAACCATCATTCACTGCTGCAGTGCTGCCAGCATACTGCCTGTCTTTACGTTCCCTGCGCATGTTGTATAGTTTAACAGCTCTCTCTGTTGTCATGACAAAGATTCCCTGCTTTTCAGCATGAAGCTCGCTCTGTTATTTCTAGTCCACCTATAAAGCTGTCTGCCCTCCCTCCCAGCATACGAGGCATTGTATTTTCCTGTGCTCGGAGGGTGTGCAGTGCCTCTGCTTCCTCCTGACTTACCTGAGGACATCTGAATTACTTGCTGACTCCTGATGCTGTGCATGGAGCCAGAGCAGTAGAGAAGAGCCCCAGCACCAACCACAATCAGATGCTCAGCCGTGGCAGCACGCTTTGAACTTGTTATTTTGCTCCATATGACATATTGCAGACTTTACCCCCCACTGCTTTGTTCTCTGCAGGCTCTCAGTTGAGTTAGTGGTGACATTTGAAATGTCATTTCTTCATTTGTCAGAGGGTGTGTCTTAGCATGTGTCCTGGCATACCAGACACCATAGCTGTGTTTAAAGACAGAACAAGGGACGACCTCTGACCCGAAGCATTTATATCTAAACAGGCAATGCATGTAAAAAGGCAGGAAAATGTGGGTAAAATCCAATATCTTAGTGTCTTCATTCTCTGGATACTGAACTATGACACAGATAGATTAAGTAGCCCATGCAGGGCAAAAGAAGCTATTAAGAAAATCAGAAAGTGAGGCTAAACTCTGAATCACAAATCAGCACCTCAGCCTCACAAGCCTGCCTAGTACATCCTGTCAGAGCAAGCCAATATTGATGATGGCATTTGCCAGAGTCTTATCAGACCCAGTGAATCCAGACTAAGTTAGGAGACCCTTAGGCAGCTTTATGGCTTCCTTTGGATATAATTTCAGATAATCATTCCAACTTTAAACCAACCCCATGAAACCTCCCAGATTTAGGTGGTTATGATTTTGTTTGGAGGTATTGGGTGCACATGTCATTCAAATTCAAATTTGGAACTTTGTATATTTATGCAATAGAAAGTATTGCACTTTTTCTTTCATTTTAATGTTCTGTCTGGTTTAGATGTGTATTTATGCTGAACAGTGTAGATGTGTCCTGTATTTGGAGTTCTTTTCTTGAGAAATGTGTAGAAAACATTTGCTGTAATGAGACTGACTACTCCTACCTTTAGTGGAACCCTGCCTTCTATCGCCTCCAAAATTTAGGTATAGGCATAGACTTCTCAGAGGGGCTCAGCTTTCATTCTTAGACCAGATTTTCATTAGACCAGTCCACTACAATGTCTGAAAGACTTGGAAATCTGTTTTTTTATATTGTCCCTCACTGGAAAGGGGATTCTTCTTATTATCTTAGCTGTGGGTAGTTCAGCAGCTGAAAATCTGCCCCCAGGATACTTCAGTGCAGAGAACCCAACATTACTGAACCTTTTGAAACTGTGGGCATTACTTGCTGCTGCCTCAGAGAGCGGCCACAGGGGAAACATTCTTCCTCAGGGGCATTCCTGAGGGGGAATGTTGTCAGCAACTGATGAAGCTTCCACTGACAGCACGTGAATTCCCAGCAGGAAGCAAATACTAAATATAAGAAGTATTATAGAAAGCTTTTTAGTGTTTCTCAATGGTGATTAAAAAAATATATATATAATGGTTGCATTTGGGGGGGGAAAGAAAAAAGCTCTTTAAGAAGAGACTGAAAGCTCCTTAATTCTAATGTAAGAAAATCCCTGTGCTCTAGTTTGAAGAATATTCTTCTTGGGAATGAAAAGGGCGCTCCCAGTTTTCAGGGGCCTGATGCAGGTTACCTTAGCACCAGGAGGTGGCTTTACAGTGACTGACAGCAGTCCCCGGTGAGGAAGATGTGCCAGTGCTCTGTGCTGATGCCTCCCACACAGCCTGCTGCTCACATGTGTCCTGCAGGTCCTGGGGCTGCTGTCCATGTGATAGTGACACTGCTCTGAAGTGACGGCTTCTGCCAGGGTCCCCAAGATAATTGGCTTGGAAAGGACAAAGGAACAAAATGCAAAAAGGATGGCAATCATCCCTGAATAGACTACCTTGAACCTGGCCACTCCCAGAGCTGTCGAGGGCTGGGAGGGGGCACGCAGTGGAGAGAGGTATCACTGAAGGGAAAGGAGGGGATTCAGGTGGAAGTCACCATCAAAGAAACATTAAATCCTCTCTCACTGGCTTTAAGTGGAACTGTTGTACTGGCCAAGTCCTGTGTTAGGTAGAAGCACCCCGAGGGCATCAGAACTGCCCTGGGGGTCTGTGGAAAGCAATTCTTTTTCTTTATTTCTCTCTGGATTCCTGCTATTTGTCCCACAGGACAAAATAACCACATTGTAAGGGGTCATCTGTGACAGTGAAGGGGTTGTTGTTTGTTGTTTGTGTTCAGCCAGTGCTGCAGAGGGAATAGGAGCTCTGACATCGCTGCATCTGCTTTGCACCAGCACATCAGGTCTTGTGCAGCTCCCTCATTTTTCTGTTGGTAAGCTGAAAAATGGGATTGCACCTTACATTTTGGAAATGCTTGGCAGTCCTGTTCTGGCTGGTGACTGATCTCTAGTTTGGAAGAGCTATTACTGTAAGAGGACCTCCCTTTCAGTATTGCGTAGTGCATTTTGCCAAGCAGTTACATTTGTCAGTAGCTTGAAGGGCCCAGCCAGCTTTCTCAAGTCTCTCTGCTGCATTAAAGGCAGTCAAGTCACCTGCCTCGAAAAGAAAGATAGAGGAGCCTCACAAATGCTCTGACTTTCGTTTTGATTACCATGATTTTACACTCCAGGGACTGGAGGGGAATAGCAGTTGTGCTTCATCCAACAGCTGGTACTTACATGTATCCCTGACATACCTGGGTGGAAAACTGGCACAGAGTCTTTAGTCCAACTCTGCAGGAATTACAATGGCCGTATGTGTGGGAGGTTTCTTCCAAGCATATGTTTTAATGCCCTGACTGTGCTGCAACATCAGTATAACAGAGAGCCAGCCATAGCCACTGAGAGGAATGCAGTACAACTCTCCTTGCTGCTGCTAAGGTCCTCTGTTACCTCTGTTGCAGAATAAAAAAAACCCAAACCACAACAAACTAAAATAAAAATAGATGTTTTCATTTAAAAGCATTTGGGGAAGGCAGAACAGTCCTGTGTGGCAAGGAGGAGACAACATCCTCAGTCTTTGTGTGTCTGCAGCTGTGGCAGAAGCAGTGACATCCCCTGTGATTAATGAGCAGGCAGGCTGGATGTGAGGAGCAGAGCTCAAGGCAGAGCTGGCTGTGGGGATCCCCCAGGGAGAGGTGGGCTGCTCCAGTACGGCACAGAGAGGTCTGGGGGTGGCTTACAGAGCTGACTGCACAGAAGGCAGCTGCTCCTCATGGTGCTGATGTTTTAATCGCTGGTGGCTTCCACAAGCACTTAATCTCACGCCCCCATACTGTTTAGGTGAACAAAGGACTCAAGGAACATAGCTTGACCCCTTGGCATTAGGTGGGTTTGGGGCTGGGGCAAGCAACTCTATTTAAAGAGGTGTTGTAAGGGGAAGGGAAAAAGGAAAGAAGGAAATTCTCCAATCTCGGTTAAAAATAAAATACAGTTCCTATTTTAACCACTGGCCAGATTCATTTTGCTTGTTCAGGACCACTCCTGTAAAATGCAGGTGGCATTTCAACCAAAATGAAGGTGTTTCTAGAAGGGCACCCTGGTTTTCTGTAGCAGAGCAGCAGTATATGCCCTCCTAAGCTGCACAAGAAATTGTTTGGCAGTGCTTGAGGTGTAAAGTGATTGTTCAACTTCGTAGTTTGTGCATCTGCTGGATCCCTGGTGTGCTGTGGAAAGGGAAGTTCGCACAGGATTTGGAGACAGCCAGAAGGCCAAAAAAAGCAGCACGTGGCAGGAGCAACAGAACCAAAATGCTTACAATAAAAGTCATTTTGCCAAATAGGACTTCTGGTAAGATGCACACTCACCCATGAAGGCAATCCCCTCGGGTCATCTGAAAATCCTTTTGGTTGAATAAACAGTATGAGGGAGAAAAAATTAGGCTGGGCAAGCTGCTTCTGGCCTACATTTGAAATTCAAACTCATTCATTCGTGTAAACCCTCTGTAGATTCTTGCAGTCCTGTGTCACCTCTGAGGTCCTGGGTTCTCTTGTAACATCAGAACCCTTCTCCCAGAAGGAAACTTGCTGCAAACTGGGTGTTCAGCTGTATTCTCAAGTCTAAAGGAGACCACCATTGGAGTGATCCCATTACAGAGCTGACTTCCATTTGGAGTCCTGGAGAATATCCACACTTGGAATTCATGGAGAAGCGTGAGGAAGAGCCATTACAGTTAAGATCAAAGAGAGGACACAGCTAGATACTGAACATTTTCTTTCTCTCTCCAGTGAATGTTGCCTTATTTGAAAATATTGAGAACACTTTGGAGGGAGGACTGTTTGATTTTTTTCCTCTTTTGCTTACTTCAGATATAAAGAACTGCTTCATATTTCTTTAATAAGAGTGTATCAGAGCTTTCTGTATATTTTCTCTAAGTGAAGCTTTGCTCATTTGTTTGAAGGTAGAACTGACAAACTCAGGCCTTCACTAGGTAGACAGCAGCCTCCTCTCCTGTGGGCTTTATGTGACTGATGATTTGCAGATCATGAGCAAGACAAGGGATCAGAGAGACACAAGAGAGCTCCAGGGATCTTGGCAAGCCTGGAGAGTGCTAAATTATACCCTGTGGAGACATCTCAGGTTTCTCAAACAGGTCACTGTTCCCACAGAAGGAAGAGGGACGACAGTAAATGAAGACTTGTCCAAAGGAATCGCATCAAAAAAGTAGCTTTGCAAAATGCATGTTTAATGGGTCAGAAGTAAAGACTATTCCCACCTCCTGGTTGGCCACCAAAAACATTCACATAGGCCACTATTTCAAATGAAATATATTACTCTCCTATAGGTCTGCTAGAACTTGCAAGGTGAGTTTTTTCTCACTCTCTTTCATCACTTCTCTGTCTTTTATTGCTTTTATTGCTATACAGTCATGATGTAGGCTAAGCATGCACTTCAAACACTTTCTTGAAGTAGAAGTAAAACATTTTCTACAAGTTCCAAGTCCCTAGCCATCCTGTAGGGAACATGGAAAATGTGTGGAAAATTTCCAGGAAAATCATTCTTGCCTTAAGAAAAAAGAGATTAACAATTTGGAAACGTTAGCAAGAATAAGAAAGCAAAACTAGAGGAGGAATAGTAAAAAAAAAAAAAAAGGGTTCTCACAGTCTCTAGGATTTCACAGAATGTGGTTTGGTTTTTTTTTTTTTTTTTGGTTTTAGTTGGCTTCTGTGGCAGCATAAGGAATGCACTCTAAAATAAAGAACAGGCTCCCAGATGTGTAACATTGTCCTGCTCTAAATATGGGAACACATGGGCAGCAGAATAATATCAAAGGACAGGACAAAACTGTGGATAACCCTCAAGATGTCTACTTGGGATGGAGTAAGACTGTTACCAAGGAAGGGAAAAACTCTGTTTAATGGTTATGTAGATCTCTGCAGGGAAGAGGGATCACCACAATCACTAAAATCACCACAATTCCTTACCAGCTGCTGATACTCTGAGTTCTGTATGGTGCAAGGAGAGCATCTCTGTGCTACTTTCCTCACAAATACGTTTGCATAAGCCAGGATTCAACACATGAACCTCACAGCACAGGCACTGTTTCCTCATATCTGAGGCTACTGCTGGGTTTGCTCAGCATGGCATCCACCTCAGCAAGATTTTAGTTGCTTTTTTGTCTGTCCTGTGTTTGTGTGGGAGGCAGTATAAGCCTGGGGAAAAGGCTTTCTCCATTGGAACGAAGGGAGCTAATTATGTCTCCTGTAAAGAGAGGTAATTGGTTTTCCTTTCTGTAGAGAGAGGATGACATGAACAGCATCCTTTGCCTTTTCATTCCAAAACTCTGTTGTGAGTGTAACTCTGAGTACTGGAAAACTCCCCAATTCACAGGTTGTTTTTCACATATTCCAGACATCTGGGAACAAGGTTCAGCTGACTGATGAATGTGATTTCTTGAAGGAAACACTGAAAGGTTAGGGTGGGAGGGATTCCATCTAGCCCGGCTGTCCATTTCAAATATTGCTGGTTTCAAATTTAGCCTGCCGTCTTCTCGGCAAATTGTTTGTGAGCACTTTTCAATCTGCACGTATAAGTTGTTTTTTTTAAAGTATTTGGCAAGTGCAAGAGAGTTTGAATTAGATTGTGAAAGCAGGATACCTGTATATGTGCCAAAGCATCCCAAGGTGTACAGCTCTAAGGTGGTATGATTTAAGTGAGCCCCAGTTTTCAAATTCTCATCTTTTTTTGGAATGCATTCTCTGCCACTTACAGGAATAACTGGAATAAGCATGTCCATCCGAGTCCATTGTCTTCAGACACAGCAGCTAATTTGCTAAACATTGGAACTTTGCTGTTGCTTTAGCTATGTAATTTTTGAGTCATTAGCACTTCCTTTAGCGATGCATTGTCACCTGATGTGCGGAAGTGTTGCATCCTGTCTTTGCTCTTCATCAAAAGCCAAATAGCTGTGAATTTTGTGTTAGATGTGATACACAGGACAGGTACAAAGGAATGTGAAGAGTCTCAAATAATGGCACCTAAGTTGACTATTTTGAAGATGCACAACCACAACTTCTTCAGAAATAATAAAAATACCACCTTCTCAAATTGAATATACCTTGATTTCATTGCTCTCCCTGATCTCTATGCAATAATGCTGTGTTGGTGGATGCATCTGCACTGCAGTACACTTGTCATAACAATATAGGTTGTTTTGGAGTGACACAGGTAATTCCTGACCGTACTGCTGAAGTGATTGTCATTATGTGGAAAAGAGGACCTGTTTTAGGGTAGGGAATAAGTTTGGCTATGGCTTAGTATGGTGAAGCTGAAGAACTCACTGTTAGAACTCAGAACAGCTCTGAAATACTGCAGGATCTGAGAAGTCTGAGGCGCAGCTTCATAAATAGAAAGGCAGGCCTCATATTACAAGACCCATCTCTAGAGACCCAGAACTTAAAGGTGGGATTTGCCAATCGTTACTGGCTGGCTCTGGTCTCAATTAGTTAAAAGAGTCCCATGAACTTTGAGATAAGGAGATAGGCCAATGCCAAGTACTTCTGAAAGTCTGATCTGACTGAATAATGTATTGGAAAACATAATGAAGATGTGAAAAATTACTGTATTCAGCACCAGAGCATATGCTGGATATGGCCAGAGGTGTCTTAAGTCCGCCTTTCCTAAGTAGGTTCAGACAATGAGGAGAAGGAATGACTTAGATTATCCCCATCACTTGTTTTGAGACGCTCGATAAACTATCTTTACAATGTTGTTTGTAAACCTTGCTTGCCAAGAGGCTTCTTGATCCAGATATTGATGTTGATAGTCTGCAAGATGTCATCAGCACCTCCAGCAATAAGGGACTGGTGTGTGATGAGAAGGATATGAGAAGAGCAGAGATAAAATAACTGAGAAACAAAATGTTCCTTCGTTGCTGTCTTTGATCTCTTAACTCCCAGCTGTGAGAGATCCTGGTTGCTGATGGCAGCAATGGACTAATTTTCTGCAGCTTCTGTTGCTTGTACAAAACAGAGGAAGATGATGTCTTCACTGAGGGGAGTACAAATCTTGCTGTAATGTCTTCTGTTGCAGGCTGAACCTGACGAGAGGCAGGGAGGAGCACAGGCAGCCTCAAGACTGAGGCAAAATAGGCAATTTTATTTCCTCTTCTCCTCTCTCTTTCTGCCTCTTGCCTTGTGCTTCAATTCCTGCCTTATTAGTCATTCTTTTGAAGAATAAACCCCAATGGAAAACTCCAGGACCGTGCTGCTGTCTTTCCTGTATCCCTCATGTGATGGAAGAAGTGACAGGCACCACAGACAAAGCTTTATGTCAGAGTTAACATCATCTTGAAAGCTTGTGCCTTTTCTCCATACTGAGGTGCAGTGGGTGAGGGAGGGGAAAGTTTTATGTCAGCCATTTAATTGCCCACCACTAGTTTACTCTTCACCTGGAACTGAGGCTGAGGCCACTAATTTTGTTCTGTGAGTCACCAGAGCTGAGACAACAGGCTTTGAGCTCATCTGCTGTTGGCTACATCCAAACAGGTAGCCCAGAGATAAAGATGTTAAGAGGTTACTGCTGTTTTCCTATGCTGTTCAGCCCTGTTTTGCAAGATGTGAAAAAACATGCTTGTGGTTGAGGTGGGTCTCCATGAAAAAGTTACAATCCCACATCCAGATCAGAGGGCAGGGATGGCTGAAACTGAAGTGCTGGTTTGTGTCTTAACAGAGGTACTCCAAATAGGGTCATGTCACTAGAGAGACACACTGGGGGCAGAATTATGGACAGAGCTGACTGATTTCCTATCACAGATGAGAATAAGTAGTTCTTGGGATCAGTGTCCCTAAGATGGAACGGACATGGAAGTACTAATGCAGAGCTGGTGCACGTGAGGTGGGAGCTGCTATTTATGATGCAGGGTGATAGAAACCATTGGCAACCTGCCGGGGCAGAAGAACTGGGCTAGAGAGTTGCTTGGCCTCTTGAGTTGCCAGCCACTGGCTCCACAGTTTGGCAGGAAGGCAGCTGTTGATGCCTCTGCCTGCAGCTGCCAGGCCTCCTCTCAAGGCTCCCCCTTTATTGCAAAGCAAAGTGCGAACATGAACTCTGTGAATATGTGTTGCCCTTGGCCTTTTCACAGTTCCTGGATGAGGTCCATGTTGCTGTTTAGCATCCCTCTGGGAGGTGCAATTGTGCTTCAACACCATATTTTGGAAACAAAGGGGTGAGCTGTGGGTTGGTTCAGACTCTGCTTCTGTCACTGCCAGCTGTGAGGGACTACTGGGCTGGAGAATCCCTTCTAGACATCAGCTGGAGAATCCTTTCTAGACATCAGCTGGAGAATCCTTTCTAGACATCAGCTGTTTGTATCTCACTAAGTTTATTAATTCAGCTGAAACGAGCTCCTAATAGTCAAATACATATAAATATCTATCTAAAGAGTTAAGGGGCAACCAGAAGTGAGCGAAAGGAGAATACAGCAGAATAACAAAAATCGTATTTATCTGTTTTCCACTCTTTGAAATCAATGATGTTGTTAAGCTTGGTGTGGAGAAGGGCAAGGCAGGGATGGAGTCTGGCATTCTACCTCCAATCTCTGCAGAGCTCCAGCTGTTCTGCCCTCTCCTGGGGCATTTGTTACCTCCCTTATTTCTTAGGGAACCAGAGATGGCCATTAGGCAAAGATGTAGAGAAGGGAATAGCAGCAATCCCATTGATTGCTTCTGTAAGAGTATTGCAGAAAATGTAAAGGACATTTGTGTAAGATAATGCCAAAGAGCTAAACAAGGCCAGTGTGACTAATGGAGAAAAAGAGGAAGAGGGAGAAAGAGGCTAGCTGAGAGGCATGGGAAATGGTAGAGAAGTCATCCTTTGAAGCTTTTCCAAAACTATGCTTTTAAATTTCTCTTCCTATTGATGGTGGACTCCCTCAAGGATCCAGTCCATGGTACAGTCAGCATCACTTCACTGTCTCAGTCCCATTCCTAGATGCTCCTGGGAGCCCCTCTGCCTTATCATATCCTCAACCAATGCTATCAGAAGCTCTGCACTATAGTTTTGGCAGGACATTTTGCTGTGCTGTTCTATACTGACTCCTTTGTGCTTGTCCATATTTCCTCAATGGAATTCAGCATCTTCTGCATTCTCCACACTCTTTGGCTCCAGCATTCTAGTGTTATGTTTGGTATTGCCCATATTAAATCTGTGATGTCTCAAATAATATGAGGAGTTCTGCACCTGTATTATTTGAAGCTGAACTCTCCATATCCCTTAATTTTACAGGTCATTTCTCTGTGTGGAGTGACTGTTTTTCTGTAGCTTAGCAGCCCACAAGGCATTCAATGTTCTTCTTTCTTCAAGAAGAAGTAACTTCTGCTGGGGGAAAATTACTTATGGGTTGCACTCCTTTCCTGCACAGGGCCATACATAGCCCTGAAATGAGCCCAGCATACATTTGTGTACAGGCTGCCCAGGGAAGTGGTCACAGCACAAGCCTGACAGAGTCCAAGAAGCATTTGGACAATACTATCAGGGATGTGGGGTGACTCTTGGGGTGTCCTAGGAGCTGGACTTAATGACCCTTGAGGGTCCCTTCCAACTCAGGGTATTCTGTGCCTTGCTAGGGGACTAGACTTACAGCTCTACATTTGGGGTGAGCACTGTAGATGTGGCATGGCAAGGAGGGCTGTGCACACAGCAGGGACTGAGTGTGCTGCTTTGGAGCACTGGTTACCAGTGTTCACACAGACTAGGTGTGCCTGCAGTGTGGGGATGGCCAGTCTCTCATAAATGCCAGGCTGGGCGCACATGAATTGTAGAAAGCACTGTGTACATTAATATTGAAAAACCAGGATAAGGAGGGGAAAAGAAAGGCAGGTCAAAGATCAGGTTATTTCTCTTGTAGAGTGGCTGCAGGTCTGTGTCCCGTGTCCTGCACTGCTCGGTGATGGGAGCCAGGATGTGGCACTCAGTGAAGGTGACAGGAGGCACAGGGAGGCTATTTTGCCTTCCAGTGAAAGGGGCCTATTCTGCTGACTGCTGGCAGAGACTTGTGTGTCAGTCACTCGTTAGCTGTGTACCACCGGGCAGCAGATCATCTCAAGTGCTGAATGAATAAATCCACTCCTTGTCAGCTCCCATCAGTGTCTCTTGCATGAAGCCCTGATGCTTCTTAAAGCAGCAGATGCTGCAGATAAGTCAAAGTGCCATATTTACTCGGGAGCTGATGGCAGAGCCCTGAGGAACACGGCAGGTGTTAACTACAGAGTTAAACCGTGACGTTCCTGGGCAGGATTTGCCATGGCTGGATAACCTGTAGGATCTGTCCCTTCAAGACCTTGGAATCTATGTGTCAGGCCAGGCCATGAATCCTGTTGTGGAGGTGCATTGGCAACAGCAGAAAGGATTTCCAAGAAAATTAACACAGTATCTGCCCAGTCAGCTTCATACTCTCAGACTTCATGCTAAATTTTGAAATTCAGTGGAGCTTTAAGAGTTGCAGTTTTGAAGGGACTATGGAAAAAGACAAGCAGAAACTGACATTTTGGTATAATGCTAGTTTGTGGAAAGTAAATTTCCCTCCTAAAGCTTCATGGTATAGGAGTCTGCACATGCAAATTTTAAAATCAAATATGCATCTCACTCGCTTCTCACACATACCTATTTTCATTTTCATTTATGGGAAAATAGCTTTGAGAAGCGCACATGCAAACAAAATTGTGGTGGAATCAGCCCATAATAGAGCCCTCAGTAAAATGAGGAATTGCTCAGCTTTCCAGTGATTTTGTCTGTTTGTTGTATGTATTTTGTAAAGCATTGTCTAGCTGTCTGATTCTATGGAGATCTAAGTCTAGTTTTTCCACCTCATTTATCTACTTTTTGTAAAATCTTCTTGTAATTACTAGTACTTAATAGAAAACCTGAATTCGTGTTAAAACATTTAATTAGTCAAAATTGTGTAATAGAAGATTTCTTCCAGATACCACTTAATGATCATTAGAAGGTCTGATTCAAACCCCACTTAAGTCAATTGATGTCTTTTGTTGACTTCAATACATTTTGAATCTGGCTCAGTACGTTCAGAAATGTGAGGTTAATGGCTACAATAGCAGCAAGAAACACTCCCCACAGATGCACAACTTTCATGATTCTCCATTTGCATTCATAATAGACTACTGAATAAGTTCTGGAGAAAGATAATGAAAGGTCATTTTAAGCAAAAAAATCAGCCGAATTCAGACCTGCAGAGGAAGATACTTTAATCATTTAAACCTTGATATTTTTTCCACTTCAACTCTATTGATGCTCCCATAGAAATTGCGGATGCAACTGATATAATGCATTAGATGTTTTGGTTTTGCTTAGATCTGGTAATGGCCTAATCTGTTTGGAGGAATGATGTCCCATCACAGCAGTGATGACCCTACAGGGCATAGTGGGCCTGCAGTTACTTGTTGTATAAAGCCATTTCTGCTTTAATGCTGTTCTCCTCTGATTTCAGGAGTAGCCTATTTCTGTCATTATGGGCAAGAGGGAACAGGTGACGTAGACAGTCTTCACCAAAGCCAGGCATTTTTCATCACTTCTAACTTTCAGTCCCACGTAACATGAAAGCTTAAGTACCAAATTATTAAAACCCCAGGTATTTTGCTGTGATATTTCTGCTATGGCAGGACCACAGACTTTTCAGAGAATCTAATATTAGTTTCTTCCTATGAGCTGCCTTTGGTTTTGCCACTTCAACTCAGTGAAATACCAGAGTGATTTACTCTGCTTTCTGTGCCCTCATCATGGAAATGCAAATTACTGCACAGCAGGCCAGACAATGGAGAAAGTAGGTGCTCTGGTATAAGGTTTCCAACCTGAGTTCTAGCCTGAGGAGTTAGATAAGCAGCCAAATCTCTGCATCCTTTGAAGTTCATTCTGAGTGTAGAGAAATCTGAATTCAGAAAAGGTCACGTCCTGGATGAGCTTCTTGTAACTGAGGGACAGCCATGAGTTCTGAAAAGTATTTCATAGTTACCTCAAAGTAGGGTCAGCATTAGAGAGAGCTTGGTTTTCACGAGAAAACCTACCACACCTTCCCTCCCTGCGCCGTTTTGCTCTGTGAGTAGGGAAAACAACATTATGTGTTTGCACCCTGCAGAGCTTTGCTGCCCCTCCACCTTTTCTGCAGCTCTGGAATTCCTTCTCAAGCCAGTGTTTTGAGCCATATGGGAGCTATGGATTCTAATGGAGAAAGAGAGGGCTTTCTGGTGTGCTGCTGGTGAGCTTCAAAGCTTCCAAGGAGAAATGTCACCTGCTGCCATGCTGTCACCTTGCATAGGTAGTATGTAGGTGTACTTTGAGAAACTGCTAGCAATGGTTGTTGCACAGTGCATGCACAAGTTTGGTAGATAAAATACAGCCTGGTAATATGAGACAGCTGTGAGCCTCATTTTTCAAGGAGCAGATCAGTCACGAGTGACCCAGTAGTTACTGAGCTAATGAATGCAAGGGAAAAGGAAACTTCCTTTTTCCCTGAGACATATTATCAGGCTCCCTTGACCTGCCCTTGTTGCCTTCTAAGTGAATTAACACCCCATGTGCCTGACTCAAAAGGCAAGAGAGCAGAGCACTTGTTGCCAGTGCAAATTTGCTGACAAGATGGGCTTAAACCAGAGAGATGTGATTTCCTCTGGGGGAGAATGACAGTGAAGTACACATGGAGGAGAGGGATGCAAAATATTGCACGATTCCTCTAAGGGTGGCATTGCCCCCGTGTTGCACTTTGTCATTAGCTGAATCACTGGAGCATCCTGTCAAATCAACCTCCTGCACAGATTCTAGAACCTCTAATTGGCACCTGCACAGCTACGCGTTACCAGTGCATCTCCTTTTGCCCTGCACAGCCTTTCACAGCTTTTTCTCCTAGTTTCAAGGCACAGTCAGTAGCCCTCTATGGCATGAGGCAACCCTGGCTTTAGTTGGGATCCTGTGTTGTGACCCAGCATTCCTGCAACAGAAAAGCTTTGCTTTATTCCTTTCTCTTTTAACCATTAGGCAAATGTTTCTCCATGTTTCCTGTTTATCACAGGCTCTGAGCCTCCCTAGACAGGCTATTCTGAGCTTGCCCTGCTTTCTGATAATTGCATGTGCATTAAAGCAAACACCCCTGCAGGGTTTCTCCTCTCCCCTGTCCTTGCCAGCTCGGAGCTGGACAGCATTCCATGGCTTGCAAACACAGGGCTGCGCAAAAAAGGCATGCCAGGGGCTGGCAAAGCTCTGGGGAAGAAGGCAAAGCTGCATGCTATTTCAGGCCTCTGTTATTTTGCCAATGAGTTCAGATACCTCTCCTTTCCTAGTGGCATGATGACTGCTAGATCCTCCTGAGCTGTGCATCAGTGACATTGCTATTGAGATCTACAGTCTGTGTCCAACCTGTATCAATTACTGACTTCTTTATATAAAGAAGGGATATAAAAAATGAACAGGATCCAGGGGAGTCACCCATCAGTACTGACTGCAGTAGTGATTCTGAGAAGGTGGTCTGTTGCATATTTCTCTGAACTCTTGTTTTGCATTAAAAGGAAAAAGAGGTAAGACACTGCTCTAAGATTTTTTGAGGCTGAGCTTTATCAGACTGCTGCTTGGAGAGCTGGGAATCTCTAGGTCCTAAAGTAATACACCCATTAGTGTCTTGTGCCTCTAATGGGACAAAGTCCTGGACTGCGAGAAGTACAGTAATGACATTTTTCCTTCATAAATGCCCTTTCACTGAAGGACATTACTTGAAAGTCTTACTTGAGATGAGTAGATCAATTTTGTCCTTGGTTTACAGATAGAAGAGGTAGCAGACTGTGGAGAGCTGGCTGGCGCACACAACACACCACTGAACTGAGCACACTGCAGTCAAATGCTGCCAGGCACATCAAGACAGATGCTCTCTACATACCTGGCTTGAAATTGAGACCTCCAAAACTGTATTTCCTCTTAGCATTTAGTTCCCAGGAAATTTAAAATGTGCACAGAACCTTCTATACTCACACACTTATAAAAAGAAAAGCAACTTGGGTTAATTTTTTTCTGTTGGTTCCTAGAGTAAATCTGTAAGTCATAAGTAGATGTTGCCTTTCTATTCTGATTGTCTGTTACCAAACATAGGCCACACAGTGCTGTAGCTGAATTCCCTCCTCCAAGTGCTGGTCATAAGTCACTGCCTCTTCTCATGCTTTAGGACAGTAACCAAGGACCCTGATGGATGCTGCCCTCCATCACTCACTTGATCTGAACTTACATTGCCACGAAACTGAGAGGTTTCTCTGAAGTGCATCACCAATGCAGTTACACCATCCATCTGCAGGGAGTTTTATTTTTCATAGGCAGGATATCTCCAGGAGGAAGACTGGGATTTGACTATCCTTGTCATAGCTAGTGCACTGGCCACATTCCCCATGAAATACCTCTTCTTCCCCGTCCAAAAGGAACTTCGTTGGAGTTGCAATTTCTGAGCAGCTGCAGTATATCTTGCTGATGGTGAATCTCAGTGCTATTGGGAGAGTGTTGTGAGAGTGGGTGCTGCTTCTGTTTTGCTTTTCCTCTTTTTTGAAGCAAATCCAACTTTTATCACTTATAGGGCTGAACCAGCCCTCTGCAAGTATCAGTGCATATCTTGTAAGGGAGAAGAGTAACAGGTCTTTTTGAAGAGGAGGCAAAAATGGAATAAGCTACCCCCTGGGTCTGTGGTGAAATAGCTGAACAGTTGAAATCCACCCAGCCTTTGTTTCCTGTTTGTATAAGTAGCTTTCTTCAGAGTGCTGGTCATGAGTAAGTTAACACCCACAGAGCTGTCACCATCAAGCACTGTGTATCACTGAATTCCTAGCAGTTCTAGCAGTGCTGAACTGCATACACACATGTTTAAATTCATTCCCCACTTCTCTGAAGGAGCTATTTTCAGAGATCCCAAGTGTGGAAGTGGAATCTCTCAGATGACTTTTGACTCTGCAGAGAGGAATAAGTGTCTTTGAAAGACTGAGATTGGCACATGTACAAATATACTTTCTTCCACCCTGGTATGTAAGGAAGGCTAAGGATGATGTAGTACAAAAGTTGCTTTTGCTGTTTTTATGTGGTGCTGTAGAGGAAGAGCGATCTGGGGTGATAACCAACATCATGGGAAATCCTTCTCTGCACAGTGCTGCAAACTACCACTTTTCTAATTTCCTGCAGAGTATCTTACTGGCATTCAGGTAAAGTTGTCTGTGTTCAGGCTTAGCAGAGGATGTTCTCTCAGGAAGTTAGAGGACATCAAGAACTAAAGTGTATTGGGGCAAGTTCCTAATTACTCCTCTGATCCCTGCAGGGGAGACATTAAGGGATGGGTTTGTAGTTTGTTTGTGGTTTGTTTGTTGGTATAGCAGCTCTGGGACAATCAGTTATTTAAAGGACTGAAAAAAATCCTACCTACTTGTCCTTGTTTGCTTCTTAAGGTCTTTTTCCTGCCTTTGTGGATTCCTTGAAATTTGGCACGCCCAACTGTGCAATGCTTTGACTGCATCTTGTTGCAGAGTTGATTCCACATATCCAAAGTCTCCACAGTGCTACATTAACTCCCTTCGACTTAGCCTAGGTCAAATCAGAGCAGTTACAGTGTGGTTTGGAGCAGCAGAGCAATTTTGCTAACAGTTGAGGAATTGCACTGACTGCATCTCTAATGGATACCCTTAGTGGTCATGAGAGGAATTTTGGGTGAGAACAGGGCTTGCACTAATTACAGGGACTTAGTCACAACTGGTTAACTCAGCACTGCAAACATGCTCTTGGGAGCAGCCACACTTGGGCAGACTGGGAATTGAGGGAAAGCACAGTCTTGTGCTTAAGGCTCTGAACACTGCGTCTCCAGTAATCTGGTTTAATTTCTTGTTGTGCCTTGTACTTCTTATGTCACTTCTTATATTTCTTTCCCTTTCTGCGCCTCAGTTCTGGAGTTATAAAATCACACTGCTGTATATCTTCTCCCCCTCATCCATGGCAAGTTCTTCAGGATGGGGATTTTCTGACATTAATTGAGTATGCAGTTCGTAGAGCAGCCATACCTGTGGCTGTGGGAGGTCAGGAGAGCCCAATGTGACACCTCAGAGTTTCTGTACTTTGAGACTATGTCATTGGCTTTGGATTGTGAGGGAGGAACAGCCCTGAATGCTCATGTAACTCCCACAGCTAATTTTCTTTGGTAGATTTGAGATTTTTCTTTCAACATTGAAATTTTGCTGGGTTTTGGTTCTGCAGGGCAGGGAGTGCTGAGGCTGAATAAATTGAATTTTTCTTAAATTATGTAAGTGCTAAATAAGATACATTGTTACAATTTTCCGTATCCTCTGCATATGAAGAGGAGTGGAAAATGGATAAATGAGAAGAAAATGTGTGACAATACCTAATGTATTCTAAGACCAAGCTTCTAATCTTCTCTGTTTCTTTTTGTTTCTTCCAGGTGGAGCGGGAAATAGCCATCCTGAAGTTGATAGAACATCCCCATGTTTTAAAGCTGCATGATGTTTACGAAAATAAAAAATATTTGTAGGTATTACTGGCTTTTGCCAGAGGAAGGGGAAGGGAAGGAGGATGAAAGGGTGGGAGGGAAGAAGGGAGGGAGGGAGATCGGTTGGTTGGAGCTTGGTAATGTTTCTGAAAGAATGGAACAAGTGTGTTTTCACCCTCTGCTGGTGTCAGTGTGATACTTGGTATTTGGATGAGGAACGAACACTCATTATTTCCCTGGCTTTTCTCATGTTCTTTTCTGTACCTTCATAAAATCATAGAATCACTAAGGTTGGAAAATTTGTCATTGTCCAACCTACTGCCACCATATTCACCACTAAATCGTGTCCCCATGTGCCACATCCACCGGTTTTTTGAACACTTCCAGGAATGATGATTCCACCACTTCCCTGGACAGCCTGTTTCAATGCCTGGCCACCCTTTCAGTGAAGAAATTGTTCCTAATATCCAATCCAAACCTTCCCTAGTGCAATTTAAGGCCATTTCCTCTCATCCTGTCACTTTTTAACTGGGCCAGGAGACTGACCTCCACCTGGCTACAGCCTCCTTTCAGCAAGCTGTGGAGATTAGTAACATCTCCCCTGCTTTTCTCCAGGCCAAACATACCAGCTCCTTCAGCCACTCCTCACGGGACTTGTGCCCTAGACCCTTCCTTGTCCTTCCCTGGACATTCTCCAGCACCTCAATATCTTACTTGGTGTGAGCCTGTGCTTATAAGAAATGTACATGCTGTTTCTTTTCCTACTTAAAATAGAAGAAAGAGGACAAAGCAAAGTTTTCTCTAAAATAGCAAGAGAGAAGGAAGGTTTGTACCTGTATGATCTGGAACCATTTTGAATCAAAGCTGTAAAAGACTTAGAGTGGATAATTTCAATAACCTCCTTTGTCTAACAGTTTTCACTGAAACCCTCAACTCTCACTAAAAGTGTCTTAAATTTGTCCCATCAGCAACAGATTTTAGTTTTAAGGGTCACTGTAATCCCTTGATAGTTCTGCAGTGACAGTTACGTAGAAAAGCTTTTTTTTAAAGACTTTTTTTTTCTCCGGACCATTACCAGTGCCAGACAGGGATGTTGTCCACAGACAATCACTTTAGCTTGATTTAGGGCGCTAAATATGTTGTATCTGTTGTCAAACAAACAGGCCACATTAATCTTGGCACAACAAGAAAAAAAATCAATGTTCTCCAAAGGGTGACCCAGTAGGGAACTCTGCTATTTCCAGCTTTTTAACAGGTTATTACAAGTAGAAGAGAGTGGTTAAAAAAGATTAAACAGTTTTTAAAAGCCACCATCCACTGGTGACCTCCTTTTAGTGTCTCAACACAAGAGGGGAATGACTGTTTATCCAAAGAAAGTGTGTTGAATGGAGGTAACAGTCCCTCTTGGACTATTCATCCAGTCTTGTTACTGGAGCAATGAATTCCTATTCTGAGAAGCGAGGCCTCTCTGCCTAAGGGTTAGCTTAGTAGAGCAGGCAGTAATTTCCTTTGGATTCCCCCTCCTCCTCTGGGGCAGAGCCTGCCATCCGTGGTGGAATGCAGTAGGCAGAGAGAGCTGGTGCAGGCCCTGGGTGGAGGCTGGCTCAGATGTTTTCTGAGCTGCATGCTGAGTGCTCTGTCCTCAGTGGCATAAATGGTCACGGCCCCATGAAGCCCCGTTTGCTGCAGATGAGGACAGACCCAGATCTAACACAGCCTGCTCTGTGTGCAGACAGGCAGCAAAGGGACATCAGGCTTTACATGGACCACGTTCTCCTCCTTTAATCCTGAAAAGAGAGGCAGAGCACATTTTCTCTTGAGACCCCTTTTTTGATTAAAAAATAGGGAATTTTCTTCTTTGTGATGTTGGCTTCTGTGTTGTGTAACCTTAGGTTTACACATACAAGTACACACTCCAGCATGAACAGAGCAAACAGCTGATGGTGACAGTGGTGACAATGTATGAATACATGCAGAAGAAAGGCCACAAGGGGATGGGCTGTAGAGGTGCTGAAGCTTTCTTCTTGCTTTCAGTGCCTGTGAAGCCAGAAGCTCAGCTTTCCTTCTTTACCCTATCAGACTTGGGGGCTGTTTTGCTCCCTGTGGAAAATGTCTGGTGCTCAGAGCAGTGGGAATGGTGTTACACTATTATTTTTTTTTAACGATACTGCAGTTATTGGCAGGAAAACATCTTCATGATGAAAATCACCTTGTAAAGGAAAGCATCCCATATCTTTAAGCTATGTCTGGATATCCTGGCTTCTAAAAAACGTTGGGCTCCAAAGTGTGCTTTGCCAATGACCATTTAGCCTTTAACAATCACTAAGTCTGCTTTGTACTGTGGCTTCTCTGCCTGTAAGATTAAGCTGTCTGCATCCCCCTGCAAAGGCACCAAATCCCTCTGCTGAAAGACACTGACTCTGAAAGAACCAATGACTGTTAATTAAGTTTCATTTTTTATTAGTCGCTATTTTAAAGAAAGGGCACAATGCAGAGCTTCTGCCAAGCCTCCCTGTTCAAAATTAGAAACAGCTGTGGCCTTTGATAAATCTGAGGAGTGGAAGAGTGCCTGCAGAGGGGTGAGGTGGTACAAGTGCGTGGGGGCTGAGAACTGTGTATGCATGTACCTTCCCAAAAAATAAAACACGGTGACCTCTGGTTCTCACCAGCATCAGGAAAGGGATTGCTCTCTGATTGTGGCAGCACCTTTCCATCATGCATGCCATCCCAGCACGAGCAGTAGTGGCATGGTTTCAGAGGAGCTCATGAATTATGGGTGATATTTCAGAAGCCAGAGTCTAATCACAATGCAGCACTGGGGAGTATTTCCTCGATAACTGTTAATTTCACAAATCATGTTTGACTTTTAGTTTATGATTTAATTTGTGACAAGGGGCTTTGGTTGAGTAGATTCCTAATGCAACCATGAATCAAATCCTTTTTCCACAGTTTATTTAACACTGAGAATGAGTTTTTAAAAATAATAATAAAAACCTGTTAGCATATGTGTGTTAGCCAAGAAGTCTTTTTCTGTTTATTTTGGCAGGGTTCTTTTTGCCAAGATAGTTGGAGAGATAGAGATGGCTACAAAGTCTATTATTCCCTCTCTTTATCCATCATTTTGAGTTGTCTTACTTGTCAGTAAGACTGTGGACTACACATCTAGGTCTGGGGGGAAAACACAGCAGCACTGTGGCTCTCTGTAAGTGACATACAGCCTCAGAAATATATTGTGTTGCCTAAATGAGCAACATTACTGACAGTTGAATTATTTCATATTTGTTGTATGATCACACTGATGGCCTTCAAGCAAGATTGGGAATTCACAGTAATAGATAATTTAGAAATAGCTATAGACAATCAATGCCTCCCTCTCTCCCATCATATAATGTCAACAGACAAAACAGCCAGGATAGGGGTTCATCCTCCCTTTTTTAAAGATCAAAATGAATCAAAGTGGTCTGGTATGGGCAGATCAATGAGCTACCAAAACTTGTGTGTGCACGCGTCGGTTTGACTAAGGAATTGCAGACAGTCAGGAATCATAGGGAAGTACAAACCATAGAATCCTCACAGAATGGGTTAGGTTGGAAGAGACCTTAAACATCATCCAGTTCCACCCCTCCCCTGCCATGGGCAGGGAACCCTTTGATTAGACCAGGTTGCTCAGAGTCTCACCCAAACTGACCTTGAACACTTCCAGGTTGGGGCACATACTAAGAGAAGGAGCAAGGCAGTAACAGATAATAACAAAATTTTGGTGTGTTCTGTAATACACAGGGAGGGACACACTCCTTTGGTGATTTCTGCACTGCAGATGAGCTGTGTGAACCTGGGTGATGATCCTCTTTTCTCTGTGCCATGTATAGGACGGGTCTTTCCTGAGCTGACCCTACACAGTTTTATTTACTGTGTTTTACGCAGTACATTCAGCATTTCTTTGGACCACAGAAAAGCAGTTATCCCCTGTTGAAGAAGCTGTTAGCATGGCAAGCTAAGGGTCATCAGACAGTCCACAGGAGATGGAACTTCCCTCTCCAGAGGCCATAAAACCAACTGATAAAGTTCTGCTGCAGAACTCCCAACAGGGGTGGCATTATCTATTTTGATCTCATTTGATTAACTATTTCATTTCAGCTGTCAGGGGCTTGGTGGGGAGTGGAAGTAAAACAGAAAAAAAAAAAAAAATACATACTAGGGCCACACCATGCCCTTCTCTTTCAAATGGTAATACTGGTGTTTCTTGATTCCCTTTCCATTGATGTCTCTGTACATATGTCTGTAAATTTCTATGTCAAGATGCATACAGATATTTGTGTATATATGTGTAGATTTATGTGGAATGACTTTCAAATCTTCACATTTAAGATTTCAAATTTCAAATTTTGTGGCAGCATTTATTTTACATCTCTATGTCATTCAGTTTGATCAGCATTTTAAGCAAGAATCTGTTTTGAGAGAAGTGGACACCAGACAATTGTACTCTGAAGTGTGTCATGCATTCCTCAGCACCTTTTTCAAACATAAGTGCCTTTCTCATCTTTCATCAGTACAGTGCTATCACTGGGCAGGTGCCCAAATCTCATTGTAATGTACACAGCAAACCACCTCCTGATTTCAGAGGTAAAGGTGCATCACAATGAGCTGGATAAGAAAATTAAAATGTCCTCCTAGCTGTGCACAACTCACATTTCTGGCTCGTACAAAATCGAGTGGCAGCAGGAGTCAAGGACTTAACAGCTCTGCAGAGGTGATGTCTGCAGAGGCCTTTGTGCTGCCTGTCCTCTCCTACCGGGTTTTCCTGTAATTCTCCTTATTTTTGTTGAAAACTAATTGTGAGATGCCGGAGGATGCAGAAAAGAGGAAAAAAGGTTGTGTGTGTTCTTGTTAGCGGTAGGCCAAGACTTTGGCATTCAATCCATCTGCAGGGAAACCTGTCTAAAGGCAGAGGGAGAGTTCAGAAAGTCAGAGTGACTCCAAAGGCTCAGCACTGAAAATTAGTTTTGTGGTAGGTGTGCACCTTGGGAGTGAGGCTGTGTGATGTCAGGTGCTGTGAATACAGGGAGAGAAAATAAAACAGGATTGGGAGGCAGAATAGCATTCTACCTGAGCCTTGATTAGAACTAAGGGAAATATTTGTAACCAGCTACTTTGACCCCCTTTTCTTCTGCTGTTGACTTGTTTTGGGACTTTCTGGAATTACAAGCATGTGTAGCCAGAAGAAAGCCAGTCAGTGGTAGGAGTGGAGCCAGTGCAGGTGAGGTTTGGAGTTCAGGGTGGGCCTGGAGATGAGGAGCTGGCCAGAAGACAGGGATGAGGTGTGGGTGTCCCCGTCCCAAGAGGGACACCAGCCTGGCACAAAGCAGGGCCTGCAGAGCTGGTGGTGGGAATTAATGCTACACCCTGTGCAACAAAGTCTTAATAAGGTCGACCCCAAAGCCTGACTGTATCCTCTGCTCATTGCCTGAGGTGTATGCTTGGATACCACCCAGGCCATGATGCTGGGCTTGGGGAAAAGCAGGCCCTTAGTGGAGCAATTCTGTGACATGAGCAATTCTGTGAGACGTTGCTTCAGAGCCACAGTACATTGTCATGCCTGACTTCTCTTTTAGGCTTTGGTAGGCAGTGTTGTGTGTGTCTGCACCCTGGTTGTTACAGCAAAGGCCGCTTAGCTCTGAAGAAGAAAGCCCTGAAGTGTACAGTCACTAACAGAATTGCAGCAGTGACCTGATGGGTGTTGTCTCAGCTCTGCCCATCCTGTGCTGAGGATCCCTGTGGCTGAATCCATTCCATATCATGTGCCCATATAGGATGGCTGCTGCAGTGCCTTGGCATACATGACTACACACCATGAGGGCACTGCGCAAAACACCTTTCATCCCAAATAAATCAAAGGTACAGAGCACAACAGCATAATCTCTTACTACCTCTTTTCCCCAAAAGCCCCAACCTGTTCATGCCCAAATGTAGCCAGCAATCAAATACAATATCCATTCAAACATGCAAACTCGAGTTAAAATTGTCTTTTAGAAAACAGAAATCTAACACATGCACATTTTCTCACAGGCAAGGAGGGGGAAAAAAAAACAAAAACCAACAGAGCTCCTGGCCCAGTGCCAAATAAGGGTTTAAAAATTCATGCCTGCCATAAGAATTTATATAACTTCTGAATAATTTATAGGCTGTGCCAATAACAAGGGGCTTCATATCTGATAGAGATTATTTAATCAATAGAAAACAGTGCAGAGAAAAAGCTGTCAAAGAACTATAGAGCATGTCAGCCTGGGCAACTTTTAACCTCTTCCCTACCACATGTATGTTCAACCATATGTCTGTATGGAAGGACATTTTGCAAGTAGGGTGATAGCCTCAGAGGAGAATCACCAGCCCTTTTTTCTTCTAAAGGCTTTTCTTTGTTGGTCTCTTGTTCCATAAGACAGATGCCTGTGAAATGTAGTGAGCTCTCAAGTTAGTTGGTCAAAAAATTTGTAGCTCTCAATCAGTCAAATGGAGCAGCCAGTTTCTTGTGCATCATCTGCCAGGATTTCTGCCCATGGTTCATCAAGGTTGTGGCAGTGCCAACCCTTTTGTGGTGCAGCCATTTCAGTTTGTGTTTCATTCCGTGGCAAAACTTAAGACTGAGTTTTACAGCTGTTGGCACAGTAAACTTCAGGACAGAAGAGAACTAAAGACTTATCTGTCCTTATGATGGAGATTCCCACCTGATGTTTTATGTCTTTGTGTGTATCTCTTTCTATAGAACTGCATCTGGGCTTTGCATCTTGCTGGAGTGCCTGACTGAAGCTGTGCATCTTAAAAACTAACGAGTGCCCCATGGATATCTGGTCAAATTCTGGCATAGTAAAAGCTCTAGGGCATTGCCCAGTGGTGTGTGGTGGTACTCAGTGGTACATTCAAGCTTACATTGAAGACCAACTTGAAAACCTACTTGTTTAGGTTAAGCAAAGTTGTGCTTTATATATGTAAATGTCATATCGTTTAATAAAAATAAATTATTTACTGCTTCCCTAGCAGACAGCTAATTGCAAGCACTGATGGACAAACCTTCTATTGCCTGACTAAAACAAGATGTGTGAATTGACTTCCATTCCTAAAGCATTAGAGAGTGTTTCTTGGTAATCCTAATTTTTTGCATTTATAATTCTTACCTGAAATACTTTGTGTTTCAGCATGAGCTTTCATCTAGACATCACTCCATTTAACACTTGTATAATAATGAATACATAATTGGTGTAGTTGTGTTAGTGTCTTGTAAATTGTCCTGAGAAAACAAGAACTGCATACCCACTAATGGGCTGCTGCAGGCAATCCCATCTGGCAAGAATTTTAGCATTTCACACCATTTTTGCTACTGGCTAAAAGACAGCTTCTGGTTCTTTACAGATCCTAACTGGTGTGTTTGTTTGCATTTGGGTTTTTTTTGGTTGTTGTTTTGCCAGAAGTATCTGGTAGTGCATGGTCCTGGTGTTCTCTGTGCCCGTTAGTCTTTCTTAAACAGCATTTTTCCTGGCATTGCTCAGAGCCAGCCTGTTTCTTTAGTTACAATCCTGATTTGGAGGTGGCATGTAGCTGCCTTGCCTCAGTGAGGACTCTCTGAGTTTCTCCTCAAGCTCCCTAGGGCATGGGCAAAGGCACCTTTTAAGAAGTTGTGGCATAGTCCACCGGATGCAGAGATAATCACTCTAAGTGTCTTTCTTTGCCGTTTTAGGTGGTAGAAATGTAGTGCCACAGATATCTATCTAATCATGCAGAAGTCCTTGCTGTGCTGACACTGGACAAGACGGGACAAAACCAGTTTACAATCCCACACACAAAGCAACTGTTGGGAAAGGGAAGTCCAAGCTGCTGTCAAGCATCACAGCAAAATCCAGCCTTCAGAAAGGAGCTGAAGAAAACTGATGATTTACTATTTTGGTTCCTGAAAGAATAAATAAAATTAACCAGAGAAAAAAAAAAGAAAAAAGCCTAGGATTATTCTGAGTTAGCATCTCTGATGATATGTAGTGGGTCATTTGAGGTTAGGATCTCAGAATCTTTTATTGAGAAGGTGGTGATGATGGGATGCAGATGGAAAAATGGCAAAGGAAATAGATAGAATGCTGCTGGGTGCAATCTCTCTGCTCCTCTCCAATCAACACAATTATTCTTGTATTTAGTATTCCGCTTCTTTGCTTTTAAAGAGCAAAGTCTTGTCTCCTTCAAGCACTGAAATTCAACTAGAAATTTTTAGTTTCATGTCTTGACTTGTAGCAGGGATGTGAGAAAATAATGCAAGATATGGACCTTGGTGTGTATGAAAGTGAGCTATGGCCTGTGAGAATATTTGCAATCTCCTGGAGAATATATCCAGTGAGGAGAAAGTAATTGAGACTTTATTTTTAACCTACACTTGGCTTCATATTGAGTTGCGGAACCCTGCCGTTCTCTGGCTTTTCCAGTGTCCGAGTAGACAAAGGGGAAATTGGTAGTGGGGACAGCATGGAATAGAAGGCTCAAGGGACCACAAGTCCAAGAGTGCTAATCCCAGCCCTGATAACTGGGTGTCTGTAACCCTGGACAAGTCACTTGGCTTCATAGCTCCCTATCAGTAAAGAACAGGAAGTTAATGCTTGTTACAACTTGTTTCTCTCATGTGAAATGCAAGGATTGGAAGAGTTGGGGTGTGTCCAGAGCATCCAACATGTGAGGGCTAGGTGTTCTTAGGGAGTCTTTTGTCCTTCCATGAGTCCTGTCTGTATTATCACACCATGTAGTGTGCATGCTGCCAGCCCGAGACTGGGCCTTTCCTTTCCCTGAACCTCCTTGCAATGGCTATTACAGAACAGGTTTTCTTAACATTTTTACAATGGGAAGGAAGAGAGAAGTTCTGGTTACTGTTCTGGGATTTTCAGAACTTGCTTGCTTGCTTAGAATAAATTGGAAAAGTAGTACTATAATGAAGTGAAAACCTGTCATATCTGGGAAAGATAAAAGGGAAGGGAGACTTAAGAAAATGCTGCTTAGTGTTTTTCTCTCCTACAGGCTACATGTTATTTACCTTCTCCTAGATCCTTCAAGAGTTGGCATTAGCATACTTCCAATCCTATAGTACTTTGCCAAAGTAAAGGATTTAAGATGCTGATGTGAACACAGAAGGTTTGGATTCTTTTCTATGCCATGGATTCAGGAAAGATGTAGTGTCTGTATGCCTTATTTTCCAGCCCAGGGAATAATGTTCTTTCTTTCCTTTGCTTTTTCTGTTTGGCTTTTCAGAGTGTTTGTTTTCTCCTTCTGTGGAGTCACTTAGGCACACTCACACACACACAGATGGGTAGATACAGATATGCAGCACTTACTGGGGTCTGTGTAGCTGTGCAGTGGTGCTTAAAACCAGTGCAACACTTGGAAATGTTTAGACCCCTCTTGTCGGCCTGTTTGGAAAGAACAAGTGTACACTACTGTGCCATGTCATGTGCCAGCAGAATGTTGACTTGCACAGATATAGGGGCAGATGCTGAATTTTGCCCTTGTTTAACAGAAAATCTCCTAGCTGGGGGCTCTCCTAAAAAGCCCCACAAGGTACTAGAGGGGATAGGGCCGGCAGATAACAACCTGAGCTCACAAATCCTAGCTGAGCTTAGCCACGTAGTGCTTGTGGAATGATCCCTGCAGCATTTCTTTCTTGCACTCAGCCGCTGAGGAATGTGTTTGTCATCCTTCTCACTCACATCACGTTGGGGGCTTTGTCAGATCAGAATACATCGTCTCTTGTGCTTCTCTGTGTCCCTTGACTTGTCACAGGCACAAATCTTTTTCAAATGCTCTCCCCTGTTCATTTCCATTATTATATCTAGTGCTTCTAGGTGGCAAGCAAAAAATGAATAACCTTGTAAATGTTCCCTGTCTTTCAATTTGTTTTATTTTTCATACAACGTGTCAGTGCATTTTTGTTGAGTGTTTTTAATAAGATGAAGTTGATGAAAATGAATTGCTTCACGGTTCCTGCTGTGGGTGACAGAAATGCTGGGTCTGTGTTTTTCAAAAACTATTTGTTTGAAGCCAGTGTGGAGGGTGTTCTGTATGTCTGTTACTGCAATCATCTTTGTAAGATACCTCCCAGAAGAAGAAAGCAGCTAAGAATTTGAATTTTGGGGGCAAGATGCACTGCTGTATCCAGCTTCTGCTAGGCACAGTGACACAGCAAGCTGTCAAGAAGAATTTTAGGGTTGATTCTGTGCCAGAATTGGGTCTGCCATATTGGATAGTTAGCCATATCTGTCTCTGAGAGGGAGAATGAATTCTATAGCAAACCTTCTTACAAGACTGTCTGTTAACCAAGGCTTAGGAACCAAGGATTGGCACTTGACAATGTGGACACCCCAGTGTCCATGGCTGTGGCCTGTCAGCTTTCTTCTGTGTTTGAATGACTTGCTCAAAAAATGTCATGTCTATAATCAGCGATCTCCAATTCCTAGGATGTACCCAGCAGACAGTTGGGCAACTACTCATTTGTTTGGAAAGAAGATAGCCCACATATTCCAAATCAGATTTTCAAATATAGAATTCTTCTGGTTTTTAATCAATTTTAATTAAAAAAAATCAGTATTACTATGTTTCTTGTAACTGTTTAGACTTTGATCAAAAAATGCAAAAGTACAATTTTAATTCCCCCAAGTTTATAATTTTATGGTTTTGTCCATTTTTTGTGTCCTTTTAGTACTTATTTGGCTTGCAAGCAATGTATGCAATGTATGTCTTTCTGTAAGGCAGGGAAGGGCTTTCTCCTTCTGATCAATGGGAACTAAAACATGGAAGTTACACAGGAAATGATGATGGACCGGGAACTCAGGTCCTACTTTTGCAACTTCAAGGCTAGTGCCATTACCACTGAGCAAGCTTTACTTTCCTTACAACTGCTTTTACTCCTTCTACTGTCCTAGCTTTTTGGAAATGTTGAAAACAGGACTAATTAGGACCCCAAATGTATATTAATTTTCCCCATTTTTCATTTAAAATTCAGAAATTTCCTTGGTGATTATGCTGCTTGAGGTACAGAAAAGACAGTATCCTGGATTAATTACTCTTCCTTTTTCACTCAAATTTGAGGAGTTGGATAAATTCTGATAGTAAATAGTAATTCTATTCTGCTGTAAAGCAAAAGGTTGAGAGATCATGCTGCACATACAGTTCAGTATGGTCTGCTGTGCTCTTGGGAGGCAGGGACTGAGAAGTACACTCAAACTTATTTGTTTTTAAAGGATTCAGTTGATGGTGTTCCTGCCACTTCCCTGGGAAAACTGTCACTGCCACTATTAGGCAACATTTCCAGATATTTATATGGTTTTCCTTTGCCTGGCTGCCTTTCATTAGCCCTACTTAAAACAACGAGATGGTCCATCCATGGCAAGTCCTTTCCTTCCAGAAGGTTTCACTCTTTGCTCTGTGAGTGCCAGGAGTGCTATATGAGATCAGGAGTTTGCTGCTCCCAGGCCCCCTTTGTGCCACATATATTCACTCAGTGCCACATCTTTCACCTGTGAGTTGCAAGGCCAGGCAGCTGCTCCAGCAAATCACTGCTGTTCAGTAATAATTTATATAGGCTGCACTCACATGTAGTTTTTTGGGGTTTCTTTTAATAATGTACATTGTTCACCTTTTCTTAATCCATTCTGGTTTGCTGACATCTGTCTGGTTCTGTCTGACTGCAGTTTTGCCACAGCTGTTTTATAAAAGAATTGTCAGCTTGGTTAAAGGATCTGAGGCTTCTTGGCACACAGTCTTACTCCACTGTAGCTTTGAGACCTGCTGTGGAAGCTTATACCTGATTATTCCTGGTCTTTGGAGTAATTTTTAGCTTCCTGATTATGTCTCGCAGTGCCATTGGACACTGAATCCAACAGTGGCAGGTCTGAAGTTTGCAGAACCACCGTTAAACATATTAATCACTCGTGATTTTAAAATTGCAATTCTCTTCCACTGTTATTTCTGGAAGTGTTCCCCTTGACTGTGTATAAACAGAAGTGTTTGTGTATAACTGTGTGACTGTGAGGGGGTTGGTGTGATCACGTACTTACAAAATCCCGGCTTTGTGTTTTTCTAGGTATTTGGTGCTAGAACATGTGTCAGGTGGGGAGCTCTTCGACTATCTCGTAAAAAAGGGAAGATTGACACCAAAAGAAGCCAGGAAGTTCTTCCGACAAATCATCTCTGCTTTAGACTTCTGCCATAGTCATTCAATATGGTGAGTACAGCCATTTCCAATGGCAGCTCCCTGCTACATAATACAGGGCTCTGACCTTGATACTCCTAATTTTAAGTAACTGATGTTGTAAAGCTCTAAAAGCATTGGGTAAAATGCTGATGTATTTTTTAATTCTTGACCATGTGTGAGACAGTGTATCAGGCACAGACTTCTCATGGAAAAGACTGTCAGTCATTTCTCACTGGAGAATTAATTCGTAGGGAATGCTTTAAACAGGAAAACTGAAACCACAGAGGAAGAAGTTTCATTTCCGTAATTTTTGTGGCACTTACTAATAAGTAAGAACTACTTACACTGTATCAAAATGAATCCCTGAAGAAACTTAGGACAACTGCAAACACAGCAGAGTCATTTTATGGTTCCCTTCAGTTTTGGAAACCTGCTGGTTTTTGGCAACCTTTACTGATTCCCCTCTGGGCATTTGAGTCACTGTTGCCTTTAATTTCCTATCCAGTAGGGAAGAATTTTCTTATTGACTACTTCATATTATTTTACCATGGAGTGTGGTTTAACCTGTGCTTTCAGGTGTCGTTTTATATTGGACCAGTTTCATCTTCAGCAAGTTGAGATAATTTAAATTATACTGTAATCAGGTTGTTGCAATCTGTCTGAGCACAAGAGTTTCTGTACAGCTACTGACCCATAACTGCCTGCTCATTTCTCACGAATGCAGCTCCTTGCATTTGGATTGGTTGGGGGAGAACATTTACATCATGCCTGTGTGGCTGCTTCTCCAAAGCCACAGCCAGCTGTGGATCCCTCACTCCAGGAGGCCAAGGGCCACTCAGTGATACTGCAGTAGCTGGATTTGCATAATCACTGTGTGGTTACTTCTCAGTAGCCATACAGGGATTTTCTGTACCCCCAGTTCTGTGCTGCAGACTCACAAACCAGATGGCCACAGTGAAAACGGATGTTTAAATATTTAACTTGCTCTTCTAGCCCCCTCCCCCTACATCTCTGAGTCATTTCAGCAGGAAATAGTGATCTGTAAGAGTATATTTCTAATAAATGGAAAGGGAAAGAAGAGCCATTCTTGAGGCTATATTAAGAGTATACTGTATAAGAAGAGTATAACAGCATACTCTTAGCAGAAGAGGCACTTCAAAGGTGGTGGATCTGGGTGAGAAGGTCCCGAGGACAATGCCTACCTTACAAAGGCAGGGTTACAACAGTCAGAGAAATTCCCAGAGAGGCCAAGAGCAGGTTGCATGCCCTAACTAGAGGATCTAAGTTTTCTCTGTTAGTAGTGACCTCTGACCAGTTTTATTCTGTGAATTACACAGTTTTTCCTCCCTGCTATTCAACTGCACTGAGTGATCATGACCTCCTTAGAACCAGCATGATCCTTGGCAGGTTGTAGACCTGTTGTTTTTTCCATGCACTGGGCAGTGTAACCACTGGTGGACTGCATACATACATGTTTCTGTTCCCTACTTGGCTTAATACTTAAGGGATGCAACCCAACAACACTCAAAAATGTTTAAGTACAGCTGAAGAAAAATTATTTCTTCTAAATGAATTTTCCAGAGAAATCAGAATCTCCGCTGGGATAGAAATTTCTATTAAAGCATGTATGTATGCCTTTGGACTTGTTATGGATACCTCTGGATCTGGGAGGCTTTAATAAATGGAGTGAGGATCATGGTGAGGCTGACAGACAGACAAGAACCTCTTCAGGTTTAACACTGTGTGAAATTTTCTAGGCAGATGCATGTCCCTCTTGAGGAATCCATTTTCCTCTGTTACACATATTGGATTGTGGGCAGTAGTCTCGTTTGAAAGTGAATCCCATATCCTTGCCAACTCCCACCTGACGAGCATCTAGTGCTGGCTAAGTCAGCAGTAAATCATAAGCTCTGCCTCCAGGTCACTCTGAGACTTGTGTGCTCTGTGATATATTCTGTCCTGTATTCTGGACAGTTACTAGAAAATCAGAGCATGCATAAATATATATGTGAGTGTAAAACTTAATATGCTTTCCTAAGCAATGAAGCCTGACCTTGTCCTGTCTTGGGGCAGCGAAATGACAAATCATCTCATCAGCCAGGTTATCCAGTTATGACCACACTGAAAAATGAAGGCTTCTGCTTTGGTTAATGACTAAATGTGGATGCCTCCAGCCTACTGGCAGAATAGATCAATAGCCTGGTGTCTCCAGACCCATATAATAGTCCCATCTTCTTCCTGTACATCCCAAAACACTGTGAAATACCTGTGGCTTGCTTTAACAGCAGCATGTAACCGCATTCAGCATTCATTGCTCTAAATGCATTGATACACCAGCGTTCCTGGAGCAAAGATTCAGAGAGGATTCCCCAATCCCCCTCCCATCAGTAAAAAGCTGCTGCTGCTACTGTGTGGAGAGATCCCCTCTGTCTGAGGGGTGTTTCGAAACAAGCAGCTGAGAAAAGGAAGCAGAATAGGTGTGGAGCTTGAGTCTGTGTATTGTTTTAATAATGTATGTGCTTCCTGTTGTTGTTTTATTTACTGGAAACAATGGGGGAATGTTTGATGTACTTCACTCTGTGGTGCAGCCACTTACAGGGTTTTGTGGCGCAGGATGGCCATGGGGGAACGCTTCTGGGTAAGGCGCTGTAGAGTCCTCTGAGGACTTTTGTGCGGACATAGCCCCGTGCCACGCCAGGGACCCAGGGGCACGATAGCGCAGGATCCGCGCTGCCCTCCCTGCGCTGCCGAGCCCGGCACTGGGCTCGGTGCTGCGGCACCGCCGCCTCTCGCCGGCCCTGCCCTGCGCTCCCAGCGCTCGGCCGCGCTGCAGTGCCTGCGGCGGCCGCAGCCGCGCAGGGCCCGAGCCTCCCCGGACATCCACG
>VYXF01007701.1:987563-1028794 GCA_013397295.1 Polioptila caerulea
ATAAAAATATGATTACAGAAAATGCCCCGTGGCAAGCCTTATTACGGCTTCAGAGATAACAGATAATGCCAATTACTGCGCAGGGCAGTGGTGACATTGAGAGGAAATCCCCTGCGGTAATGAGCAGGGGAGATGATTATTTCATTTTATTTTTATTTTGGTTGCGTTTCATTTTCTGGTTTTTTTTTTTTTTTTGGTTTTTTTTTCCCTGAGCGTGCAGAAGAGGGGTTAAGGCAGGTTCTTAATGAATATTGATAAATGACAATTACGAGGGCCCGTTCCCCTCTCCTCGCCCGGGGCGGTGCTTGTTCGAGCGCGCCCAAGGAAGGCTCTTGCCGGGGAGAGTCTGTGTGTGCCTGCGTGGGCCTCGGAGGGCTGGGGCCATCACTGACAGCTTTGTTCCACTTTGCCTCGTGTTCTCCCCTCAGCGCGGCCAGGGGAAGGCCCCCCGTCAAACAACGCTCCGAGATTTCACAGCAGTCGTGCCAAAATCTCTGCTATATCCCTGCAGGCAGGAGGTGCGGAGCGCCCTCAGTAAGGGAGAAATCTGGGGTGTCTCTGAGAAGCAGAGAGAGCTGAATTCTGCCATGTAGTGCCACCCTGCTCATAACTCCTGCTCTGCCCTGCTTCGTTTATAAGGAGCGTGCTGGGCTGTTCTGCAGGGAGGGTCTGTCAGGTGCTGAAGGCTGTAGCAGGTGGACACTTTGAAATCATGACTCAGGGCCTCCAGATGTGAAACTGGCCTAGAAACGGTGGAATTTAGTTAGATTGGTTGCTGGTTTGTTTGTTGGGGTTTTTTTCTGGTACTCAAGCGTTCAAGTTTTCTTTCAGACCAGAAGTAACAAAGGAACATTTTTCCCCTGTTGAAAGCTGATACCATTCATTACCTGAATCCAGGAGTTTCAGTTCTGTGCTCAAGACTCGCTGTAAAACTGTGAGGAATTTTCAGATATCCCTTGTGCAGGGAACGGGAGAAAACCCTTCAAATGCAGCAGCTGCAATGACAAAGGCAAAGTTACCAGCTCAGCTAAAGTCAGGGAACGTGTATTTTTGGAAGTTTTCTTCTTTATGTAAGCCACTGGAAACTCAAAAACAGCATAGTCTTACTGTAAGCATAACCAGGTAACATTTTCTGGGAAGTACAGCACTGGTGATCAGACCTGACAGGCTGTTCTGGCTTTGAAATACAAGAATATATGCTCTGAGGAGAGGTTGGCAGGGAGAAACAGTATATTTTAATGGATCAATGGAAATAATTGTTTAAAAGCAAGCAATGTTTTATGCATACAAACCCTTCCCCAGGACTCCTGATATGTTTATAGATGTTGTCCTTTTTCCTAGCTATAATGATATTTACTTGTTCTGCAGAATTCTGTGAAAATTTACTAAATTCAAGCATAGCAACCATGGCTGTAAACCAAGAATCTTCTGTAGGTAGATACAATTTACATGTTTGGGTCCGATTTGCAGAAAAAAAAGAAAATAAGATTAAAGGGTTTTTTTGCTCATGAAGTTTAAAATTATGCTTCTCATGCTATTAATTGTTACTGGTAAGTTATTTGCATCACATCAGGCACTTTAAGAAGCATACTGCAGAACAATTATTCTGTGGTCTGGCCCTTCTGGGACTTTGAGGTCAGTAAGAAAAGCATTTGCAAAGTAGCCAACAATTTGATTAGTACAAATGACCTGCAACTACTCCAATTAAGAGGTTTCTTGGGTTAGAAATCTGTGACCTACAATGAGTTGTCATAGAAACTGATACGAACATTTCAGCTCAAACATCACTTTAAGATAATGGCTTCGTTTGTCATCTCATGCCAGGTGACAGCTCCTTTGAATCCAAGATCTAGAGTCTGTCCCTACACCAGAATTCTTCTGGCAGCCCTGGGTGACAGGCAGAGTGTGTTTCTTCTGCAATTGCTGCTGTACAGGTACAGGGATATTCTCAGAGCAGGAGGATGGAAAAGCACTGGAGGGAACTAAAGGAACTGTCTGAACTGCATCTCTGCCTGTGGCCAGAAAGCAAGTGTGGCCAGTGTGTAAGTGGGAAGCTGGAACATGTTCATGCATATCTGTGCCTTTCATTTTCCATGCACCATCTCCAAGAATGGTGACCATTTCCATGGAACAATTTTTTCAGACCTCTCTCTGCATCCATCTTATGCTGCAAGGAAATGGTAAAGCCTTTGTTGCAACTTGTGAAAGAGGGATGTTGCAGAGAGTCTGACAGCGTGTGCTTCCCCTGCCATGGCTTGCTCCTTGGCTCCCTTTCCCTCACATGCTCTCCCTTCAAAAGCCTCCTGGGTGCTGGCTCTGGAGGCTGACTTCTTGTGCTCTTGTCTTGGCTGAGGAGCTCTGGGGGTCCGTGGCCACTGTGGATCAGGGATACACTGACTCCTGCAGTCCTGCATTTCTCTTTCACATTCCTTCTCAGCTTATGCAGGGCTCAATTGGAAGGTTTGCCATGTTTGTCAGAAAAGAAGCTGCTTTCTTCTCTTCTGGTTTACCAGCCATGTGATAAAGCCCCTACAGCTTTAGAGCCTTTAGAACAAGAAAAGGGTAACGAGTCCTCTGTTCACCTGCAGAGAGAGAAGTTGGTGTGGTCTTGTAAGACATGGAGAGGCAGAGAGATCAGCTGGAATGGAACCAAATTAAATGCATTTACTCTGCTCTGTTCCATTAATGCCAAGTAATTACCACATACAGTGGGATTTTTGTTTTGTTTTGTTTTGTTTCATTTTGGCACAAGAGAATTCTTTTCAAATGTGAGTGCATTAGGCAGTCCGGTCTTCTGGGCTCTTAGGTAAATTATAACAAGCCTTCCCTATTCCCATATGTTCCTCTCCCTTCCCTCTGGCATTTGAAAAGCTGGCAATACAAAGATGGGAAATGCAAATGCAGAGAGGAAGTCTCTTTCCCAGTGGCAGTGATGCTGGTTCTGCCGCTCTGGTGCAAACTCCTGGCCTGACTCCTATCCCCAGGATGCTGCCTCGACAAATTCAAAGTGGCCCAAGGATGGATATCAGAGAAATGCTCCAGCTAGAGGAAGATTTTCACTGGGGTATATAATCCTCTTGTGGGTGAATGTGCAAGTACTGCCTGATCCCACTGGCACCATGAACTCTGAAAGAAGTGCTGCCAAAATACAAAATCCGTGCTCAGGCTGCCATGAAATTCCGAGGCTAACCATCAATACTGAGCACTAGAGACTGTCTTGAAAAAGGGATGGAGAAGGGTCAGAGAGACACAAAATTGCTTATCAAATCTGTTCTTGTATTTTGGGGGACAGGCAGCCATAAATGTAGCAATTCTCCTTTCTGCTCAGTGAAATGATAATTTCTATAGGGAAGAGCTGGTAAGTTTTCTTGGTTTTATTTTGATGAATATCTGGAAGAAAAGAAAGAAATACATTAAGATCTATTGCTACTCCAGTTTTGCTTTCACACATGCTGTCCCAGTCTCACAAATTCCCAGATCCCAGCTTAAGGCTTTCAAAGTCCCCACTGGGAGCTGGGTCAGCACCTCTGCCTGAAGAACTCCATCAGACTGATCATTCATGGGAAAACATTGTACAGCACAGTAAGGTGAAGCTTACTCCGTGTTTGGAATGTGGATGGTGGTGTACCCCCCTTTTCCTCTCTTTCTTGCAGTGACTCTCAAAAAAATAATAGGAACCTAATTTCCAACTTGATTCTCCATAAAATCCCAGGCCTAAATCTGTGTTGTGGATCCCAGCTGATGGGAAGACAGATTGACATACCGTGAGAAGAAGACTCCATGATTGAATATTGTCCTAATTTTCAAAGGTGTTATCCCTTCCCTTTCACTGCCTCTTAGTGGTCTGAAGTGGGGCTGGTTCAAGATTCATAAATGTGGTGCTCCAGCTGGGGCCTGTGGCAGATCTGCCAAGGCTGGAAGCTTTCAGCCATGGAAAGGGAACATTTTTGCATTTCCTTTAGCTGCACCATGTTCCAGAAATAAGATATTTTGTTTTGAGTGTACATCTAGGCTTGTGGACGTCCTGTGCTTAGCCTGTGCTCCACCTTGGTCTTTCGTGCTCTCTGAATAAGCCACACACTTTGAGGATAAGCAAAGGATTCAATTTTTAGGCACAAAAGTCACATGTCAGCAGTATGCCTGCTGCAGACTGTATATATGAATCATACCATATCATGCAGTGCCCAAGCAGTGGAACAGGCACAGGCAGCAGCACCCTCAACTTCTATACCATGTACCTGTTCAGCCATCAGCCAGGAGAAATTGCCAAGACTGAAGGACAGCTATAGCCGCTGAAAAACTGCACAGCAGGACACACACTCAGCTTGAGCTGTGGGGAGGTTTCTTGTTTCATAGCATCAGACATAGATCATCATCACTTTACAGGGGCTGTTACCTGCCCCTGAACACTGGTCCTCAGACAGAGGAACTGCAGCACACCTCCCCAGCTGGATAAGGTCTTCCCATTAATGAAAGCAGTTGTAAGATGAGAATAGTCCAGGATGTCTGCTGGGGGAAGGATGAAATCACACACTACTGTCTCGTTAGCATCCAGCTTTCTTCACTTGCCTTGGAACTGTAGGCTCTTCACTCCATTTCACTGCTGGAGCTGGAGTATGTTAAACTTTGACAGGTGTTGATGATCTTGCCTTTGTCTGGGACTGCTGTCCTTGATGATGACATTCAGGGGTTCTTTTCCTGGCCATTAACTGGTCATTCACTGCCTTTGGAACCTTTCCTTGTCACTCATCTCCTACATTTTTTGTCAACTAGTTATGACTATCTTGATGGTTATTGTAGAGCTAATAAGTCTTCTGTCTCTGTTATCTCAAACCTTGAATTTCTATGAGAAATACAGATTGGATAAAGCACCTTTGGCATTTTCAGATGAAAATGTGCACAAATCTGAATCACCATTATTATCCACAGGCTTGTTTTCTTGTTGTTTAACAAGGCCATTTTAACATGCAGGGTTAATCATATTTATGCAAGATTGGAGACTAAATTTTAAAAAGCAAGAGAGAACAAATCATAGGTGTCAGTGAAGTGAATGACCAGTGACTGCTTTGAATGCGTGCAGTTTTGTTGGGAGTCTCCTTTCTAAATAATTGTTACAGTCCCCAGGTATCCTATTACCATGTGCTCTGGTTTTACATAGAATTTACCTGCATTATTTACAAGTTGTCTCTAACCAATCATTCCTTTTCAGATCAGAGGATCTAATTTCCAAGACTTTGTCATGCTGCTAATGTTGCTCTGAGAGGGAAGAGACTGTCCACCTTTACATTTTTGTAGGGGTAGAATTACTCTTGTGTGCATGAGTGTTAGAGGGATGTTTTAAACAGTGAAGAGAAAATGGCAGAAAGATAACCCTGCCTTCCATGATTGGTGTCACTTGACTATTCTGACCCCTGGTTCTTTTGCTGAGTTGACTTTCTGGTCAGAGTAACTGCTTTTAGTTGTAAGTTTTTGCAAGTGGATGTTGTTTGCCTGACACACAGTGTTGTTGGATGTCCATTTCCCACAGGTTTGTGTTCTGCCTGTGCACAAAACCTGGCAGTCCTGCCTGTTTGGGTGCTGCTATTTGGACCTTTTATTATCAGAGTAATTTTGCCTACTCGTAAGCAAAACCAAGAGAAGAGCTTTTTCTTTGGTCTGCCTGAAGTGCTTCTCTCATCTCTGTGACTTCCCAAGAGCTGCAAATAAAAAGGGGGGGGGGGAAAGGCACATTAATCACAAGTTTTGTGCAGGATTTTTGTCTTTGGCTGTAGAGTCAAGTGAATTTTATAGTTGTACAGAATCACCTGAGTACTTAGAAACAGACATGGGTGCACAGTGGTTTTGGATGTGAGCAGTGGAAGTTAATAAATTTGTCAATATATAATTTGGAGCAGGAGTTGCCATCATGAAGGTCATGGCTGCCTGGCTCTTGCCATGTTGATAAATAATAAGAAAATCAAGCTTTGATGTAAAGGAGGGAATCCTCTCTCTCCTTCCCACTGCTGACACCCTCGGTTAAAAGCACTGCTGAGTTGAAGGGATTTCTCCATCAAGGCTAATTACCCAAAATTATTTCAAAGTCTTATGCTTATGTAAACAACTCCTAATAGGAGCTTTTTGCAGTAGCATTTACATCAAGAAGGTTTTTCTCTGGGTGTCACTTACTTTGTTTTCTGTTGTTGACAGAATATATTGATGGTGTTGCCTCCTACCTTAAGGAGCTGTCATATGATAGAGTATACCAGCCCTAAATCCAGGCTGAAATTCTCCTCATTCTGTTTCCCTTGGTTTCTCCCTCATGTTGTGTTGGTATCACAGGAAGTTGAAGATGTTCCTTTCCTGTCTGGACACTGCAGACCTTGCATTCATCAGGAGTGGGCATTGGGGATATGGTCTGGAATACTCCAAGGACTGGATCTTGCATATATGTGTTCTCCTGCCTGGGACAGGAAAACAAATTAAATTAATTAAAGTAAAACATGTTGAATGCTATTCTGGATAAAGAACAAGTTTTGGAGTGGGAAAGCTGTTATGGATAATTTAATTTACGTTTTGACCCTTTCTTTACAGCCACAGGGACTTAAAACCAGAAAACCTACTGCTGGATGAAAAGAACAACATCCGGATAGCAGATTTCGGGATGGCATCGCTGCAGGTTGGGGACAGCTTGTTAGAAACCAGTTGTGGGTGAGTGTCTCAAAGCATATTACAAAAATGAGGGACAGATTCCAGACATAGAGGTTGTCTATAGTAAGGGTTTCAGTAAAGACCTGGAGTCTTACACACTGCACTGGTGTTTCCCTGCAAGACAATAAATTTATATGATGCGTGTAGTGTAGAAGAAAACTAAAAGAGTAGGGGTTAAGTGCTTGAGAGGGAAAAGCAGGCTACTGCACGTGTCACATACAGATGTAAAAATCAAGGCTTTCAGATTTGGATTCATCTGCTTATGCTGATGTGTTTGCATTCACTGGCCATATAATTTTTGGGAACTGAAAGCAGTGGTTGACTGTTTTAAGAAGAGCCTTTGAAAAAATACTAAGAGGTGGAAACATGTTCTTACATGGAAATTGCATGTCCTGTGTAGGCTGTCTGCTTGCTTGCAGCTGTTTGTGTTCATGCTCAACACTGCTTCTGTCAGCTCCCATGCAGGAGTGACAGGGAAGAGGCAGGGTCCTTTGCACTGACAGGCAGGGCATGAATGCAGGTACAAAGGAGCCTGCCTGGAGAAATATTTGCAGGGTCAGTCTGGAGATATTTCCATGGGAATTCAGTTGCCTTTGGGCACTACTGGACCATGCTCCCCGATTCCCAGTGCCATGGTGATTGTGCAGGGCCTATGACACTGAGCTGTAGCAAGGGCAGCAGCTGCATCGAGCTGCTGCAGCCTGGCACCACTACACCAGCTTTTAGCTGTGTGCTAGTTTGTTTTAATGGCAAGCACAGAAACCAGACAGTACCAGCAGATTTCCACTTCCTCCTATGCAGACTGAATTTTCTTGGCCATTGGTAGTGTGATTCTGGTGACTTCAGCCCACACCCATCCTCAGCTGGTTACAGTTCATGGTTTTTTTGTGTCTTCTCTGGGCCAAGGCAGTTCAGGGTAGACATGGAGCCATCGTCGTTCCCTCTAAAGCCCAGCCACTGCCTCTTAGTCCTAGGCTCTGCTTTCCAAGTCATGAATAATGGATAGCAAAAGTATTTGAAGTTCATGATATGATAGAATGCTGGTTGGTGAGTAAACTGGGACCCATCAATTCTCTCCTGTCTGTGTCAAGTCAAGATCTGAAGTCTTAGCAGCACAGACGCAAAGCAAGGAGCTGTGATGCCAAGGTCAACTACAAGGCCCTGCACTTGGGTAGGGAGATACTCAATATCATCAGTACAGGCTGAGGGATGAAAGGCTTAGGAGCAGTGCTCCTGCTGAGAAGAACTTGGGGGTGCTGGTGGATGAAAGGCTGAATGTGACCCAGCAAAGAGCACTTGCAGTCCAGAAAGCCAAACTTGTCCTGGGCTGCATCCAAAGCAGTGTGGCCAGCAGGGAGAGGATACTGCTGCTCTGCTCTGCTCTGCTCTGCTCTGCTCTGCTCTGCTCTGCTCTGCTCTGCTCTGCTCTGCTCTGCTCTGGTGAGACCTGCACTGCATCCAGCTTTTGGGGATCCATAGCATAAGAAGGATATGAACCTGTTAGAGTGGGCCCAGGGGAGGCCATGAAGGTTGTTGGAGGGCTGTAACATCTGCCTCTGAGGACAGACTGATGGAGTTGAGGTTATTCAGTCTGGAGAGAAAAGGCTCCAGGAGACCTTACTGCAAACTTTCAGTACTGAAAGGGGGACTATAAAAAAGATGAGGACAGGCTTTTTAGCAGGACCTGTTGTGATAGGACAAGGGATAATTATTTTAAACTAAAAAAGGGTCAGTGTGGATTAGATACAAGGAAGACGTTTTTTACATTGAGAGTGGTAAAACACTGAACAGGTTTCCCAGAGAGATGGTAGATTCCCCATCCCTGGAAACCTTCAAGGTCTGGTTGGATAGGGCTCTGAGAAACTTGATCAAGTTGAATATATCCCTGCTCATTGAAGGGGAATTGGACTAGTTAAGTTTGAAAGATTGCTTCCAATCCAAACCATTCTGTGATTCTGCACATCTGTTGCTTGCAGCTTCTCTCAGACTTCTCCTCTAGATCAGGAAACGCAGTCCTCCCTGCAGTTGCCACAAAGCCCCTATACTCTCTAGAGAAAATTGTTCCACTTCCTTCCATGAGAAGAAAAAAAAAAAGAGTAAGTATAGAAACCAACCCAGCCTCAATTGCCTTGTAGGATTTTTCAAACTCCTTGGGAACCTCTCGGTAGGGTTCCTGTTCTTGTTAGCACCAAGCTCTGTTACCCAGATCTGGAGTCTCAAAGGGAGGCTTCCTTCCCATAAGCTGTGCTGGAATTCAAACCTCCATGCTTCAAGCAGATCCAGCCCCCACACTGTGGCCTTAAAATGCACTAATAAAGAAATCAATGGAACGGAAGAGATGTGCCTGTAATAAACAGAACACAGCAGCAACGCTATGATCTCCTGCCTTGCAGATGCGTTTTAAGTGTGTTGCCAATCACTAGGCCTCCATGTGAGCTATTACACCACTTCATTAATTCTCCTGGCATGCAGCCCAGCATGGCTGATACTGGTGTCTTGTGATCTCTCTGGTTTGGAGGGTGAAGGGAGGAAGGAATATATAACAATATGCCACACTGTTCACAGAGAAAGGTAATCCAGTTATGACTCCCTTTCCCTTGGAGCTCACACAATAACCGACCTCAGAGCTTTTCAAGGCAACAGTTTCACCTACCCATGTAGTTGGTACTTTCAGCCAGCATGGAAAGGAACAAAATAGAGTGAATCATGGCTGAGATATTGAGCTTTAATGAGATGCTCCTCCGTGCACCCATAAGTTAATTTTGAGAGTGGCTTTATCCATCCTGTGAACACTGATAATGAGATGAAACTGTAACATTTCCATTGACAGTCATGCAGGGAGTCTCCAGGTATTTCTGTCAGTCAGAGTGGGAGGCTCAGATGGGGTTGAGCTGTGTGATACAGCTAACTTTGTCAGTTCAGCAAAGCAGGGAGACTGCAGTCAAAAATTCTTTGCTATCACAAGTGAACTGCTAAGTTTAGTCCAAAGTTTGGGTAGTCCTTAGGTCACCTCAGAGTCTTGACTGGCCTCATGAAAAGTAGCCTCATGTAGCCTGAGGTGTGATGTAATTGCATACCTCAGAGTCACTGTTTCTGGGAGATACTCCTGAGGCCTGCATGGTTTTTTGTAGCACTGATAGCACTGGCAGACTACCTGGAGGACACAATAAAGGTTCAATCCAGATGTGTTTGTGTAGGAGGAGGCAAGGATGGACTTGCTGTTTCACTGACATAATTTGTCATTGACAGATTGTCATTGACTGCGTGTTCAGCCTTGATTGTAATGAATCCCCATTATAGAAATGTGTATTGTGTGAATCCTGCATATGCACAGTGCAGAGTAAAAGCTGTAGGCTTTTTTGTGTTTTTAGACCCTTAAGGGGAAGAGGAGCTGTGTGTAGGCTCTGCAGGACTAATTCTGCTTATGGCAGAAACAGTGCAGCAGGGCACCTCTCGGAGAGGTGGTCCTTGAAATGCCAAAATAAAACAGTGAGTCTCTTCATTCCTTCAGAAGCAGGGAGGGTCTGTCAGCTAACAGCAGACAAGGAAGGAAGGAAAGCTGTGATAGGCTGCTGCTTCTATTGTTTTAGATCTCTTCAGCTCTTCTTCCTCTTTATCCATCCAGGCAGTGGCATGCAGAGACATTCCCCATCTCTTTCACAGTGATTCTTCCTGGCGTGCTGCCTTGCAGTGTTTCAGAATGGGAGAGGTTGTCCAATCCATCCTGAATTGTCACTAGGCAAGAAGAGTGAGTTCCTTTTGGTTAAACCTCAAGTCTGAGACCCAGATTATCTGAGCTTGATTTCTGCCTCTGCTGAAGGCATCCACGGGGGTTTAGGACAAGATGCATTGCCCTTCTCTGCTTCAGTTCTCCATCTTAGCAAGTCATTGGTGTATCAGCAGACCTGTGATGAGCAGATAATTCAGAGGGCAGATACACCACAGTGTCCAAGCACCCTTTCTGATTTTAATTACATTACATGATGCTGCACATATTCTTTCCTCCTTGCAATAAACGTGTACATATATCAAAAATATATGGTAGTGTCCTACATCCAGTCATTGTAAGGGTTGCAGATTTAAACTCTTGAATTTGGAAATGCCAGAATTAGCACTTCTTACCCCATCTCACCAAGAGCTTCCATTCCCATCTCCTTCCTGATTTGTACCACAGTCTAGCTGACTTCTCCCATTCATTTCTGCTCTGTATCTGGCCCAAAATCCTAGATTGTTTTCTTTTTTACTAGATTCCAGCTCTAGTTTCTGTTACCTGGTTGTGTCAGTCAGTTGCTGTCAGTCCTAGATCGGCTTCATTAGTTTTGCACTCTGTTTTTAAGTTTGGTACCATGTGGTAGCCCCACCCACAGAAGCTCAGAGTTTCAGAAAAAAAAAAATTACTCTCTGAAGTGGCACCAATGCAGGTAGGATTTTGATCCTAATGCTCTAGAGAGTTTCTGCTAGTAAATGCAAACTGCGGTTTTCTACTGAAATGCAATATTTCTATGATATAATTTCTAGAGAGTGCAAATAAATACTCAGGTTTTCCCTTTGCAGTGGAGCATACTAGAAATTTTTCTTTGTCTTTTTTTTTTTTTAATATGAAAAACTATTTACTTAAAATTAGATAGTGGAAATGCTTCAGCCCATACACAGCATGCATGCATACAAATACATGAAACCAGTCTGAGACAGAAAGCAAGGAAAATTGTTGTTAAATTGATAGTAAGTTAGAAGGAACTTAAAATGATGATTATAAAGGGAAATACCAGACAACCTTATTAATGACCATTGGTACCAGCATCACCTATAATACATCACAAAGTATGCTAAAAGAGCTTGGATTCTGCAAAATGAATCCCTGAGAATTTAAGATGTGCTTTTCTTCTGATTGGCAGTGGAACATTTACTCAGCCTGTGCACATTAGGATGTGCCCATTAAGTACGAGCTTGTACAGGTTTTTTTTCAACAAATCTTTGCCTCATTTGATGATTGGATGGTGTGTTTTTGTGAGTAAACAACTATTTAATGTTTGGGTTTTCCTTGTCATTCGTTTTATGGATCTGTTTATAACTTCTGCTCACTGCATTCAAGCTTTGCTACGAATGCTAGGTAGGATTTTATTACTGTGTCATAGGTTTGCAAATATTAATTATGCTGTTTTCGTATTATGTTTGCCACATTGATCTGGTTATCTCCATTTTTATGAGGACACAGGATTCTGCAGAATGAAACTCAAAATTGTCAGCCAGTTTTGAGTGTACAGTTGGATGCTTTTGGGGCCCAATACCTCAGGATACTTGATGCTTGATAACAGTCCTATACTGGGAGAGCACAGTGCCTACCAACTGCAACTGCTGCTCCACATGCTTATAAATGCTGGAAACCAAGCTTGGATGTGTAGCACTGTGATTCTGGAAACTGAGGAACATGCAACTCATAATTACCTGTGAACATCTTGGTTTAAGGGACCTGTTCATTTTCTTTCACAGAGGGATTCTCTGGCAGAGACAGACAGTTTGATTCTCCCACGTGTCAATCAGCTGCATGCTTGCAAGCTTGTCCTTACTGACACTGAAGTTCCCTCACATTGCTACAGTTTTCCCATCTTCAGTCACAAGTAGAAAAGAGGCATTGGGCACAGGAACACGTCCACCTTACTTACCTGCAGCGTACAATGTAACATTTTCAACCTTTTTTTTACCAGTTCTTACCTTTTGGATACCTAATTTGGCAATCTTTATGCCCTTTTAATACAAGGGTCTGGTTAATTTTTAAAATTAAAATCTCTTAAAGGCTCCATGGTTTAAAAATTTGAACTGATAATTCATGAACTGATTTGCAGATTCCCCAAAAATGTAATTGCACCTGAGGAATAAACAGCTGTAAGATGGCTGAGGGCTAGATGCTGAGTTTTCTCATCCAAAGGTAAATGACTGAGTTGAAGCTTTACTGGCAATATAGCACTCAGCCTTAACTACACCTACTACCTTAATTACAGCCTTACCTGCAGCTCCTGCCTTCACTGCAGCCTTAACTACCCACTGCTGCTGCTGGAACCTTTCGTTACTGTCTCTCCCTGCCTTTCTTTTCCTCTGTGATCTGTGGCTGTCACTTTGTCTACTTGGAATGCCAGTGTCCTTCTCCTGAATTCCCTTTATCTATTTTGCTACTCCTCTGGCCTTCCCCTTCATCTCAGCCCTTTGCTACCCAGCATGGGGGAAAGCAGAGGCAGCCTTTTGCTTTAGTGGGTAACTCCTGCCTCTGAAAGCCAGCTTGGAGACAGGGATTCAGAGAGGGGAAAGAAGGACTCCAGAATCGAGCAACAGCAAAAACAGCCAGATGTGTGAGGATTTCTCTGCAGCTGTACAACATCCTATATCAAGGTAACCTCATGCATAATAGAAACAGAGGAAAGGAGACTTCTTGTTCCTTCCTCTCTGCAGAAATTCTGCCTCTGTCTGTGAGGCCTAAAGGGCAGCCCTCAAAGGAGCTTTTCTTCTTCCCCAGAGAGTACCATTTTAAGGCATGGGACCAAAGGACTGAGGCATGGACACTCATCTTTACTGGGACTTGGGAACCCATCAGGCAGTGTAACACATGATTTGTCACTCTGGGGAGTAGGATCACACAGATTTTCCTGTCCTTCTTGATCAACCAACCACTTCTCTAGCAAAGAGAAGTTACTGTGTGTTCCCAGATAAACCTCATGTGCCCAATGGATTTGCATGTGCACAGTGCAGGTCTCTCTTACCTACATAAAAAAGCCTGTAACTCACAGGCACATCACATCTGCACTGAAGATATGGCCCTGATTGTCTCAGATCTACTGCAGCTGCATAATATCTTTATGTGCACAGATCAAGAACTGCTTTTCTAGTTTCTCAGATTCAGAAATTCACAAAAGATACATCAAGGATGTATACATTGCTTTCTGAATGCCTGACTTAACTGTCCAGAGCTATCCTGGATTTCACCATTGCTCTCTTGTCTTATTTTCTCTGGTTTAAATCCCACGTAAATGCTCTAAGGTCCCCTAAGATCCTTAAGATTATTGTGTCCTAGAGTCACAGCTGTGAATGACCATTCAGAGAGCCCTTCCTGCCCCAGGCAGACTAGCCTTGGAAAATCCACATCACTGTGGAAATAAACACTGCCAGCATTGCTGCTTTTTTCCAGCGGTACCCGCAGGCAGCAACTGTTTCTTGATCTTGCTGAGCGATATATTTATTTGTTATCAAGGGCAGGCTGGGGCTTTTGCTGCACAGAGATGTAGCAGAATGATGAGGAGGTGGCCTAGGGGAAGAGACAGGGAATGTTGCTCTTGACACATCTATATTGAATAATTAGTGATAAGAGCCAAAGAAATATTCATGACTCTGTAGAAAGATAAATAGATTTTTGATTAAATTTGAGTTTTGTCTTTACAGCAGTTGAAGTTGCTCTGTGATTGGTAGCATGGAAATGAGTTTTTTATGGATTCTGGCTGACTGGAGGATCCCTTTTAAAGCTGTTAGCCAAGATAATGCTGCAGATATCTAGCTAGAGTGTGCTGGCAAGAATTCAGAATGGCAGTGCCAGAAACCTGTGCTCTCTGGGCAGTTGCAATGCAGCTGTTGAATGATCGAAGCAATCTAACTTGTTCAAAGGATTTATTATTACATTTTCTCCACCCAGTCTCTTAGACTTTTGCAGAATTTCAGTGATGCCTTTTAACATCTATGGCACATTCCACTGCAGTTCAGCAGACTTCAGGGAGGAAAACACTTCAAGGGTATTTGCTAGAGGGACGCATAAATACCTATGTACCTATCTTGAGTTCTTCACAATGCTTACATTCTTCTTTTCAAGGATGTTAGCATAGGAAGCTTTCAAGGTGGTTGCACTGCTCAGCACACACAATTAAGAGTTCTGAAGTCCTTGTTGGAGTCATAATATAAAAATTTGGGAACAGTCTGCAAATTGAGATACTAACTCTTCCAGTGCACCCCAGTGCCATTGCCATCCAAAAAGGATTGTACTGAAGGATATTGCTGAACTGTACAGGATACCATGGGGGATTTGAGAGGTCTGGCTAAAGTTTCTAGGTCAACCACAGGCACCACCTGTAATAACCATTTAATGTACTGTGTGTGTTCATGACTCACACAGAGAGGCAGCTGTACCTTGCAGAAGCTAAAATACATGTGAGGGTGAGAATCTCAAGCATGCTAAGTGATGGGAGCTCAACAGTTACCTAGAATGTGTCTGCACTCCTTTTAGCCTAAACCTAATGTGACTCAGTTGTACAGAACGTGTTACAACTGGCCTTTCTGTTCTGGGGTGACTAAACTGAGCAAATATCCTTGATCTATGTAAGTCCTGTACTCTTTTTGCTACCATGTGGTTCTTTTCCAAATTCTGGTTGCTTTACTATGTTCCCTACATTTCCCACACTGCCCTCCTTCAGTGTTCTGTGTAAGCAGTCCAGCAGCAGTGAGAGTTGTACTTGTCAGGCCTGGGCTGCAGTCCCAGTTGTGGTGCTGCTCCTTACTTGTGCGTTGTGTGTGCCTTAGGGATGGCCTGTACACTCTACACCACTGTTAGATAGGAGAAAAAGACAACATCACTAGTCAAGCATTCTTTCAAGAATAATTTGTCTTCTAAAAGCTTGCAAAATCATGTGTTAGTCCTGTGTTGTGACTTTTTGTGGTTTAGACTTTGGGGTTCTGGAAAGAATAGGTTTAGCACAGCTCTTGCTTTGCTATAAAGAGGCAAATTCACAGGAAACAATATGTTTTGGAAGTTTGGTAACATATACATAACATTAAACAATCCAGTGTTTCACTCTGGCCTCACTTTCTCTCTTGTGGTGTGAAAGCTGTGGTGGCATTGCTCTTGCTTTAATCAGAAGAGTAGACTCGTGGTGAGGTTCTGGTCACCTTTTTCAAACAGGCCAGCTGCAGCTTTTAAAAATGTTAAGTAACCTTGTCTGTGTTTCCATGGCTGTCAGTGACAGAGCTACACAGACAGCCTGAGTAGCCTGTCCTACCCACTAGACACAAGACCATCCTTGGTGGTCTTCCAGTGGACAACTCTAGCCAGCTCTCTGAGTGAGGCTCTGGCTTTCATTATCTGTTTTGACTCTTAAACCAAGGTTTTTAAAATGTAGTCTAAACTAAGGCACTACTGAGCAGACAGGCTGGTTAGAATACCTGTGAATAGCCCATCTCTTAAATGAGCCCAGGGCTGGCATAATATTAATATTGGATTAAGCTGCTGAATTCCACTTTTCCTGAAATTTGTGAGGGATCAACTGCATTTCTCTCTCCTCCCAGAAGCTTTGCTGTCAAGGTAGCTGCAATCCCAAGACTACCCTGAGTTTATTGTCATGCTCTGCCAAAAGCTGTAATACCAAATCAGGGCATTTCATGCCCATGGGATGATATTTTGCCATAAAATAAGTGTAGTGTGTATGGAAATTCAATTAATGTGCTGTCTCACTGGGCATTAATATAGCATCCTAGAACAAAGCTAACCTCGCTGTGCTTCTGGTTTGCTCATTACTTTGTGAGACAGGTATTGCCCAGCCATGATTGCATTTGTCACAAGGAACACATGCACAAATGAAGACAGGCTCAGGGACTGCTGGGAGGTGTCAGTATAAACAATAGCATGATTTGCACATGGGTTTCAGACAGTTTGCATCCCTTTTACTTGTCAAGTTACTTTAATGAAGGCTATAAAATAAATAGCCATGGCTATAATCTTTAGGAATTAAAATTATTACCTGGCAAGTTGAAGTAATTAACTCTTCTCAGCCAAGAATCAAACAAGAGATATATGGGTAGAAGGATGTGAAAAGAATATATTAACTCACCAGGTAATAGTGCTACTGTCCATCCTTTTTTGGTTTTTTAAAGCAAAGAAAAAGGCGTGTTGCAATCATATATTGGCAGCTTTTGTGACCACTGGTGTAAATGAGAGTCATCTCAGCAGAAGAGATACCAGACATGTTTGAGGGATGCATCTGTCTTTTTTCCTGTAAAAGGCTTTGCAGTGTGGGCCTTCCTTTTAATTAGATACAAGGCTGAAGAGTGGGATTAGAGAGCTGGAATTCTATACTCACAGAATATGCCTCATCTTCCCTTCATTCCTTGCTTTGAAGAAATTCATAGCAGGGACATAGAGTTTTAAATTATGCTCATTCTTGACCATTTTCCGAGCTTGTTAGAAATGTGTTCTTGTTGAGGTAAGGAAAAATGTGCTGATTTGCACACTTGTATTCTGTGTAAGGAAGTCTATCATCATTCTGCTAAACAAAATGGAAATGCACATAACCATAAATACCAGGCTGATACATGCTCATTTGACTGTATTTTGTCTTTCAGATCACCACATTATGCTTGTCCTGAAGTCATCCGGGTAAGTTAGTTAATATTAGTGTACATAAACACCTTTTTTGAAGCGTCCCTTGCTGCAAGTATGCAGATAGATCCTCTGTACAAGAAATCTGCCCCAGGCAGAGGGAAAGAAAGGGACACAAGGAACCTAAATAGAGATTTTGTTTGGCTCAGCCCTGAGTCAAGCCACATTGGGAAATACTTGTGTGTTATTCTAACAGTACCCTTTGTACCATGTGATCAGACAGAAGTACAAGAGCCTGGCTTAATTTGATCTTTTGACCCAAGGAACCTAGTCCCCTCAGCTTTCTTGTCTCTGATGTAGCTGTCATCTCAGTAGAAGAGCTGGACTTGACTGTCAGTGATGTTGGTTTCCACTAAACAATATTCTTCCCCTCTGCTTCCCCTTTGTCCTCTGAAATAAGTATCCAAGATTTCAGTGCCCAAGATTGCCCTCTTCCAAAGCATGTCCCTACTGTAAAGCCAAGCAGGAAGCACACAGGAGAGACTGTCCAGACAACACTGTGAATTTGCAAATAACATGGCTGGTGACAACTCCCTGAAGAACCAGGGCTGAGAAACAGCCCTTCCTTATGTCCTTTATGCACCTGTTACTCTGTTGAAATGCCAGATCTGATAATTTGTGCGTTGTCAACCATTCCTGCCCCACTCCCACTTCTGAGCCTTTCCTCACAGATCCCAGATAAGACTGCAAGCTGATGTTTACAAAAATTCAATTAGCTGCCTGTGTCGTGGCTTCTTCCTAGTTGGGAAGGCCACCTTGGGAAGCAGGTAGCTGAATTGAAATGTGGGGTTTCCCATTCTCCCCTCTCTCGTTCTTCAAGGACAATTAATTCATTTACTAGCGATCGGTCTTTTGAACCTGTGTGTCATTGCTGCGCAGGGAGAAAAATATGATGGAAGGAAAGCAGACGTCTGGAGCTGTGGAGTCATTTTGTTTGCGTTGCTAGTGGTGAGTCATCTTCCTTGCACTAGCCTTTAAAAAGAAAAGAAAACTCTGAAAGTGCTGCTGTATTTAATGGCAATTCTATTGACATCATGTACGGATGGGTTTTTTTTAGTCCTCTATTTTTGTATCTCTCAGTGGCATCCTTTCCTCTTATTTCTACATCAGCCCCAAAGGAAAAGCATGAGGAATATTTCACTGCTTCTTTGAAACACTGTTGCCCTGCACAGGAGAGCATAGACAGGCATCAAAAACCTGTCTCCATAAATGCTCTTTGCCGTGTTGTGATGTTGCACCACGTTTTTTCATGGGTAAGAATGTGTAGGATTACAACTGCGGGATACAGAGAGTGTCAAACAAGTTGTCCTTCATGGGATCAAAATATGGCTGGGTTTGGGATGTGTTCACTTTTTCTGCTGTATGTATATATGTGCTTCAGCAGGTATATGCATACATTAGCTGCAGTATTTTTTTGACAGAAGACTTGAGAACCTCATCTTTGTTTCATGCAAGCAGTGAGCTACATTTTAATTTGGTACACATGGGAATATAAAACTGAGCCAGTAGTACAAAGTTTAAATTAGTTTCCATCTGGCTCAGTTATACTTTAAGTGTTCAAAATGTGGTATCTTCTAACTTATCCTTCTTTTGATCAGAGTTTCAATTCTCTGTGGAATTTATTCTGAAATGAAGTTCTATTATAACACTCCTAAACATCCAGCAACTGAGCGTCCAGCTGAAGGCAGATAGGCTTAGCATTTGTCAACAATTTCCATAGTATAATGTAGGAAAATATGTTAATACAAGCATATACCACATGCAGGTAAAATACTCCATATGAATATAGGTTTTATGTGCATGTTAAGTGCTTTATATCTGTACTAGTTCACCTCATCATCTATAATTATAAAAGTAACAAGCCTGAAGTAAAATTTTTATATTCTTGTACATTTATCAGTAAACCTAATTGCTTCACTTAAATGTTTTATTTTTTAAAAAGCACTTGTACAGTGTAAAATGAGATAAATTCTGCATATTATTTTAGTTTAAAATACTTCAAAATTTTAGAGGATTTTTGTATCAAAAGATATGCTGTTTCTTTTTTAATGGTTCAAATCAAAATACCTTGATGTAATCTCAGTATGATGCTTTAATTCCCCTTAACCAATCTTACTCCTTTTACTTTTTAGTCATTACAATTCACTGATATTTCTGAAGTTTTAATTTTTTTATCTTGATGTTGCATTGGAAGAATTTGAACTGTCACACTAGATAGCACCTGGTCATCTCTTACTGAGCAGTTACTTTCATAGCTGATAAAACAGAAGTGTATAATGAGCTCTTAATATAACTTCTTGAATTTGTAAGAACAGAAGAGAGAATATGTCAAGATGGTTAGGATTTGTAGGAGCAGGCTTTTCATTTTCAGGGGGAATCTCTGTCAAGCTTTGGTGTCTGTTGCTGTATCTTCATCTGTTCCTACATACACACATGAGCCTGAAAAATGATTGAAGTAAGTCTATTATTGATGGAGAGCGCAGAGCTCGCCAGTTAATTATGTCAGGACAAACCCTGCAAAAACCATCAAGATATGATAGCAGATGGTAGTAATACAAGAGACGTAGTTGTTACTTTCAGGAAGTGCCACACAGCGTCCTTTCTGCCTTCATTAGGGTTTAAATTGCATTAGCCAAAGTACTGAACTATCAGAATTGATTTTCCTATAAGTCTGGAATGGATAGGAAAAACGCAGGTAACTCAGGAGGCTGGTTACAGACAGCAGGGAGAGTCTCTGCCTTCGAGGCCCCTGGAATGAACAAACACCAGGGAGCAGTGCCCAGTCGTGGCTGCCATCAGGTGGCTTCCTGAGGCTGCTGTAAGTGGAGCTGCTGTTCACCCTAAACTGTAGACACAGGATTGCTTATACAGATGCATTACTCACTGTAGTAAGAGCAGTGCCAGAGCCGACAACTTAAAGCTTCATTATCACAGCAGCTGACAGCTTGCAGCTTCCCACAAACCATCCTGGAAATCAAGGAAGCTCGGCACCTACTAGAATTAGGGAGTGAAAGAAGGAAGTGAGAATATCCAGGAAGGTGTAGACTTGCTATAAAAGGGTATCAGCTTCAGTCGGTAGAGTTATCCTAAAGATTTCAACTTCTCTTTTTCCTTTTTGTCCTTGCAGCAAGGATAGGTCTTTTACTGCTTTTTGTGGCAAGCTGATGATCTATTCAAAATGTAGTTTCAGCTAAAAAAACTTCAAGCCATTCATGTAAGTGAGCTACAGTAGGGAAGCAATAGGAACTGATGACCTGACCACAGCATGGGAACTGGATGGAGTATATTAAACAGGTAGAATGTCTGCTGCTTCCAAAGGCTAATGTTGGTTGGGGTTTCTTTCAGCTGTGTCATTTCAATGCTCCATCAGAAAGAGCATGTTCTTTGCTGAAGGTCTCTCAAAAGCTGTTCACCTCCTTTTCAATGTCTGCAATAAATGTGTCTCAGGAAGATTAAAAATAAGGAGACGGTAAACATTGATGCTGTGAAAGTATGCCCAGGAGGAATACCAGCAGATCAAAAGCTTGAGCTGAATTTAAGTGAATCCATGCATCTTTGGTGAATTTGCCTGGAAAGGCAATTTCATATTTTGTATTTGACTTTATAGTGTTAGTAATTTCCTAATTAAAGGTCTAATAAAAAAAAAAGTCCTCAATTTTGTTTTCTATGTTAGAGGAAATACAGCAGCACTAAGAAATTATTTCTTTTCAATGGATAAAAAGGTTTTTTTCACTCATTATAGTACTTCATTATGAGCTGACTTCCTCTTTGCGATTCTCCCACCGTGTTTATCCTGGCTTTTCTCCTTTGGCCCTGTCCAATCCTCTCCCGTTGACTGCTCTGTCCCGTCCCTGCAGGGTGCCCTGCCTTTCGATGATGACAACTTGCGGCAACTGCTGGAGAAGGTGAAGCGTGGAGTGTTCCACATGCCCCATTTTATCCCCCCCGACTGTCAGAACCTTTTGCGGGGGATGATTGAAGTGGATGCCTCGAAACGTCTCACGGTAAGGAGGCAGCGTGAGCAAGGCTTCATTCCTCTCGCCTTGTTACAGGAATGATTGAGCAGCTAAGGTAACTTGGTGGTTTAGTGGCATTCCTGTGTTTCCTCCTGAGCAGAGAAGGAGTGGAGTTGGTGGAATCTTTGGGAAGAAGTTAGTTACCATCTCTTTTGAGTCATGGGGACAGATTGCCTTTGTGTTTTGTCTGTAGCCTCGTGATTCCCTTTCATATGTAGCACTGGGCATTTAGGAGAAATCCCTTGTAGCTCATCACAGAGCTACTGGCCCGTTCACACGTTTTGAAGACCACCTGAGTTGTCTGATTCTTCTGTCTGATACAGCAGTTTGCTGGGGATGTGATGTGTTTGAAGGTCACAGGTATTACCACTGGTGTTTGAAGCTTTGCCATTAAACAGAGTGTGGTTTTCGTACATTTCTGACAGAAGTGTTCGTGCCACATCAGCTGCATTGTATTCTACCCTGCATTTGCTCTGCATTATCCTCTAGCAGTCTTCAGAGCGTCTGCCAGTCTGCTCTTTCATCCCGTGCTCTCTGGTCCTGAGCACTGCTAGTCCCACAGTGTTGAGCTCCTGGCATTTAGCACTGAGTTTGCATCGAGGATACGTCCCATCACTACAGCAGAGACCCTGCAAGGGGTCCGTGTAGTGATTGTCTCCTTCACTAACACTGTGTTAATGTTTCAGGGAATTAAAAAACACTGGCAATTAAAATAATTTTGGAAAGTAAGACTGCCTGCTTGTCAGTGGAGGCGTGTGCCTCTATGGGTACATTGCCCCTGTAAATCCTATTGTCAGGCCGTGGTGATGATTTTATACAGATTTACTAAGCTCACAGATTCTGAGTGGGAGTATGTATAAAGAAATGTAAATTTAAAACTCCTCCTGGTTCTTCAGTCTGCTAAAATATTTATAAATAAACTCTCAGATCACTGGTTGGCCTCTCTGCTGAGATTGGTAGCAGCATCAGTCTGTGCCAGCTGTGACGGTGCTTTTAGGATGCAGAACCTCACTGCTAAGAAGTTAATTGAAACTCCCTTCACAACTTTACAATATTACCTGGCAGCTGGGTTTATCTTTCATTCATTACCAATCCAAGTCATGTTCTGTTTGGTGGCATGTTTCATGTTGGGGAATGTTATTTCTAGTATCTCTACTTTTGCAAACCCAGTAGCCGTCACATTTTGCAGTACATAAATAGCAGTGATTGAAAAAAAAAAAAAAACCAAACTAGGCACTTTAAAAGACCTTTTTTAGGCAGATTTTTAAAGAAAGAAATAACATTTTCACAAGTATATTCAGGGAAAGAACACTGCAGAGGTTAGGGCAATATCCTGAGACATGAGACAGCTGCTCTTCATGGCCAAGAAAGTCACCAAGTCCCTCTCAAGCTCTCCTTTCTGTGATGTAAACATACCAGCTTCTGTGTTGTTTTGTTAGGTTTTTTTCTCAAAATATATTAGTGCCCATGGTCTAAGTATGTAAGGGAGCAGATCATCAAGTGTTAGAGCCTTCGTCAGATTATTCTGAGTTTTCCACCGGGCAGAGACAGGCCATAAATATTTCGAGTTGTGCAATACAGCTGGGAATGTACATGCATAGGAGAGAAAGCAGGCGAGGTAATTCAAGGTCTCAGAGTGACACCCATCCCCCTCCCTTTCTTGATCAAAATTAACCTCTTACTTCCTTAGGGAGGGAAAAAAACCCCAGATCAGGTAGTTATTGGCAAGCACTAACCACTGAATTATGAATAAGAATTTGAAATAATACATATTAAAGAGCTGAGAGGAAAAAAAGATGGCTCTTTGTTATTAGCTGCAGTCTTATTTTCATTATTTGAGGGTCTCTGGGTTTGCTGTCCCTGCTGCTGTCACACTCCTGTGCTGTTAGTGAGCTGCTTGCTTTGATTGCCAGGCAGAAGGGAGCTCTTTGTTTACTGCACAGGAGCTGGGAATATAGAGTTCATTCTGAGGAGAGAGCTGAATTCTATTTTTGCTGTGTCCTGTGAAAAAAGGGTATAAATATGGGTTTATTTGGAAGCCTCTATTCCTAGAAAATATCTCACTTGAATCCATTCGATATTTTTACAAAGATGCGAGCAACATTGCAGCTTGGGTACAATAAGTACAGATGTAGCTGTTACCATTACTGATCATTTGCTCAATATCTCACTAGTGAATTCTGCAGAAAAATATAGTGAAATCTAAGGTCACTAGATTTTTTTTCTTTCATTTTCCACTTCCCCTCTCTGCTTTCTTCCTCTTTTTTTTTTTTTTAAATAAAGAGTGNTTCATCCAACTGCATTTCCCTCCCTGCAGTAATTGCCATTTCACAGCACACCCACACCTTCCCCAGTCCATCTGTTAAAATGATCAACAAAAACAGAACCAGCATTCACGTTTAACTGTCATCATTCGCTTCAGTGTTAGAGCTTGAGAAGATTAATGGAGGGGAGGGTACTCAGAACTATTGTTGCTGGCCCTTTCCAGCCTTTAGAAACGTGCATTACCTTTCTTTGTATATGATTCGTTTGTGGGAACAAGACCTTATTATGTCTTAGTGGAATATTGTTCACACTCACCATGTGTTACATAGCCTCAAATATGAGTAGTGGGACATCCTTGACCACTCTTATTTGCTGGGCCTGTTTTACTAAACATACTGTAAAATAAAAGAATTTATGTTTTTCTTTCATTAAACATAAACTTTTCATTAAAAGTTGATCCTAGCTCCTGGTGGTGGTATTTCTGACCACTCATATTTATGAAAGTTGAAATCTAACAAAGCATGAGTACTAAGATGATCAGCATTTGAAAGACTCTGTCTGAATAGTATGGCCTAGAAGAGCTTCAGTTAATGTACACAGAGGATGTCTAAGAAAGGTTGTACTGGTCGTCTGCATATTCAGTAGAGGTAATTACTAGGGAGAGAAGGATTATTTTAACTAAAGTAAGATACTGGCACAAAAACAGATGTAAGTCAAATGGCCTTAGAGGAAAGTAGGCTAGAAACTAGAAGAAGCATTTTGGGCATATCAGTGGGGTTCTGGGACAGCCTTCTAGTAGGAATAGTGTCAGGAGGGAAAAGTGAAGTAGTAATGAAGTGTGAGAAGGCTTATGGGAGGTGTGCTCTGGATGCCTAAAGCACTCCAGGATGAAGTTTCTTTTAGTTATGTGCTCTTCAAATGATTCAGCATTGCTACAGCAGAGAATTACAGCTCCTGTAGTAGAAACCAGTTGCATTCTCAACCAATATTTTCTTCTCCAGAAAGACAAAGGCAAAGGGCAGAGGCACTTTTCTTTTAAAGATGGATTAGCACTATTGAAACTTTGTTTCTAGAGCAAGGTGGATCAGAGCAGATACTGCAGAATAAGCTATTACAGTAAAGCTGTTACTGTTCTAGCGTTGACATTTTATACACAGGTAGAATGACTTGTCTTCCATGTTGGGAATCCACATAGGTGGGAATACCTATCCCTGAATATTACCTAAAAATTCCTTGAATTACACATATTTTCAGAATCTCCTCTCTGCTTTGTGGTGTTGTTTGTTCTTGGATCTGATGTATGGTAATAATGACCTGCAGAATCTTAAGAATGTTACAAAAATGAAGAAGGGAAGACTCAAGCTGATTTATTTCTGTAGAAGGCCTTTTGGTAAAGTGCTTATTCCATCATTGAAGTTTTCTTACTTTACAACCTGTAGAATGTAGGGAATTGTCCTGTTGATGTATTTAGGCTGCCAAGGGCCTGTTCATGCCCCGTGCACATAGGACAGTGATACTTGCCCTTGTCAAGGTCCCTGGAGGCTGCTTTAGTACAGCTGCTACTGCTGAAACAGGTAATGGTTTTACCAGTGCTGTATGCACTGCCAGCCTGAGCCCTTTGGAAAGGAAAAGCCTGTGTCTTAACATTACATGGTAGGTTTAAAGCTCAGACTAGGGGATCTTCTGGATAAAGAAGATTCATTTGAGGTATGAGTGCACAGATGGATTTGAGGCTGTTCCCTTTCCGGGCAGGGAAGTTTGAAATTTGACATGAGTTCAAGCCCAGAAGCCCTCATCCATACCCACAGACTTTGAGAAAGTTTTTCTTCAGGTCAGAACTTTTTAGCTTGGCACATGCTCTGCTGAGATCAGTGCCGAGGATGTAGACAGCGCTGTCTTGTTTTCCATCTGCCTGTCTGTCTCCATCTGTTGTTCCCTGCCTTAGAATTCAGACGTAAGCTCTTTGTGGGAGGAGACCTCTTTTTCTGATGAGCTTGTACAGCTCTGAATCACAGTGGGTCTCTCATCCGTGAGAGAGGCTCCTTGATGCTTCTTCAGTGTACAAGTTTAATATTTGGAAGTATTTTTGTGTAAAACTGTGATAAAGGAATGCTCCGTCTCCTTCCATTACAGCACTTTAGCCTGCAGAAATCTCTCTGACTGTGCATGTGCAGTGGTTCTGAGCATGTTTTGTTGTTTCAGAGATGATGTCATGAGACAGTTGCCTGCAGTGATTGGGAGACATTAGGAAGCAGCATTTTTACAACTTCCATAAAATGGTATTAAACTTGGCAAACTCATGTGCAAGCAGCAAGAAAAACCCTCTGGGAAGGATTGTTAAATGCCTTCGTCACTTAAATGCATTTAAACATTGTGTTTAAATGAAGGCAGGAGTGAGATTAGCTCCCACTGTGTAACTCCCTCCCCTGCACTGCACAGTAGAAAGCGTACAGACTTCTCCTTGTCAAAACCAATCGCCCTCCCATAACCCTCCTGTCACTTTAAGGCAGACAAAAAGCAACAAAGCATTAATTAATTACCTTTAAAACAGTAGTGAAGATGTTGGCAGCAGCAAGCATAATTCTAGTAACATTTCAATGCAATTACATTTGAATCAGCATAGGAAATGGGTTTGTAGAATACTTTTCATATCTAGGATATCCCAGCATATTTCACAGCAGTGGTTTTGATGTGGATTGAATGGCAGATGTGTAGGTAAACAGCAGCCATGAGAGCTGTCATACACCTTCAAATGTGTATCAAGCTGCAGCAGGGCTTCCCTTTCAGAAAGATGCTGTGTGTTCATTAGTTTGAAGGAGATTGATCAGCAGGGATGGGCAGAAGGCATTTGACTTCTCTGAAGGAGCCCAGAGGCTCTGTGACTAAGACATGAACTGGTGACCCTCTTTTCTTTCCCCTCTCTAACTCAGAAAGTGAAGTGCTGTTTTGTTCTTTGCCGTGGCATTTCTGCATATCACAAGCACACAAGAGCACAGTGTCCCATGGAGACAGGAAATGCAGCAGGAGAAGCAAGCATGAAAGAGGCTTGGACATTGCATAGCTGTATCATCTGCATCTTGTCTGAAATCATTAATCTCTCTAACTCGCCATGTGGTGTATGGGAAATAATGAGTAGATGTGGTTTTACCAGCGCAGGAGGCACAGTCCACCCCTTAGCAGATCCTCACAGAACTATACATCTGTTAGGGAACAATTCTAAAACCTTGCCCCATGGAAGCTGTACAAATAGGCTCTCCTTACGTTCTGTGGTTGTACCTCAGCTTGCGCAGAACCAGAAGGAAGAGGGTTGTGTCTCCAGGCTGTTGGGGGAAATCCCAAATCATATCTTTATGTCGGCAGGAGATGGCAGTGTGTCAGGAAGACTCCACCTTGCTCTTAATAGTGCCGAGGTGTCGCTGTGGGTCACTCACCAGGACACATACGACACACGTTCTCAAGAGAAGGCTGAAAAGCTTTGTTAATTATCTGACTCCATATTACATAGTATTTCCACATGGACCAGGGATTGGAGGAGAAGCTGGACACCTCTCCCATCCCACTGGTCGAGGCAATTGTCCATCAGTTGCTTTTCCACTCCCAAGAGAAGGAATTTCTCGCAACCTTGTCTTAACATAAACAAGCTTCTAATTATAGCATCTCCACGTGGGAAATGGACTAGAAGCTACGAAAACATTGAGTTAGAAAGTGCATCAGTGAACTTGAAAGGATCAGGGTGACACAGGGGTTAGAGGACTACCTAATGCAGGGGAACTGTGATGAAGGGGAATTACTGTGGAGGGCTGAGGCCGCAGCTGGGAGCTGTGCAAGTCTGCCTGGGCCGGTGGATGTGTGTGCTGGGGGCATTGGTGCTGGTTGGAAGGCAGATATGTGAGTGCCAACTGCACCTCTGATTGCAGTGTTGATACAGTCTGAGGTTTAAAGGAGGCTGTTTGTTTCCCACACTGTTCCCTCCAGCCTCCAGCTCCTTAGCTTTCCTAAGCTGCATTCCATTGTTTCTTTGTTTTCAGTAAAAGCCCTGACTCACTTTAAAAAATGATCTCATATAGAGCCAAACTCACATCTTACTGGTTTCCCAGACACAGGGCTGTTGTTCCATAGCACAAAGGTCTCTGATTCCTTGCTCTCTGTGGCAAACACTTTATATTGCTGAGATTTTGTTGTTTGCCTGTTCCTTATTTTTCTGTTTCTTTTTCTCTCTGATTTTAATTATTGTGGAAGTGGAATATAATAAGAGCAGAACAGCTGTCGCCATTCTTCCTGACCATTGTAATGGGTCTGTGATTTCCTCTCATATGAGTTTTCTTCCAGCTCTCTCCTGTCTTTCCTCTGAATGTAACACAGATGTGAGCCTATGTGCAGTGAGTGTGCATTTTGTTCTGCACCTACAAAGGTGCTGCATAGTGATGAATATAAAAAACATTGACCACATAACAAATAATCCCCAGACATTTAAGAAAAGTTCTTTTCTGCTGTGGTGATTAAAACAAAACATATTTGGAAGGTTCTGCTGTAAGTATGTCATACAAACCTTCTGTTCTCTCTGCTGTCAAGGGTTTCTCTTGGAAAAATCATGTTGCCTTCTTTTCCTGTGCTTGTGGGAAAAGATATCATTGTAATGTTTGTGGAATCTGCTTTCCATAGGTGGATATGGCTACTTTCAGCTTTAATGAGTCCTTCATTGCACAGTGAAATTCTCATGTGTGGAATGGGAAAGAGGGAAGTAAAATAAATTTGTGGTCTGGTGTTCAGGTGCGGAATTAGTAAATTACATAGAATAACTTATTTTGCTTGGTCCTTAGATTTCAATGATAAATGTGAAGCCAATGTAGAATGAGTCCTGTCTCCAGGAGGGTCACGCCACAGATGCACAAATTATTTTGTTTATTATCTGTTTGAACCTATTTTCTTCTTCCTTCCTCTCTCTTTTTCTCCAAAGCAAAATTAGAAATGCAATTTAAGTGTAAAGGATCAACTATTATGCATATACAGAAAGGAGCAGTTAGATTACAGAGGGAAGGACTTGGGAAGGGAAAAGGTTGAATTTCCAAAACAGTTACCTTTGAAGCCTTGCACTTAGCATTTGCCTGGGATTTGCTTCTGACTGATGCATTATGTCTGGAATTAAAATGTCATTTCCAGTGGGATGGGTTAGGATGAGCAGCTCTTTATGCAGCATGAAGTTCCTCTTGTACGTATAGGTCAATCTCTGAAATTTTGGATTTACTTGAATAAGCCTTGAATAAGGATGACTTGTGGAGTTGCTTTTTCTATTTTTCTGTACAGCACTAATTCCTTATTTTCTTTTCCTTTACAGCTAGAACATATTCAGAAACACATATGGTATATGTAAGTAACTTTTTAAAAATTATTTGCATACATTCCTTGTTGATTCTGGTATTCTAGTTGTCTGTGAAGAGACCACTAGAAGAGTGAGACTGGAGTTTGAAAGCAGGTTTCACACACTTGAGAAAAAGGGGAAGAAAATAAAAAGACATCTTTTTTTTTTTTACCCTTTGCTACTCGTATAATTGCATTTATATGTACCAACCCAGGAACTTTTTTTGTACAATGGCTAACAACTGTTTGAAATAAGACATTCAGTCCAGCAACTTGCTGTGTTAAAGAGATACCTGCAGGTGATCAGCAAAAAAATACCCAGCTAGCAACCATATTTAGTTTGCTATCCAAGTGCTGCAGACAATCCCTTGTAATACCTTCTTGACAAGAAAGATTTCATTTGTTCCTTCTTGGCATCTTGACTTTTCTCTGAAGTAGAAACAAAAATGGTGATATTGATAGGTAAGCACCTGTGAGCAAGAGCTTCTCTGTCTCATAATCCCCACTCCTTCTTCACAGCAAGCTAAGAGGCTGCTTCTGACCTTGTAACCTGTTGGTGTGAGAGTACTTCTGTGACTTGATTAAAAACAGCACTCCTGACAGTGAAACAGGAGGTCTGTGAGGAAAGTGTAGCCCTGTCTGGTGGTTTGGATGTAAGGAAGATTGATGGCTTTTAAAAGTGACCTTGCTCTTTATGTAGTCTTAGTAGTATTTCAAGAAGCCTAAGTAAATAAACATTTCATCCTATGATATCCTAATCAAACTAAGGAGAATACTTGACATAATGAGCTTGGATACATTTCTCAGGGTCAGCATTTCCCAGGTGGGTGATAAGGCAAGTTCTACCTTCATAATCCCATCATTACTCTTGAGAAGTACTCAAGAATATGATCTGATATATGAGCCTGTCACCATGAGAAAAAAACACTTTTTCTTTATTTGTTTTGTTTTCTCTGATTTTATCTTTTGGGCCATGTTCACCTCTGGATTTATATGACTGAAGTAGGACTTGAGGGGGTTCAACAGTTTGTTGAATAGCTAAGAAAAGAATTGGATTGAAGAAAAAACTCAGTTCACCTGAAATAGTGGCAGCACTCTGCCCATGGGTTTTCCATGCTCTCTTAAGTTACCAGACATGGCACCTTTTTAAACCAAAGAAGTACTGGAGGTTTCCTGCACATACTTTTTTTTTTTTTTTAACCTCTCATGGGTAAATGTAGAACAAATGGAGTGGAGAAATCTCTAATTGTAATCCCTGAAATCTCTCCTATAAGGTCTTGCTAGCAATTGCAGGAGTAAATGCTGTTTACATCAGATTGGACAGATAATTCCCCTCTGTTTCTTCATAGAGTGAAATCACCTGACACTTTCAGTGCTTTTATCAGAACTGGAATAGGAAATAAAATGAAAATTCATTCATGATTTATACTGGCTTTTTTACCCACCTCAAGATTTTGCCTGGAACTTTTCACTTGCTGAAGGTCTGTTGTGCCAGGCTCACATACACAATTATGTCGGTGTCATTTCTTGACTTTAGTCTATATTTAGAATTTGAAGATTTTTTTTTTTCTTTGGAGACATAAACCTCTGAAGATTTTCATGTAGTTCATATGCTTCTCAATGAAGGTCAGACTCTCTGATGACTGACACAGTAAACTGCATCTGAGGCTGTTTTCAGAAGTAGAAACTGAGTTTTGCAAAAGCAAGTCTCCTCTAGACTCCCAGGGTAGTCAGTGCAGAAAGGCTCTTCCAGATGTCTCTTCAGATTTCCTAAAAAGAAGTTTCTGCTCAAAATAGCTTTTTTAATGAGTCTCTTTCTCATTTTCTCTGTACTGGCGATGGATTGACCTCAGGAGGTTAACATCCTGTGGCTAATTTTAGTCAGTGAATAACCTTGCCACCTCCAAAACTCAACTGCTTTCATCTGGTAATGTTTCACAACCTCTTTGCATTCATTTTGCCTGGAAATACATATGCTGACAGAAAGGAAGAGGTAGTAGTGTTTTATTCTATGGCTCTTTTGCTCACCTCTTAAATTTTTTTCTTTATTTTATCTACTATTCTATGTAAAATTTTCATTCTTTGTCATATATAGGTTACTAACCTGAAAGTTGTACTCAGAACATTGAAGTGGTTTCACTTAATTCTTCAAATAAATATTGAGGCTACTGTAAACCTGAAGAAAAGATTTAATTGCAGATTTAGACAGGCAGAGAAAGAGGTCTTGAAAGTTGAAATCATGATTCACAAGCCTAAAAAAAGAAGAAAGAAACTTAAATGAAACCTTTCGTCAGCAACCTCCAGTTCTTGCTCTCCCACCCAAATTAATTCAGTGAGGTTTCTCAAGCCTTTCTAATTGAGATCATTTTTTCTAACCTCAAATGCAGGTTATCATAAACTAGAAAATAAACAGCAGTTATTTTCACATTTTTAATAAAGTAAGAGATCAACTAAAATTACCTATTATGGTAAATATGCACTCCTGTAACACTGAGTTATTGCCTTGATTGTGAAGGTATCACACTTACTAAAACAAGAAAAAGTGAACTGGTTCTGCTTTGCTTTGCGCTGATGCAAAAGGGCATCTCAGTGAGATTCATGAGAGAATTTCATGGAGAAACTGAAAAAGTCCACCCTGATCAGGAATCACAGCTATTGTATCCACCGATCCTCACAAAAGAGGGTGGGTTTTAAAGCAGCAATTACATTCATGTGGGCCTTTAAAAAAATATATGTGATTTGCAGTAGTCACTGTGTGACATTGTTTGATGTCTGTGTGGGCTGCAATGCAACAAATTTGTCACTCTGCTAGACTGAGAATGGAACAGGCATTGCATTCATGCCAATCACAGCCCAGACCCAGTGATTTTCGTTTCCTGAAGCTCTGAATTGCTCTGCCAAATGACAAGACACCTCTTTGCAGATTTTGCTTGTACCTGATGAGGAGGTGTGAAAATTCCTGACTGTGTCTGAGGCTGACCAGGTGCAGGGCATAAGGAAATGCCACTCTGGAGTGCATGGAGGATGGCAAGATGTGCTCCCTAGAAATGGCTCCTGTGCTGATTGATACAAAAGATTCTATTCAGACTGGGGCAACTAGTGGGAAACCCAGGTTTTCTGGAGATTTTCAAAGACAATAATTCTTTTTAATCTGTTAAAATTACCTTAAGGACATCTGCTTGTAACATGAGTGATTAATTAAGTCAATACTTTTCAGAAGTGAACTGTAGATCATTAAAAAGCGAAAACACTCAGCTGCTGTTCAAAGGTCTATCCTGCAAGAATTTATCTTAATGACAAGGTCATCACTGGATTTAACAGTGCAAGGTTATGAACTAATCATTGCTTATTACCTTCTGAGAGCTTGATCCTAAGAGGTAGCAGTAGCAACCTCTGAGAAGGAATAAGATGTTTCTTCAGCTGAGCAAGGATTTTTGAGTCTAGTCCTTAGATTCAGGGCCACGGTGGTATTGCAGAAGATACAGGCACTTCTGCAACACTCAAAGGGAGTATCAGAAGCTGTGTTTTAGTGGTTTGACACACAAGAACAAATCCCAAGGAGCAGATTCCACGTCCTCTGTGTTTACTTCCAGGCCCCTAAACTGAATAAAACTGAACAGGATGTGTGTGAGTGCACCTTGTAAGAGAAGTGGGATCTGAGCCATGTAGTCATGACCCAAATAATGAACACCAGTCTGACTCCATGACATGTACCCAGGTAGGGCTGAGCACATTTTCACTGCTTCAAAAGAAGATAAAATGAACATTTCTGAGGAGTCTTTTTGCAAGTGATGTCCCACAAACAGAGCAGATGCCTCACAACTGCATTTCAACTTGCTTTAAAATGAATTGCAAGTAGCGCTCAGCAATCTTCTGTGATTGTCCCAGCATGTGACTGTCCTATCCTGGATACATTGGCTTAGTATTGCCTTCTTACCTTGGAGGAGATAATCTGCACTGGCTCTTTTTAAGGTGCATTGGCGCTCCTTTTGTACACTGGTTGAGACCTTGGGCTCATGTATATGACCCTACCACAGCTGATTTCTAACTTACACAAGAAAAACTAAGGACATTTGGACTGGAACCCCTTTTTCTGTGTAGATACTTGGATAGCTTACACTGAGTCAGGAACATTTTGAACAGTGTGAGTAACTTCCCAAGTTGTGGCCTCCTTATTTCTTCCAGCATGAAAAGGAAGGATCTCGAGTCCAAACACAGCCCCATAAACAGCAAATGGTGACATTTGATGCCGTTTAAATATTCCTGATTCCTGTTGCCCATGCTGGGAGCCTGGACCCAACAGTTACACATTTGCACCACATAAAGGAAAAGGAGGACCCCACTCACGGAGCAGGGAAACTTCAACATCAGACAAAGCAGCCATTAAGAATTAGCAGAGGTTCAGAGCAGACAGTTTCTCTAACCAAAACACCAGCATCATCACCAGACTCCACCTCTTTGGATGGATGTAGTTTACATTAATTGCTCACTGCCTACCGAAATAAAATCAGAGGATATTAAGGATGTCTGCAATATATGTCATTAGTCAGTTAGAAATACCCTGACACCTTGACCTGTTTCTTACAGTCAGGGCCTTTAATTACAATGAGTAATCAATATTTCCTGATCCTAGTGAATGGGATCAGATAATTGTGCAGAAAGCTTATGTTAACTACATTTGAAGGAGTAATATGTTCTACTGCTAATGGCATGTTCTAAGGTCTACCACTGACCTCGGGCATTGCACTTGAGCCAAAATTTTCAAATTTGCATGTCTTAAGAGGAGCAGAGATTGCCATGTTTGGGCATGTAATTAAGCAGCGTGATTTTCCCCCAGAACCCTTTAAAGTGTGTCAAGTGGGAGCCTGAGCATTGAGGTCTCTTAATCACATTGGAAGCATTAACGAAAGAAGCTACTGCAGTGCTGGTTGTGCTCAGGATTGGTGAAAAATAGTGATGGTTTGTTCAGAGCTCCCTCTTCAAGAGGGAATCGTTCAGCTTGCACTTTCCAGCCTCATAGTCTGAGGTCTGGCGAGCTGAAGAGACAACATCTCTAAAAGCACGTAGTGTTTTATAAATGTTTGGCATTGGGATGCTGAACAGCTGCTTCTATTCCAAGAGCACTGGTAAGTGAAGTTCCTATTGCCTTGCTGACTGAACACAGACATTTCTCATTAAAGACCCAGATCCACAACCTGCTGGTCAGCCTTAGCCTTCATGACAATTTCTTCTGAGAATAATATCTGTCTGGTTGGAAGCTCTGGTATCTCAGTGGGAATTTAGCAAGCAGTTTCCATCTGTTGCTGCAGGCTGTGTTTCAGAGTATGGGTTCATTTGTGACTCATGTTTCTTTTCTCTCCTTTCCCTCCCCCTTTCTCTCTCTCATCTTCTTTCCTCTGCAGAGGGGGTAAGAATGAGCCAGAACCAGAGCAACCAATCCCTCGAAAGGTGCAGATTCGTTCTCTCCCTTCCTTGGAGGATATTGATCCAGACGTGTTAGATAGCATGCACTCGTTAGGCTGCTTCCGTGACCGAAATAAACTCTTACAGGACTTGTTGTCAGAAGAGTAAGCACTTGCTCAGTCTTCGTATCAGTTGGGTGTCCAGGGGCTGGGATGCTTATGAACCTGGGAGAGGTAGAGAGCACTTTAAGTGATGTCACTCTCTCTGAGTCGCTGGTAAGAACAACTCACCCTCTGGCTGCTCATTTGCTGGTGAGGTGTTGGGAGCAAGCACTGAACCTTTCTTGCTCCATGGGTCAGAAACTCACAGCCTGACCAGCAATGGAGGCACTGTGCTATTTCTTCCCTAGCTGCCAGGCCAGGTCACTTCATTAAAACATGGGCTGCACAGTCCACATGGGGAGGTATCACTGCTGATATTTGTGTTGGATATGCCTTTGTTGACAAATTTTTATTTAATTCAAACCTATGCCTAAGAGCTGGTGTATCCTGAGGTGTTAAGAGGGACATGTAGTAGAAAGAACACTTAGAGGCTCAGGAGACCTGTCTGGCTGCTACTCTTGGTTTGGACTTCCTGGGAACACATAACCTCGACCGTCCTGCACCTCTGTTCTGTGTGTGGAACATGGGGATCTTATTTCCTTTCCTCACTAGGCTGCTTGTTGGAGACAGCAAGGGTCTCAAAAGCTTTGTGGGTTGTATATCTAGCTGTCATGTACATGAACACTTCCAACTCCTTTAGAATAACTGTGACTGTTTATTTGATGAGAAAGTTTTATGTACATGTTGACCTTTTTTTTCTTTTCAAATGTGAAGATTTTTTTTTTTTTTTTCTTTTTCAGAGAAAACCAAGAAAAAATGATTTATTTTCTTCTGCTTGACCGGAAGGAGAGGTATCCTAGTCATGAAGATGAGGATCTTCCCCCTAGAAATGAAATAGGTACTGCAGATATGACCTCAGTCACCATGAACCCAATTGAACTAGCTCCTCTTCACCTTTTTTTTTTTTAATTCTAATTTTATTTTAATTTAAACTCAAACCCTAGCATCACTGTTACTTTCCCAGGGGAACAGTGCACACAGCACTGGTGAGAATCCTCAGCCTGAGGCAGGCAGGTCTGTTTTGTGGTTAAACTGCAAGGCTTCATCTTTCAAGACATGTCTGTCTCACAGAGCAGAAACATCCAAGAAGGTCTTGAACGGGATCTTAAAAAATGTGCTGTATACCCACAGCCTGGCTCTGTGCAGGCAGATGAGGTTTAGTAGCAGTCTAATCCAGTGTCAGAATTTTCTAGTTACAAGTTTCCTTACAGTATTGCAGAAAGGCTGCTCATGGACTTCAGTTAGTTAAGAAGCTGTGTAGCTGCATCCCTCTGCAATTATATATGTGCACATCCTCTTCTCTGTTAGTGAATGCATCCACTGCTGAAAGTATGAATCATATAACTTTGCTGTTTTATAGTACATAAATCAAACTCCTGTGTTTTTAGACTTAGAAAGATTTTAAAAGCTTAATGCACAATAAGATTATGTATCTCATAAAGCTCTTGTGATACCACTTTATTCCTGTTTATTCATTGGTTTTTTAGGGTGCCACTGATCACCACTAATCCAGACAACAGGAAAACTGCTCCCCATGGAGCTAACTATATAAGTGACTCTTGATGTGCAGACTAGTTTAATAAAGGATTAGTCACTTCTAGCAATGATCTGAAACAGAATTTTGCATAGAAGTGTGGAGATTTTCAGGTATTTACTTCAGCACTTTGAAGACTAGAAGCAAAGTGCCCTTTATTTTCACTGGAAAGCCTGGAATCTCACAAGCTTTCAGGGCAGTGCTGTATTGCACTACATTTGTAAATGCTTCATTGAATTATTAACCTATCCAAGTTTCAGGCTACAGGCCCTATAATTTTGCAGAGAAATCTCTTCTATGGGAGAAGAGATGAAAATTCTTAGTTAACACAGCAATTTTTAAACTCCTGCCTGAATGGAGCTACAGAGAGCATGTTAGCAGCAATCCTGATGAGGATGGGTAACTGTGCCAGCTGCAGGTCCTGTGGTCAAAAGCCCCTTCCTTGGTGCAGTTTGTCATCAGCACTCTGCTAATCAGCTTTGGACTCAAACAGATTATCCTGCCATGTAAGGACAGCATCATCTTGTTTTAGAAATGCTTTTGTCATAAGAAAAGAAACAAGGTGACTCTAGAATCTTCAAACCCAGCATGTAAGTGAATATGTATCTATGCCCTAAATTCACCGTATGTCTCTTCCACATGCCAAAGTATTTTCATGGTTTGAACTGAAATATTATGGTCCACTCTTGTATTTTTCTGAGCAAGGAGTGAAAATGTTTCCTAACAGGGAAACACTGATTGTAGCTGTGTGCCTCACCCGCACATTTGAGCACTATTCTTTGAGTGATTGTGTGTTGTATTTCGTATTTCCTCTTCCACAGGGGGTTTCCACGTCCTCTGTTCCCAGCGGTATCTCTGAGAACATGGGGCAAGGTTTAATTAGGAGCAGTCATATGTCTGATGAATATCTCATCATTAGCCATTAGCAGTGGCCTTGCACAAACAAAGAAAAGCAGAGAAAAAATAACAGTTTAATAATAGTAGCTTGAAGAAACCATGTTTGTGAGAGTTGTGCATTGTCTGAGCTCTTGCCAAAAAAGAAAAGCATCTGAGAGTATTCTGCTTTTTCCTCTTTGTTGACATATTCGGTCTCAGAAAGGATGGATGCAGGTAAAAATATGACCAGCTACAGCTTGCCCTTTCTTCTGGTGTCCCTTTGTTTGTTTCAGCTGTATGAAGTTTCTTCTAAGGGCCAAGGAAAGACCACTTCCAACATTTTTCACGTGCAGCTCCATTTTCTTTACTTGTAAACATGGGAATGAGAAACTCCTCAGTGAAAGGAATGAATGTCAACTAATGCCTCCTTGGGCAAAAGGATTTTGTGGGGTGAAGTTTCTTAATAAACCAGAGAACAAAAGGTTAGGCCAGAAGAGATATAGAGGATACAGATACCTCATCCAAATTCAGAAAGTGAACCTTTATTTCCCACCTTCTGCAAGAAAGTAGATTTATTGGATCATTACCTACATGATTGTATCTTCGTATGTAAAAATCCTTAGGAATGGCTTTGCTTTTCTGATGTGAAATAAAAGGAAAATGCATCCTTAGTACTGTCACTGGATTACGGCTTGATTTTTTTCCCCCGTGTCCAGAGAGTCAAAGGAGAGAAGGGCAAGTACTGGAGATTTTCCTATTTTTAATTCCTTGGCTTCTGCAAAAACTTCTACAGCTTTTGTAAGACACCACTTTAGTCATTATGGCAGGATGGGTGTGTATTTAACTAATTCTTTAGTATTGTTAGACTTGACAGTGGTGATGCCTTGACATTTCTTAATCAGACCCTTCTAAAAAGGATGTACAATACTTGCTACTCTCGGCCATGTGTAGTGTAGGATTGTAGCCAATTCTAAATAGGCATAAAATATCTTTATTAGAAACTCAACCACATTAATGCTAGCTTTGGATGTATTTTCCATCCAGCTTCTCTGGATTGCCGTTCCTGAATTTATAGATGTGCTTCACTACCTGCTCTTTTTGGTTATTCTCTGTCTTTGATAACTTAAAATACAGATAAATCAGTATCTTCCAGCATCTTAAGCAGCAAGGACTGATACAAAAGAATAATTTAGCTTGTTAGCAATATCCTTCTCCTCCTCAATTGTTCTGTTGATTCCCTCATGGCCCCTCTGGCTAATGTCCTTCTCTCAGGTTTTCTCTTTCTGATGGCTCTACAAAAGACTGTCATTCAAGTTTTTAGCTAATTCCTCTTCAAATTCCTTCTTTGCTGTCTTTTAAAGTCCAGCTTTAAAAAAAATGGCCTGTCACTTTTGTAAATGTCACTTGGCTGAATTTCCATTTCTGTTTTGAACATGCATGGATCAAATTGCCTTTTAAAATATCTGTTAATAAAATATTTTTCTTGTCTTTTTCTCTTTCTTGTTTAGCTTCTATTGTTTGAGCTTATTCATCACCATTCTTTTGACATTAGATACTTTCTTCATCTTCCTTCTTCCTTTATTTTAAACTGCATTATTTTACCGTCATATTTTATGTCTGATACCCTGCTACAAAACTTGTATCCACTTTGTGTTATATATACACTCTGAACATCATTGTTATGTGTGTTACTGTGCTGTAGATACACTCCTGAACCACCAGTTGTTCTGTAGCATGACTTCTTTCTCATATTTTGAACTTGCTTGAAGAAGCAGAACCTTGTGTAGCTTATGTAGCTTACTTTTGACCACTTACATGTTTTTTTTTAAAGTCACACAGTATGAATGCTTTCTTTTGTTTACCTCCCTTGCTTTTCTGTCAGCTTTATGCACTCTTTTTTTTTTTTTTTTTTTTTTTTTTTTTTCCTTATCTGGAGGTCACTGCCTATACCATTTTCTGCTATCTTTTTATTACTGGACAGAGTTTGAAATGGAGTGAGATACAATTGCACTTTTTTCCTAATTAATTTTTAAGAGGAACATTATTACTGCTAATACAAAGAGTGCTTGGGTAATACTGTAATGGGGTCAGTTGTTATCACTGATCCATTTGCATTGAACCATCTTTGCTTATGCTCATTGTTTCAAAGATGAGCTCTGCCTCAAAGAGATCTTGTTCTGAAAAACATGATGTTAGAGAAGAAACGAGTACATGGTGGGTGTGAGGAGAGCAGGATAATAAAGAGCAGGCAGTAGAGGTAGAATTGTCAAGTGTGGTATTTTTGGTTTTGCACAGAAATCCTGGCAGAAGAAGAAGCCTTAGGGATGGGCACTGTGAGCTTCTTTCTAACAGCAGGGGTGAAGGATGCCTTCTTTTACAAGTGGTCACTCTCCTCTTAAATTAAAAATGTGTCTATAAATAGAGGCAGGGAACTGAAATAGCCCAACCAAAGGAAAGAAAATCCTTCTGTATTTTTTTCTGCCTTTCTCCTTTATACTGTTTTGGTGCCATGAGAAGTGTTAGCAAAAAAAAAAATCTCCACAGGTCTATATTTGGATCCCTGCTTCACCATGAAGGTGTGGATGATTTGGCAAGTCACCTACTGCAATGCATTTTGGTATCTAAAGACTCTTTTCAGAACAATTTAAGTGCTCCTCAGAACCTCGGTTAATGTTTGTCAACATCTTGAGGAATGAATTGCCTTTAAATATCTCACTCTAATACCTCAGTTTTCACTCTGCAAAGCTGAAGTAGCATTTTGATACCTCATAGAATTGTTACACAATAAAATGTGTGAAGCATTTCATTTACTATAATAGTAAAAGTTGTATGGTGTGGCTGTCGTTGAAGGCTTGTCTCAGGTAGACAAGCACGATTAATTTGTAATGCTTCTGAAGGAGGAAAAATATAAATCAGTGGGAAAAACCTGAAATCTAATCTTAAAGATGCAAAAAAAGAGTATGTTTTCAGAGCAGAATGCAATTCGGAATTCAGAGTGTACTCATGTCCCTGTGTCACATTTAATCTGGTTGCAGGGATGTGGAAGGCAAGCTCTAGCAACCTGAGTGCATACACAGGATCCCTAGATGGCTCCTGCTCTGCCTAACAGCTTGTGATATAGCCCATGCTGTCACCTTGTATCATCCTGTTATTACTGTTACCAGCTTTGTAAGCTAATTTCTGCAAGCTGTGGTGTAGTTGTACCTCTATTTTACAGTGCTCATAATACCTTCAGGGCAGTGGCAGGGCGCCTTCTCTCTGCAGGTGGATTGCAAGCTATGTCTTAATGCTTGCAAATGTTCACCTCCATCATGGGGAGATCTGTCTTTGTAGGGGGGTGTGAGAGTGAAATTGCTGAGGGAGGATTTAACCAGCCTGTGTGAGGTAAGTCACAGTGCAGTTCAGCTGACAGTTTCCCTTCCGTGCAGACCCCCCCAGGAAGCGTGTGGACTCCCCAATGCTGAACAGGCACGGGAAGCGGCGGCCGGAGAGGAAGTCGATGGAGGTGCTCAGTGTGACAGATGGAGGATCCCCAGTTCCCGCTCGCAGGGCGATTGAAATGGCACAGCATGGACAGAGGTGGGTCTCTGCTTCCCCCAGGAGCCCTGCCTGCCTGGGTCTGCTCCCCCCTTTTGTGTTCAACATGCAAAGGAGCTGTGGGGCTTCTCTGTTCGCACCAGCACTCGCTACGAGTTCAGTGACGTTTGCAACATGATCTGGCAGCCAGCAGTGCTTGTGCACACAGGTCCAGAAGTTCTGCCAGGGTCTTAAGGGTTCTGTTTGCTTGCAGCTATTCCTCAGGAAGCCACCATGTCCTCTGGGCAAGACTCATCTCACCTGTTTTTAATTGTTGAGGACATGGGCATGCAGTCTTGCGATACAGGCTGACAGGGCAATGGGGACACATGAGGGAGGTCTCAGACACGTGTCCTGTCAAACAGGATAAATTACCTTCTGCTTCTTCTTCTCTGTCTCCAGAGCCTACAACAGGAATCTAGGTGACTATCTTGGATTAGGTTCCTAGCTTTTGGGCACCTGAAGTTAAATGAACACCATGCTCCATGTCATCAAAACAAGTTGAATCTGAAAAGCCCTGTCCAGGCATCTGTAGATGCCTCCAAAATATGCTGTCAGAGCCAGCATGCATCTGAAATGGCACATAAATCACCACATGCTTGTAAAGTGATGGAATATGTATAATTTGCCTCTTTTCTATCAAAGAAAGTGTCAGTCTTGTGGAGAAACAGCAGAGGACAATGGTGTCTCCTCAAGGCAAGTTCTGGGAGAGTAAGTGAACTCTGGAAATTCCCTTATGTGAACTATGGAAGTTGCTTCCTCAGTCCCTATGACTAAGCCTAAGGGAAGCACATGCATTTGGTTTCACACTCGCATTAATCAATCAATATAAAAGAACACTTCCCATATATGAATGATGATGATGATGCTGTAACTTCTGTTTCAGTTTTTGACATAATTTTTTATCCGTTCAGCTCTTAAGATCTGTTAAAAAAGAAAAAAAAAAAAAA
>VYXF01007701.1:1028904-1075123 GCA_013397295.1 Polioptila caerulea
AAAAAAAAAAAAAAGCTTGCTATTCCCAGAAGCTCCCTTTGCTGACTGAGAACTGGGAGAAGAACATTAAATAATTTTGTAGATATTCTAGAGGCCCCTAGAATTGCTGGAAACTTCTCCTGGCAATTGTTACAGTTCTGTCTGCAGTGAAGAAGGAGTGGTGATCTCCAGAATCTCCTAGGACTCATTTCAGACTGGATATGTGGCCTTGAGACTTCTTGACATATTGTAGGTTAGGAACCTGTCTCAAATGTGTGATTTGGTGTGAGGTGTGGGTGAAGGAAGTGTTCAGGACAGGGTGTGCTCAGTGTTCCTCACAGGCCTCAAAGGAGTAAGGATGAACACTACACTGACTCCTTGTTCCACCTGCAGTGTTTACTCAGCTGCTGGGAGATGCATGGGATGTGAAGCTCTCAGAGCCAGGCAGGGGCAAATCACCTTCCCCCACCCCAAGGCTCCTTCACAGAGAGTGTCCAGCTGGATGGAACAAATAGGAGGCGTTAAATTGATCACAGTATTTTCTGAGAGCTGAAACCTTTTCTTCCAGCTCTGAACTTTGACTTTGGATTCAGAAGCCTGAGAGGCAAAGCTGTGTCTTGCTATCCAAAGTATTTCTTTTGCTTTTAAATGTCTCACTCGATTCTGCACATGAAGAAACAGCTGAAGTCAAAAGGTCTGGGTTAAGTTCAGAGCGGAGATATATCCAGGCTACATAGCAGTAAGAAGGGCTTTGGCTTAAGGAGGAAGCAAAACCTGCAGGCACAAAAGAGATATGGGGCAATGCATACCACAGGTCAGGAATGGACATAAAAGTGTGATTAAGGGTGGAGAAAGGGATGTAATAACACCATGATTGATGATGATGGGCATGGTAGGTGCTTGTTTTCGAAGGGGTTAAAGGGGAGATGTTATTTTACTCCACATGTGAGCTTCCATAATTCATCCCATCCACATCCAGAGATGACAACAGCACATTGTGTGTTGCTGGCAGCACAGTGGTTTATAACACAAACTGGCTTCATTAAGGAACTCCACTGCATGGGGAGGATCTGGGGACGATGCATTGCTGATGGGCCACCATCTGTCAGAACAGTCACTAACAAAGTGACAAGCGCCTTCCACCAAGGAAGATTTTCCCACCGTGGGGATTTTTAATGGCTAGTTGCATATCATATTCCATGAAATGACCCACTGACAGTGGATTTTACAGCAGTAGGGTTTAGATCCCCAAGGCGGATGCTTTTTTAAGAATTACTTTTATTTTTGATCTCAAGAGACGACTATTCAGTGCTTTTATCCTACAATATTAGGAAGATTGACCATGGAATCGAGTCTCCTGTTTAGACACAGATGACTTTTGTAAACTGCTGGAGACGCAGTGCCATTGCTTCTTCCTTGAGCTGGCAAAGATACACTTCTAACCAGTGGGCAAAACACACCCAAGTATATTGTGATTTATTCCTACTGTCCTCTTTCCCAGTAGTAAACAGATGTTTACTTGCATAAAGAGGATTTATGTTACGGCCTCAGGTTAACATGTCTGTATCATGATCTGTGCTTTTGGTAACCATGTGGGGGCCCTACAAGTGTCTGGTCTTGGCTTGTTTAGGGCATATCTTTCCACTGAAATTTAAAACTTGGCAGCCTCCAGCCCTATAGGCTGAGAAAGCAATAAGTGAAAAACATAATCCTTCAGTGACTTGGTTTTGAATAATGGACACGGGAAACTCACACAAAAGCTGCTTGTGGAGCTTCCAAGCTTCTTGAAATGCTTGTGCCGACCTTTCCAGGTGTTCTCCAACAGATCTTTGTAAATGGCAAAGCTGGTATGCACAAACTCTAGCCCCTCTAAAACTGGTGGCTAAGTTTTGTTAATTCTTGGGTTTCCCTGCTAGTTGTCAACTAAACAGGTTCATAATTATATCTTAATTACTTCTGCTGTTCTGGTATCCCCACCTCTCAGACTATCTGGTATTTCATGGAAATGTCAAAAGAAAAGAAGTAGGTTCTGAGCTTAGTTTAACATCAGCTAATTTGTCCCTTGTGCTAAAATCACACAGACTAGGAAGAATTCCATGGGAGCTGGAATCCGGTGGGGATATGCCAGAAATTTTCAGCAGCTTTGCTGTGAGAGTCCAAGAACCATTCTAAATTGGGTTTCATTAACTATTCATTTTCTTCTAGTTTTTGAAGTGGAGAGCTTGCATGAGAGATCAGCTAACATTAGGAAGCGGTGTTCTGTGAAGCAGTGAGGCATATTACCAGTGAAATACTCCACAGAGAGCTGCCCTTTTAGCAAAGCACAGGGAATTTCACTTCTAAGCTGCAGGGATTCAGACCCAAGATGAGAAAGAAGGGCATTTCTCTATACACTGGAGTACACTGAGTATATGGAAGAGAGTTGGGAGTTAACTGGTAATGGACCCTACAAATTAGAATACAAAATGGATTACTGTTCCTCTAAGAGGCTCTGTGGTCTGATTTTAACCTTTTCTGAGAGCATGCTTAGTGTTGAGGTCTCCTGGAAAAGTCGTGAGTAATAAATGCTTTGCAATTAATGCCTTCAGGCATGTTCTGTTTTCCCTGGACACTGTGACAAAGTAGGTGGTACCTGGGTTTTAAATTGGATAAAGGAGAACAGGGTTTACAAGCATGCATGGGGGAAGTCATCTTAGACCTCAGAAGTCAGGGGAAGATAATGAACTTGAGCTCTGTGTAGGCGTGAGCCATGACTGTAAAGTAAAAGAGAGGTTTTTCAGAAAATTGCTTAAGAAGGGGAGGACGGGTTGGGGGACTGGGTGTCCAGCATTGCTACAGGTGACTCTCTTTTTTAAAAATGTCCACACTAGTAACTATGTTTTCTCGCTTTGTTCCTGCCATAGTAAAACAATGTTCAGTAAAAGCCTGGATATCTCTGAAGCCAATCCCAAATTCAACAAAGAAGAAAGGTATAAACACTGACAATATGTTCCTCTCCTCTACCTCACTGCTGAGACCTTAAAGATGCAGTACTTACCTTCTCTGTGTGGGGACAGAGCTGTTCTCTCTTTTCTCTTTAGAGAGAAGCAAAGAGGGTGGGATATTTACAGCTCCACACTGTGTATGGTTTTGTACAGTACCATTCTTTTGAGGCTATCCCCAATGCAGCCTTGGACTGTACCAATGATTTCCCCACTAAAATTTCATCCTACTGCTATTTCTGGTTCAGTTCTGCCATGAGTAGAAGTTCTGCCCAGGGTGGAAGGTGTATTTGCTTAAGACTTCTTTGGGAAGGAATGGAAGATAAAACACTAGGAAAGCCCAGAATGTTCCACTCCCAGCATTAGAAACAGCAGCACAGCTGAGTGGGTGACAACAGTGATAGGAAACTTTGGAAATTCAGTCTGATAGACAAAATATTAAGGACCTCTGGTAAGAAACAAGCTCTTTAAGACTACCCAGAGGACACAAGAGGAAAACATGATTGAAAACGGGGTTTTTGGAGGATGATTCTTGTCTAGCAGTTCAAGTGACAGATGCTGAAGAACAACAGAAAGGGTTACTCCCAACTGTCAGCAGAGGCACAATGGAAGACAGGTAGGCCACCACGTTTACAGACATGAAGTGGACTTATATGGGTCCGTGAACACAAAAAAGAAGTTCATACTTTCGTGAAGGCTTTTAGTGTACATGTTGCTTCTAAAATGTTGGTCTCAGAGGAAGAGACTTCTTCTCTGTGTTGCAAACCAGCATCCTAAAGGATAACTTGATCAAAATGTAATCCTTACACATTTTGGACAAACACTTAACTTAGGCATATGATTCAAAACGGGAGAAGCAATGGCTTCCTAAAGGAACCAATGGACTTGACAAACCATTCTTATTTCCATTTCCCCTTTTCATAGAAATCTTTCTATATAGAGATAAAGGTGGCCTTTAAGCCTCAGGATATTTTCAGAATGTGTGAAGGACTGTTTTGGCCTTTTGCAGTCTGAGACAGTCTTTTGTGGTCAGTGTTTCAAGTCCTGAACCTGCCACAGTGAGGAACATCGTACATCTGCAGGAGAGATTGTGCCTCATGTGGTGTGTAAAGCACCCTCTCTAAGATGCTGAAATACCAACAAGCACTGGATTGGACCTGAATTGTTAGCAACCTTGTGCTTCCACAGCCATGAAGAAGTAGTGGTTATAAAGCCTTTAGTGGCTGGGCTTTCCTGGACTGTTAGCATAGACATGGAAATTCCTGTTTCTTTCTCTGATACTCCCTATGTGTAAATTCTGCTCTTGAACATGTGGCACTTCTAGCATTAAAAGTTAGTCTAAAGTTACTCCAAAGATGAGTTTTTTCATAGTTATTAGGAATCAGGTCCAGTAAAAGAGAGGCAGAAATTTTGTCTGTGACAGGAGAGGAGTCTTTCAGCGTCCTTCTCTGGCAGCTGCTACAACTGTGTTAGGAGCAGAGGAAATGACACTTCCGTATCTTTTGTGGGAATTTCTTAAATCCACATAGGCATTCTGTGTTCCCTCTCAAAGGTGGTATTTTTCAGACAACAGGAGGAGAAGGTTAGAGCACTACGTAAGGATCACCCACTGTCCTGCTCATTCAAGGACCAGGCTGAATTTTTGAGGACCACATTCGCTGTGATCTTACCTCCCTCCCACTTCTGAGAGTCCAAATGAAGGACCTCAGTGGTGGGAATGTGAGAGAGCTTGGATTCTAGATCTGTGCACAACCTCATGAAAGGAAGGGATAGGCAGCAAAGAGGACCCCAGCAAAATGGGGGTCACATAATCAGGGTGGCCATTAAATTTTTGTTCAGTATTTAATTGTCCAATTTTATGATAACTTTTTTAAAGGAATACTGCATCTTTAAGGGTCCCTTCCCTCTAGATGCACATGGTTGTCTTAGTAGCTGAGGCCACTGTCCCTTTCTTTTTCTTTTTCTTTCTGACTTTCTTTCACCCCCTCTTTCAGTGCTTCTCTTCTTCTGTATCTGGGTTGCTGCAGCTCCGTAGTTCACTTGCTTCAGTATTACAGGGAATGCACATGTCTGCGCTTCTGGGTCTATTGTGTCCTGGGATTGTTCATTTTTTTTTAAACCTCATTTCCCCTTTTCTTTACCCTATTGTCAATTTGCTTTCCATTCTCTTTGTTAACCTCTTCAGTGCCTTCCCTGTTGGGAAAATGACTTGAAAGAAACATTATTGAACCTTCTTGCACCCATTCTATTTACATTTTACTATTCTGCATGTGTGAATATGGGTGTATTTTCTGTATAAATATACACACAGGTTCCAGTACATAAAATGGGTGTCAATTTGCTCTTCTCAGTTACATCACTGTAGATAGATTGGTAAAGGTACAATTGAGTACAGCATTTGTTCCTAAATATATACATATATTTGTGTATATATGAATTAGATCTTACCCAAATTTACACTCCACAGGCTGAAATATAAATGGAGTGTCACTCAAACATATGAAAAAGGACTTACTGTAATGCTTCTTTCCACTTCTCTATCAATGCATAGCACAACAGCTTTTTTGTCCTATTCTGACTATGTTTTCATTTTAACTGTTCTCAAAACTGCCTTGGTGGCTGAGCCCAGCACTTGCAATGTTGATGTAACTGGAGGCATGGCTAGTTGCACTGAGCAGTAAACTGTGAAATCTACTGGGCATATATTAAATTTGGCATTTCTGTCTTGTGGCAAATGGATTTTCCTCACCCAGCCAGAGGTAGCTCTGGCAGCTTGGGAGCCTCTTAGTGAAAATGGAGAGAATGAGAGAGAGAAAGTGACAGAGAGGAAAAAAAGCGTTGCATCCAACTTGAAAATAATTTGGCTTAATAACACCAAACTGTTTTTTTTATTTCTAATCTAATCTTTGTTAATGTGAAAAGGTGGTGACACTTTCCTGAGTTTGCTTACCTGCACCCCTGAAAACTTAATAACCTGACTATTCTATTTGCATTTTGAATGCTTTGGTTAGTAGATAAAAATTAAGAATACTGACATTTTCAATTGTCACTAGCCTTCAAAGTCACCATGCCAGAGATTCAGTCTGCTTTTAGAACTGCTTTTTCAGACTCTTTTCAGCACAGCATTGATTTATTCTCCATTCACATTTGAAAGATTTCCTTTGCAACCTACAAGACCCAGAGACTGAATTTATTTTAAATGAAAAATGAGATCCTGGAGCACAAGATGGCATCCACAGAGATAAGTGCTGGGTTGCTGAGCTGGTGCGTTCTAGCTGATCTGAATTCCTGACTATAAGACCATCATGACTAATAAGGCAGTATCAAAGCAGATTCACAGCTTGAGCTACAATCTTGTACCCTGGGCTCCCAAGCTGGCTCAGAAATGCATGCTTTAATAACCAATACATTTCACAGTTCATTCGTGGCAAAAGAAAAGAAAAGTACTCCTTACCAGGCCAGCTTGGGGGACAGAGGGGCACTGCACTGAGCAAACTGGGGACAAAAAGAACAATTTCCTGGATAACAGTGTGATATAACTGTGCCTTATGTAAGAGGCAGAGAAGAAATGCAGCATGAAGTATGAACCCCACTGCTCTGCTGACTGCTTTAATTGGGATTTGGCTGGTTGGGGTTTTTTTTCAGCCTTAGTATGTTCTTCTCCATATTCCCCAGTGCCAAAGTTGGATGTGTCTGCAATATGTGAGTGGGACAAAAGTTGTTTTCTGGTCAATGAAACTGTCCCCCTAGTGTTCCTGGTCTCTGGAAAGACTTAGGCACCGGTGGCAATGATTGTGACCGTTCAGTTCTCCGAACAGTATTTCACTCTGCTTTTCCTACTCTTCTCTCCACCTGCCTCCACACCCCTCTCTCTTTCTTTCTCTCTCTCCCTCTCTATTTTCCCTTTCCGAGGATGGCGAGTGCTGATCCATTGGGGTAAGCTCTAGTTTTGGATTATTCCTGTTGCGGGACCTGTTGTAACTTTGTAGAGAAACTTTTCATTTGAAATTTCCAAATGCAATTCAGGTTGATATGCTTCAGTGACTGAGGCTTTACAGCAGGGAGAGAGAGAGAGAGATGTGGGAAGAAGCATTTTTGGTGCTTTGGTGTGTGTTTGTGTGCTTTTATGTTGGAGTCACACTCCATATAATTTGCTTTTGGGTTCTTTTTTGTTCTTTTATTTGTCCCTCTATTTCAATGTCTGTGGGCACAGAAAACTATCCTCAGACACTGTGCAGATACCAGACACCTTCTGAGAAAGAAACCCATTCTCCATTTAGCACTTTTGTATCTGTTTGGTATTTTCCAGTTAATTTGGATCCTAATTTATCCAGTGTTCTTATTTTTCTTTTTCTTTTTCTTTTTTTTTTTTTTCCAATGTTTCTGATTCCCACCCATATTATTAAAAAAATGCTGGGTATTCCCTCTCTTTTTAGAATATGTTTACTTAAGAGGTGAACAGATGGCCCTAGAGACAGATATATCTTCAAAGCTCTGTATTTTCAATAAAGGCAGTATAGGTGCAGCGAAGAATGCAATCATGCTTCAAATTAAAGTTCCATTTATAAATACTTAAGAGAAGGAGAATATTATATTAATAAATTATTTAATAAAACCATTATAATAGATCATTACACACTACAGTAAAAACTTCTTGAGAGGGTACATATTGAGAAAGCTACTTAGCACCAGTAACATTTACTTCTCATGTTTGCAGCATGCTTCAATATCTGCTAATTCTTTCTAAACCATTTATAAATGGAACTTTAGTATAATTGGCCAATGAAGGAGGGTGGTGCTGTTCAGCATCACCGTCTGTATGGGCTGAAAGGAAGAAGAGGTGTGTTACCAACACCTGCACTCCTTCCTCTGCACTCTCTGTAAGGCTTCATCTTACAGTAAGTGGTTATCACCATGAGCAGACCTTCTGACTCAAGCATGAGTGTTCCCAGTAAGAGCTGTCACAGTGTTATTTGCATGGTTGGGACTGTGAGGTGTTCTATACATATTCCCTGAATCAGGGAGTCAGGAAGCACGGTTTGTACCTTTCAGACACCCAAAAGTAAGAGTGATGAAATTTAACACAGCCTGACTGCTCACCTATTGCTTGTTAATTCAGGTCGTTGTCAGGGGTCTCACACCCTGAAGTTTCAGTTTAGATTTTTTTGGCTTTGAGTGAGCAAGGAAAGAGGAGTATCAAATTCCACCCAGTTCATGCTTGAAGCAAATAAAAGGTTGGCCAGATATTTTCTGAAATTATTTTCAAAACCACACATGGAATCAAACCAATTCAAAACTTCTAAGGCATTTCACCCAGGGACACAAGTCTGATGCATCACTGCACGCTGCATGCATGCTGCAGGCTCTATTTCTTGGAAGCATGGCTCCAGCTTGACCAGCTAAGAGGCTGTATTCAGCATCCTGGTAAAACTGTGCTATGAAAGCAAGTTCTGCTGGGACTGCAACAAGGTACCAAACTTGTCTTGGATTGTAAGAAAAAGTTCTAGGAGATGGTTATTCCAAGAAGAAACAAATGCCAAATCTGACCTAAATGTCAAATTCGTGCTGTGAAGCCTTTATGTTCTACTGGTGTGTCCTATCAGGGGCACTGTTTAAAGTGTTTGGGAACTGATCTGAGAGAAGGGTGATGGAGAGATGCTCTGTACATGTGCTACATGTGTGGTGCAGTTACCAGGCCAGCTGCACTCTCCTGTCTCCTGTTTCACCTCAGCAGTGTCAGGCTTCAGCCCTGCACCTCTCAGGAAATTCTGCATTCTCTGAAACCAGCTGGAAGCTTGGATTCAAGCCCCTCAGTTTCAGAACACTGGTCTGACATGAACTGGGCCTCACATGGCTTCCTCTTGACAGCAGCTGGCTAAAATAAGTACAAAATTACTTTAATAAATTGAAGGACCTTTCAATTTTGATACTTTGAATTATCAAATAGATTGAATAAGATATAAAATCATCACAGCTACAAACTACGGCCCACCCACGCACATTTCGTTTCAGTCCTTTGCCTCTCTCTTTCATAGCTCAGCTGTCTCCGGGTTATTGTCTGTGGAATGGGAGGAATAGCCTGCAATGATCTCAGTGTCCACCTTATGTTTAGAGTGCCCTCTGCATCTTCCCCTTCCTAAACCTTGGGTCTGCCTCCCTTATGTTTTGGGGTTTTTGAATTCCTCCCTCCAGGCTTGTCAAAACAACTGTGTCACTTTGTAAGGGACTAAAGAGTCTCTTCTTGGGTCTCTGAATCTGCCAGTTGTGTTTGAGGGAATGCTCCTTATCTGAGCAACTGCACTGACTTTCCTGCTTGTACTTCCAACAACCTTTTGATGACTTCCATTGAGTTAATGCACAAGCATACGGGAATGCAAAACACAGAGCAAAATGAGTCACACACAGTGTTCACAGTTTCCTGGATTGTTGCATTTAGTATTAAGTTGTTGGAATAATTATAGATTTAATACTTCCAGTAACATTTAATGCCTGTAAAGACTCTTAGGAGATTACTTGCTAATAAATACTTCTCACTAAATAAATTTATTTCATAGCCATGGAGATGATGTACCTCTTTTCACACAAGACACAAGAGTCTGCCATACTGATGCTGCCTGTAGGGCCTCAAACTTTCATTTTCTAGTGAGAGGGCTAAAAATTTAAATTCCTGTTCTTTCATTACAGCATTTCAGCATAATGCAACGTTTTCATTCCTCTCTTTTGGCCCTATCCCAGTTCTGTCCACCTGACTCTGAGATACAGGAGCAGTGCATGTGGTTGTTTTGGGTTTTGTTTTTACAAACTGAATTACAACATTGCTCAGCTGAAATGATCTTGATGAGAGGGACAAATCTGTCATTTTTGCTTGTTAGCACTTTTTGTGCTGGAGTACAGAACCACGTAGTAGGGCATGGTACTGAGTTGTTATAGCCAGCTTGGGAATCACGTCCCATTTGTAAAGGTAAATTGTGGGAGATTTGTTAAATTGAGGAAGATGCAAGGAAAAATCTCCNTGTGCTGGAGTACAGAACCACGTAGTAGGGCATGGTACTGAGTTGTTATAGCCAGCTTGAGAATCACATCCCATTTTAAAGGTAAATTGTGGGAGATTTGTTAAATTGAGGAAGATGCAAGGAAAAATCTCAGTCTTGGTTTCATATCCTATACCACCACTTTCTGGTAAAGGAGGAAGAGTTTTGAAAATGTATAGCTCTCTTTTCATTCCAGCACTTAAATTGAGCACAGGCTTCTTTAAACTTTCCACTGCTCCTATATACAATTTCCAGTGTGGACAAACTGAAGCTTGCTATAGGGCCTACTTTACTTCTTACATATTTTGCATGTAAATCAGCAGCAGAAATAAATCTTGTTCAATAGCAATCATGTGGCTACTGAATGCATTTCCAGGAGGATTTCATACTAACTCTCTCTTATGTCCCCTGCCTCAGGCTCCTAAGCTGGATGAAAGCACAGTACACAACAACTATATTTCAAATATTGCTTCCAATAAAGAATTGGGATTTGGGAGGTGGGGACTGCCATATTCTGCCCTACATGTGTGTGATCATTTTTGTAAAAAGATAAGAGGCAATGGGGTTGGGAAGGGAGAATTCAGAACTGTTGGAAACACCTGATTGCAAAAAGGAAATAGCAAAGTGGAACTTTTAATCAAGTGTCCTGGAATTCAGGTGAGTGTCAGAGAGGACATTCCCACCACAATTAAGGGTTGGTGGGAACTCTTAAAAAAATCTCCTTAAACTCTTAAGCTGTTGTTTAATTGCATCTTTGGGCACCTGAATGCCTTCCACATTTGTCCAAAATAATCTATAGACTCCTCTTGTAATTCATGGTTTGGAAGAAGCTTTTCCTGATGATTCATGCAAGGAACATTTTAACTAAATGGACTTCCCATCTGCACCACACATCTGTGGTGCAGTCAGCTACTTCACTTATAGGAAAGGCACATACAGTAGTCTTTCAAAAGTGGAGCAGACAGTTCTCCCCTTAAAATTACTTTGCATAAACCTTTATGAGTGCCCCACATCTTGATGGTACAAATTTAGGCTTAATCTAGTGTGAAGGAATGCCAGGAGTGAGCCTCTAGTTTTTTACTGCTGCACTATGATGGGCAGATTGCAGCAGGGTACAAGAAAAAAACCTAAGTGGGAATTTTCTGCATAGATTGAGTGCCCCAGATTTGCATGGTGCCAGTTGAGATTTAATCTGGCCAAAAAGGCGTGCTGAGAGTGGGCTTCTGTTTTTCACCTGTCTAGCGTGAAGGACAAACTGCAATGGGATACAAAGAAAGCCATCAGGTCAGAGGATACAAGTAGAGAAAACAGAACTTGCCATTGTGTTCAGCTGTAGCTTATTCTTTCCTTGGAAATATTTCCTCTTTTGTGGGTCACTTATTTTTAAAGAATTCTACTACTCAAACTTATTTAGTAATATATGTCTGGGAGACCATTTTAGAGACCATTTTTCTGTTTTATTCTACAACGGCTGAAGAGAGTAAACTGGTACAGTTTATGGTCTAAATTTGTTTTATATTCTTATGTATAAGCTCACATCAAGTATCTGAACTGTATCAATTTTTAATATATATGTGTGTAAACACAGACACATATTAAAACACATATACCCGTGTACTCAGTTTCCTGCAGGAGTTTCACCTTTTCATGTTTGTTACCTGAAGGCAAGTAATTGCTTTCATGGCTGTTGTTAGAGATAGGTTATTATAAGTAGGAAGCATTGGGAGGTTTGCTCTATTGACATATTGCTGCATGGTGGTTGTTGAACAAATAGGTTCTTATCCAAATTCTCTCCTGTAAGATGTTTCAGTCTTCAAGACAATTTTCCTTCTATTTAAAAAGGATAGAAAGCAGCTGCCTCTGGGGCTCACTCATGTTCAGTCACATGTAAGGTGTGGGATTTTCTCTGCAGGGCAGCCCTCCTCCTAGAAGCTTCCTCTGCTGAAATGGTAGTACAGTCTGGCCTGTCTACTCTTCCACCACGTTTAGCATAGCACATTTGCACATTTTATTGTCAGCAGCTGACATTTTTCATAGATGGCCTTTGCTGGAGAGCATAAGACCATTAACAGTATAGGTGACCTTGTCAGCAGACAGGACAGTTCACTCTCCCTTGACTGGCCTCTTTCTGAGGGCACCTGATCTGTAATTTTTATATTAGTAAAGTCATCAACAAAAGCAGAACTTGTTATCCACAGAGAGGACCTGGCTTGCTTAATGCAGCAGCAAGAAGTCTCACTGTAGAGCAAAGATGTGAAATCCATCAGTGAGAAGCTGGAAAGGGCTAAGCCTTTGATTTCAGTGGGAAGTCATCACATAAAATGATTGTGTGCTTGAGTCAAGGGGACTGGGGGTTTTAATTATTATCTGGAAAAACTCCTTACCTTTGTGCCTTGTACTCATGGTGCTTTTCCACATTGCTTGTGAAAGAGAAAGTCTCATTTTGTGACCACCAGCACTGTGCAAAACAGAATTCTTAGCACAAGTACGAATGTCTTCACCATCCTTTTGAATTGAACTGTTCAACTTGCACAGAGCAGACCTAGTAGCTTCCATGTGGTTGATGACCAAAAAGAAAGTACCAACTGCCTTGATCAAAAGGGATTATAGTATTCTTCCTGAGCAGCAGCATTTCTTTGATTTGAGGGGTGGACAACTGAAAAACGTGACAATAGTGAAAGAAAAGGGAAGAGTTATGTCCTTTTCCAGTGACAGCCTCCCTCCTCCTCCTCACTTCATGCCTGTGCCTGTGGTGGCTGGTGCTCAGGGTTATTACATGTCCGAGTTTTCTGAGGGATGTTTTCCTTGTTGTGTCCATTCAGGTCTCGGTCAATCAGTGGAGCATCGTCTGGGCTCTCCACCAGTCCTCTCAGCAGTCCAAGGGTAAGTGGTGCTGCTTCAAGATCTGTTGGTCCAATCCACTCACACATGCTTGATGCTTTTTGACATCTGTTGCGCCAGAGCTGTGGCTCTTAGCTGGGATGTTTTGCTTTTCCTTGGCAGCTTGTAAATTTTCATGGGTGGTGAGGGAAATGTTACTTACAAATGCAAGTGGAGAATTTCTCATACATGTTCCCTGCACTGTTAGCAGGGATCTCGCTGTGCCCCTGCCCTTTTTCTGTCTCATAAGCACACAGAGTAACATTGCTATCACTGAACACTCCATATCCAGCTGAGGTCTGCATACAGCCTGGTTTCAGACCAAATGATCAGGAACCATTTCACAGCTGCCTTCAATTAGGTCACAGTAAAGCACCAAAGCATGCTGGTAATCTTCTGTTTGCCTCAGAATAGCTCGTATTAGCAAGTCAGAGAAAATAAATTACACAAATTTGAGGGCTAGCAAGTTTAAAAGGAAAGTAAGAAGTTGACTGACTAGGATGACTAAAGAACATTCAAATCCCTATAAATAAGGTAGTTTCACATGCCCTTTTTAAGCATGCCATCAACTAAATACTGATACTCAACTAATACTGATGCTCAGCCCGTACAACACATGCTTGATAGTACATTTGTTATGGAAGTGTGATGGTTTCAAAATGCAATGACAGAGGCCTCCCTCTTCTTGTTAACTTCTTTAGGGACAAAAGTGGCTATTCCTAGTGCTTGAAAAGGTCAGCTAAGTCACTTTGAGACTGCAGTGCCTAACAAAAGTCTAGACCCCATCAAAAAGTCTGTTGGGCTGTGACAGTGCATGTCACCTAAATGTCTGGCCCAGAGTCTCTGGAGGATTTCTACATACTTGCCATGACTTCATGAGAAGATGCTATCCCCTGGTAGAAATTGATGTAGTCCATGTCTTAGGGTATGGATACAACTGTGGGTCTACTCTTAGTTATATGAAGATAACGTCAGTATTCCAAGGATTTGAATTTGCAGTTCCACCCTAAGATTCTGTGTAATTCTAGTGAATAAAGATACACTGTCAGCTCCAAGTTTATAGTCTAGTAGAGCTTCCTGCACTTTGCTTGATTGAATTATTTTCTAAAACCTATTTTGGGCTCCTGCCAATTGTTACCCTGTTTTGAAACTGGCATAAGTCTTCTTGTGGTGTCCTCTATTTCTTTAAAGTCCTAGGGACGAGTGAAGATCCATTTCCTTCTTTCTGCACTGGGACTCCTGGTTGCCAGTGGAATGGAGCAGAGGTCTGAGAATACTTATGCCACTGCAAAATGTACTGGAAAAGAGCATGGAAACAGTTTTGTGCACAAAATAAGCATCCAGTGAAGCAAACCTAAATCTTGATTTCATTAGTTGATTGATTTCTTGGGATCAATTTGTGACATCTCAGTAGGACAACATCAAAGAATAAGTTTGACAAGATCTGTCCCATAGTTGCTGTATCTTACCATTTTTACTTAATAGGCAGTTGATTAAATAGTCTTCAAAGGGATTTAGCAATCAGGTGGCATTTTCAGCAGATCATAATGATATTAAGGCAGGTCACATTTGAGGCTTAAAAGGAAATGTTGGAATAAAAATCATATTTTTTTAAACGTCCTTACCTATGCTTCTAATAGCACCTTAGATTATTGAAAAAGAACATACTTTAAAAAACAAATACACCTTTCACTTTTTGCACTGCTTAGGTTCAGTTCTATGAGGAATTGAATTCAGCAGCAAATAAAAGTTTGCAAATTTCACAAGATCTTGCTAATGGTGTTCCACATTGCACCAGCTGAAATTGAGACCTAATCTTGTTTTTCATTTCATTATTAAATATGTGGTAATTCAGGGTGCCTCTTCAGAATCTTAATGGCTTAAGAGGGAGTTGAATCTTACCTTATTTCTTTCAAATCTGCTTCTCAAACCATCATACATGTAAGATAGGAAAATTACAAGGAAACATTTGCAATTAACAGTGTTTGAATTTATCCATCAGTGTCATTTGCAAAAGTTAGTAGTCAGATGCCAATAGTGACTTCCACGAATTAACCACTTTCCTCATCTTTTCCCCTCCCTTGCTTATTGACAATCAGAATTTAACAACATGGCAGACTTAAGTTTAACTTTACAATCCTAATAGCAATACAAATATTTTAATGTACTGATTTTCCTTTAATTTTGGTGGCCTAACCCTAAGTTCTTTGAAGTAATTACAAAACTTTGATGCAAACAATTTAAAGACTGAAGTCTTCGATACATTTCTAAAATTTTAAAAATATGTCAACATTGTGCAAATCCATCACACCCAGGAAGGAAACTCCCTAGTGAGTGTGTTTACCTGGGTCTGAGATTTGAGACAAGGTTACATGTACATGGTATGTCTGGTTAGTTCTTGATTACAGCTTTTAGGTGTCAAGAATGGATAATAATAGTGGTGATGGTGTAATTTTTCATAGGTAATACTTGGTGGAAATCAAAATCTGTGTAGATCAAAGCTGAATATCTTGAGTAGTGATTTCTATTTTTTCAATTATTCCAGTACTTGTAATCTAAGGTGGTAATAGCAATGATTTGTAAGGACATTTTTTTGTTTATTTTAAATGTGATTTTTAGCTTGCTAATATCCCTTAAAAGGCTTCTACCCTTCCAAGTCTGTCTATTGCTGTTTGCTGTCAAAGTATGAGTGGTTTCCCAAAATGCCTCTTAACATGTGTAAATGTTCCTGTTTGGGAAAAAAAAATCATAATCCCATTTTGATACCTCAGTGATGGATTATGAACTTTGCTTGTCTTTTTTCTTTTTAAACTGTGTCTTACAAAACAATGGCTCCCCCCACCCTCTTCTTAGACTTGGGACTCAATGGCAAATATTGCTGAGACTTTATGGCAGAAATTCCAATTACTGAGCTATCCTTCAATGCAATGAGGGATGTTGGAGGAGAAGCATAAAGTCTGATGGAAAGTATCATCTCTTCCCAGATAAATAAATTTGCCAGACCTCACTAAAGTTTTTGCTGTAGCAGTTTAAAAATCAAACACCAATCTGAGTTCACATATTTCTCGTGGTGTTGTGTGCTCTGAAGCTTCCAAGTGGAGGCTGAGCAATTTAACCTTCCAGATCAAGGGAGGAGAGTGGGTGCCCAGGTGGCATCACTCTCCCTTTTCCCCCTCACTCTGCTATGGGTGGCTGCAACTGGTGCATTGCCCAGCCGGGGGTAAAGAGGAAGGAAAGAGGTTCTGACTGGTGTGTGCAGTAACTGTGTGTATCCCCTGCCACTCTGTGTGTATCACACACCTGTTCTGAGTCTCATCTCTCTACTGGGTTTGCATATGGGCACATGGAGCTGAAAGAGGTGGTCCCATTCTTGGCACATCTCAATTTGTCTGTGGCTTGAGTGGTTCTTCTTCCCCTTCCTCACCTCCCTACAGCATCGTGCTTCTCTCACTGCAGGGCAATCAGAACAATCCCAGAGAGATGGCATTTCTCTCTTCTTTTTTTCTTGGTTACTTTCTTTTCTTCTTTTTTTTTTCTTTTTTTTTTTTCTTTTTTTTTTTTCTTTTTTCTTTTTTTCTTTTTTTTTCCTTGTTCCTTTGTTGTACTTTTCTTTCTGTTCTTTTCCTTTGCTGACACGTGGTTGGTTAATATGATGAAGCCTGTTATGACACTGTTGTTCTTGCTGCTGCCGCTGCTGCTGTTGTTGAATATGCTGTGTTCCCAGCTAACTGCATGTCTTTTTTTTGTTTTTTGTTTGTTTGTTTGTTTTCGTTTCTTTGCAAAATCCCTCCCCCCCACTGCCCCTTCACCTCCATCTCCTGTGTCTCCTTGTGACATGGTGCATCTTTGTGACACGGATGGATTTTATTCTGACTTTCCTTTCTCTGCTCGCCCGCTCTTTGCGTGTTTCACTGTTTTTGATGTGCATGGACACTCTGCGTCTGTCTCGTAGCCTATCAGAAAGTTCTTCATCCCCCCTCAGACCTCCGACCTCCCTTTCTCTCCCCGACCCCAAGTCTCCTTGGACCCTGATGCTTGTAGGAACGCCTCCAGGCCTGGACATGTACTCCAACCAAAGCCAGCACTTCAGCCCAACCCAAAGACGCAGACTTTGCCATCCAAGAGCAAATTGGCTGAAAAACCACTCCAGTCTACTAAATCCAACCCACTCCCTGCCAGCAATGCCAGCGCCCCCTCTTCCCAGAACAACCCTGTGCAGAATGCTCAGGGCCGCTCGCCTGCTGCCGGCTTTAACCCACAGCTGGCTGTTCCTAAAGTGCAGACCAACCCTATGTCTCCTGTTAGATTGCTCCCTTCTAGTACTGACCCAAGCACCAAATCTATCCCCATCATACAGGTCACCCCTCACCCCTCTCCAAGGGGAAGTCCCCTCCCTACCCCCAAGGGGACACCTGTTCATACGCCAAAGGAGAGCCCAGCAGGCACACCCAACCCAACACCACCATCCAGCCCCAGCATTGGAGGAATGCCTTGGAGGACACGGCTCAACTCCATCAAGAATAGTTTCCTGGGGTCTCCTCGCTTCCATCGTCGGAAATTACAAGGTGAGTACTCACGCAAACACACAGGGTGGTTCTGATTTGGGCAGACGTTCAGCAGGAATTTCAAATCTGTCTGTGGCTCTGTGTGTACCAAGGAATGAATATTGGTGTGGAAAATCAGAGTGATAGCATCAACCAAGCCCTAACCCACACGTGAGCAGGCTCTGTTGTGCCACTGCCCCTGCTCCAACAGCATCTCCTGAGAGCACTTCCCACTCCAGCCATGCAGCTCTTACTATCCCTGTTGTGGCTTTTAAACCACAAAAAATATCTCTCTTCAGTTTCTTCACTTGCTTTTCAAGTGAACCTGGGGCTCAGCCATTTCCCCTGTGGCTGTGCTCCTCTGCCTCCCCATAGCCACAGGCTGAGCCTTGTGCTAAAAAAAAAGACAGCCAGAGGCAATGGGCTGAAATTGTCCTTCTGAAGCACAGCTTTTTTGATCTTGGTTAATGCTTTTTTTTTGCCTCCTTTGGTAATTGGTACAAAAATCTCCTTAATACAATCAGTGGCTTCATATCTGCTGGCCTACTTCAGTTTTCAAAGTCTCTGGAGTGTTGAGATGTGCAAAATTTTCTTCCTCGAGCTCCAGGTGGCTTTTTTGCATGCCAGCAAAGGGCACCCAAAGTCACATGCCTTATCCTTGGATGTCAGCAGCAGCTATCTCAACACCCTGTGGTTTTACAGGGTACCAGCATGTGATCCCATGGGAAAGGAGGATTCCAGCCATGGAATAGTTAGATTTTGAACTGTGGTGGTCGGTGCCATTGTCTCTGAGAACTGCAGAGAATTGCAGCAGTGACTGAGCTGTGTCCAGGTGGGCTTTGAGGCAATTGCAAAGCAGTTGCATTGACACAGTGTGTTTGGGGGTCTGAACCAGAAACCACTGAAGCCAGTGCAAGATTACCTAAGGAAGGGCAGAGTGAGCCTTGAAATGCAGCGCTTGATTAGATGCAGAGATCTAAAGACATATGACCAGCATTCAAATGTCAGAATTAGCCTGCAGAGGCAGTGGGCAAATGCAAGCAAGTGCAGAATTGTTTCATTAGTGTACAAGCAGAAAATGGAAGGTGTACTGAATCATCAAATTTCTTTTCTCCCTCCTTCTTGTTGGCTGTCTGCACACGAGCAGTACCTACACCAGAAGAGATGTCTAATTTAACCCCAGAATCATCCCCAGAGTAAGTACTTTGGCTTTTTTTCCACCAGATTCCAGTGTTGTTTCCTGGCCTGAATGTCATAAGCTGACATATTTCTGTTCTGAATTAGCATCTGTTTGTAACCTGTTGTCCTGTGGGTGGGAGAGAGATGCAAAATGATTCTTTTGATGAGGGCCCTGCATAAAATCTATACCTCAGTAATGGCAGTGGGGTCAACAGGTGATGAAGCAGTCTCCCAGTAGCCACCTCATTTTCTTACAGCTTGCTGAATTTGCTGGGTTTGTAACATGTTTCTTCTCTCTTCATTCATTGGGTTGTCAAGTAGATCACTCTTTGGGACTGGAGAGGCCAGTAAGTGGCTTATACTGGCACTAACTGTGCACCAAAAAGTCTTCCTTTTAGTACAGGAGAGTTTGTATCCTCAGGATAGCATGCAGGAGGCTCTGCTAAGATAATTCAGAGGGATCTTTGGCTGTGAGAGTAAGCGCAGTGTTAATTCTAGGCAGCAGTACTGGGACATGGAGAAGCTGTTTCATATTCACCAGGCTCATTCCTAAAAGTCAGTGTACATTTCAACCATTTCACTGCACAAATGTGCATCACTGCATGGCAGGTTTGGAAGTCCCTGCCAGAGTGCTGCTCCAAACACTTCCTAATACGCAACAGATGCCAAATTATTCCTTTTTATTTTCACAGCTTGTGTTTGTGCACCCAATGCCCATAGACTTAGCCTGCCAACCAAGGCAATTTGGCCTCTTGTTAAGAGACTTGTATGAAATATTCATGAGTCGTGGATGGGAATTTTGAGCTTAAAGTTTTGTTATTGGTGACAATGGTGTTGTCTTCACAGCTTGCCCCAGACCTGGCTTTTCTCTAGCGTGAGATGGGCACTCTATGTGTAATACTGCAGAATGGAGGAGGATAAATACTTCAGGAGAGGGAGAAGTAGGGATTAGTAAAGGTATCCAGGAAGAAAAATGGAATATACTGTGTTTTCAACACTTTTGAACATTTACTAATAGAGAGGCATCAGAGAATTTCATAAAATTGGCACATCATTATCATAGAAATATACAATACTCTCACATGTTTTTGAAGCCATTAAAACAGAAAACCTTTAGAATTAAATTTCTTCTCTTCATTGCGTGTATGTTGGTGGAGTTTTTCTCTCAATTTGTTGCCTTCCCTGCTTCCCACTCACTCTTTAAAAGCTGGTGGAGAGAAGTAGTGCCTGTCATTTGAGGCAGTTTGGATGCAAGTCAAAGCCTAAGGCCTTCTTTCCTTTTTCTGTATAATTGCCAAATTAATGAGTTCAATTGGGCTGCACCCCGCAGTAAACATAATAAAAGTCATAAAAAATAATGAACTAGATTATATTTTAATGATAGATGTCTGTTACCCAGTGCCCACTTCCACATATCTTATTTTTCCCCATATTTTCTTCTTTTCTGTAAGAAATAGGATCTCCTTCTCAAGAGCTGCATTGACCTCATGGGTTGAGTGATAAACACATGTGCTAGCTCTGTCTGGTGCAGCAATGCCTGCCGCTCATTTAACAAACCTGATGATTAGGTAATACACTTTGACATGTCTGGGTAACGCTGTTCTTTCTCTTGTGAAAAAGCCCTAGAAAATGTGTTAGGGATGACATTTAAAGAGACTTAGCTGCAGCTGCTTTAAACCTGCAAAGCTCCGTTTGCTTGAGTAGAAATGCTGCTATGGATGCCAGGCAGGTAAACCTCTGGAGGTTACTGATCCATGTGCTCAGAGACAGAGAGGGAACACAGAAGGCTACGTGGTCAGACACTCCAAAAGTAGGAAAAGGAGCATTATAGGAGTGAGAAATTTTGGTCTGAAGTAATAAAGCAAGCACCAGCCTCTATTTTCTTGCTAATTTCTTTGCTTTTTCATCAACTGGACACCTGATTGTATTCCCTAGTGTAATCTACATACCAAGCCTCCCCCACATGTCTCCTATCTGACTCCCCCTTTAAGAAGTGTGCCTTGGTAAGAGAAAATTCTTAATTTTATGTACATTTTGTACTGCTTACAACCTGATCTTGAGAGATGCTAGAGTGTGTCATTCGGGGTGCTGAGGATTCATACACATTTTTACCCAAGTTAAACCCTCACTTAATGCCCTCTGAGAGGAGAAAAGCCTTTATTGTGTAATTTTACCCCAAAGCTGTCCCCTCTCCTCAGTGAGCCTATTTCCTAGGTGTACAAGTACAGCTAGCTTGGCCAGTTTTGGGGAGAAAAGCCAGTGCATGTGTGCTGTGTCTTGCTTCTGCTCATTACAGAAACAGGAGAGGCCACTGGCATCTATTCTGTCTTATGTGACACCACCAAAATTATTTTAGTGAATTCAAATGATTTACAGGCTGGAGCGTAGCCCAGGCTAGCAGTGAATCTTCCAGACTCACTATTACTGGTGATAACCTCACTGAGGAAAAGAGCCCAGATGGATTCTGGAGACTCCAGACCATACTGAACAGGAAACAATCTCCCTATGTTCTGGGCCCTCGTTACCTGTGCTTGTTAAGAGACCTAGAAATGGAGGGCCAGCAAAACCATTAATGAAAATACAGAAATGAAAAGCCATATTTTAAGATGGCAGACCTGCAGTTAAATAAGCACACTTTTCCAGGCCCAAGCTTCCCCTTGGCCCCTGGAGTCCATCCAGCCAACCCTAGTTCAGATGATGATACATCCAAGCCTAAGACAGCAGCCGTTTTAGATGGATAACCAGGTGCTAATTTACTAATGAGCACAGACCCCTTGCGTGCAGGGAGCTATTGCCCCAGCTCTCCAGGGGCTTGCAGAGTTGTTGTGGTGTGTGAGAGACACATGAGCTAATTAGTATGTAATTTTCTTTCTCACTGTAACCCTGGCTCCTTAACGACCATTTAAATGAGAGGCCCTTTTTCTTTACTGCTCCCTGTGCTAATCTCTGGCTCACTGGCTTAGTTACAGCAGCCTATGAATATTTTAGGGAGTGACAGTTTTCCAGCCCACTTTAATTGAGTGGGGGGCACTGCTTTACCAAATTGCAAGTGAATCTTTCTGTACTCTTATTTTTGGTTGCCTGCAGTAAATGAAGCAAATAATTATTTGCCCAGCTGAGTGGTCTTCCAGTTGTGGTCTTTCTGCTGTGTGCATTAAATGGGCAGTGGGCCCACAGCTGCATAATTCATGGAGCACTCTGGGATGGGGAATGAGTGCAAGTTGCTGGACACTGCTGAGGCCAAGCTTTGTTCTTTATCCTGAAGGTCTAGACTTCAAATTAGTTTCTTAGTTTGCTCCTCTCTCTCTTAGCCTCTGTCCTTCCTCTTCCTCACCTTGCTGCAGAAAGTCAGGCTACTAGCAGCTTGATCCAGCTGTTTATTGCTTTGCTGGAAAGCTGGTGTGTAGTAATCCCTTTTGCAGATGGCTCTCCTTGTCTGGAGAGATTGTCTTCTTCCACTGAGTGGTCAATGTCCACCCTGTTGCTTGCCATTCTGCAAATTGGATTTGGTGATATAAAGTATGCTGGGGAGGGGAAAAAGAAGGCAATCTCTTGGTGGCAGATCTTTTAATTTCTGACATATTCATGCTGAATTCCTCCCTACTAGAATATGGCTGATTTAAGTGTGATTTCTCCTGGATTTAGCTTGGTCCAGCAAATCTTTGGCTGTCTCACAGTTGACAGCCTCTTTTCTCCTCTCAAAACCACACTTGTCAGGGATGCCACTTTCAGGTGCTGGATAGTGTCTCTCGTTAACGTTCATGTCCATGCATTCTTCCTTTAGCCTGTGTAATTTAAAAGCCAGTGTCAATGAAGTGCATTGAAATAGTTAAACAATAAGCAAAATCAAACGTTTTCTGATACGATCACTGTGAACAAACAGAGCAATTTCATTTTATGATGCTGGAACAAACTGAGGAGCTGGACTGGTGTCAGTGGAAAGCCTGAACTGTGTCTTGCACAGTGTTGTTATCTCCTTTCTTAGTACTGAAAATCCATTCCTTTGTTGGCTGGCCAGAGTTCACACACTTTCTAGACACCCTGAATGGGACTAATGAACAGGACAGTCTTTGTCCTGGCCTTGCGTAATTGTGGATTTCACTCACTGGTAGATTGGAGCTCCAGTGAAATCTACAGCTTGCTTTAAAAAGCAAGGTCTTGTGATTGTACAGGGCACCTTCAGAAAAGCATCTTTCCAAGTCCTGTAACACCAAAGGAGTTACAACTGGGTGGGAAGGAACTTAAATCTTTATGCTGCTGTGATCTGCATGTCATCACAAGAAATTGAGAGACCTGTGGAGACAAACCATGTGTCCCCTGATTTATATGTACATTATATATGAAGTTGTTGGTATGTTGGCTCAGTCAGAAGAGTTACCATTGCTCCTGATCTTTCATTGTTGGTGACACATGCTGCCAGACTAAGGCTGTGGGGTCTGTCATTTCATCAGTTTTCACCAAGTGAAATGTCCTTCTGGGTGTTCTCTATTTCCCACTTATTGGTAGTAACACCATCACATCTGGAGTGTCATCAAAACTTCTTTGTGTGTTTTTTAATATTTTTTTTCTAGCTAGGGGTGTGTAGGAAATAAGAAATGGTGTTCCATGTTCTAAACATCTCTTTCTTTTCATCACATCAGGCTTGCCAAAAAATCCTGGTTCGGTAACTTCATCAACTTGGAGAAAGAAGAACAGATTTTTGTGGTGATTAAGGACAAGCCACTAAGCTCCATTAAGGCTGATATAGTCCACGCTTTCCTCTCGGTGAGTCACCCCAGCTGCCTCTTGGAGGCATCCCTCCCTGGTCATTCCAGGACTCCATGTGCCAAATGTTACTGGACAGTGGCTCTGCTCCTTCAAAAGCATCCTCTGAGGATTTCATTTACATGGCCTGCCCTGTGAATTACTGTGTGAATTACTAACTGTAAATAATGCTCTCGAAGGTGAGAAAATATTTCACCCTTCTTGGCAAGGCCTCCAGGTTGCCAGAGTTTGGAATGCCATGGCAGTGGAGCACGCTGCTGGCACAGTACCAAACAGTGATTTGCTGCTTTGTCAGATCAGCCTTACAGTCACTGGCTGGGCAGTGTGATTGGGTCTCCCTCTGATGGAGTGCCCTCCACCACTTCAGCCAGACAAAAGGCCTGTCTTATATCTGCATTTGTTACTTTAAATCTCCACTTTGGTGCTGTGTGGAAGAAAGAAGGGTAATTTCTTCTGGTGTCCAGAGTTTCAGTTGTTGCAGATGTGGTTTGTATACAGCCTAAGAAAGCAGAGGGAAATTGTCTTTTCTTCCTGTAGAAAGTCCTTGTTCTCATTATCTAGAGGTGCCAGTGATGAAAAAGTCAGCACAGCAAAGGTAATTTAAGAGGTTTTTCAGTTCAAGGTAGTCAACATCATAATTAGACTTTTTCCAATAGAATTAAGAGAAGGAAACTTAATTTATAAACTTATATAGTTTGTTATATTGATTTTTTTTTCCACAAAATACTGAACTCCATTTTAGTCTTCCTGATTCTGCAATGAACTTCTTGAAAAAAATCAGCCTTAACCCTTGTTACTCTTCAAGCACACAAGGAGTAAGTGCAGTACAGTAGTGGGCATCAGACACTGGTGGCCATCCCAGGTTGTTTGTAAGCAGCCTTGTTGCTGTATCCATTTTGTGCATTTAGCTGTGCTTTTGGGTTTATATTGTGGTGTAGTGTGTTCTGCTGTCTGTACTGGTGATCCTGCACGTGCCCCACTTGTGGTTTAGGTGTGATGTAGGGATTTGTGTTCAAAACCAGTGAATTGTTTCTTACAGTAACATCCAAACTTAAATGTGTTGTCATAGCCTGCTAATTATAATTAACCCCTTGAAGTCAGCTTCTCAAAGAACTCATCTTCATTTTTCCTCCTAGAGATTAGAGACCAGATTTCCAAGTAATTTGTTTGGGTTTTTTTTTTAAATCTGGTCCTTTGTGAAGCAATAAATAGAATATGAGTGTGTTGTTAAATCTTGGAGGAAAGTGTGAAAGGTAGCTGCTTGAAAATTAGGAAGTTATGAAATTCCACTGTGGCTCTGAATATACAGATGTTGGATGATGTCACAAAGCTTCTCAGAGTTCTTTTACATATTGATGGAAGTTTGGGTGAGTTATTTGCAGGCATGCTTTCCCTGTGGATATCCCAGATACTTTAAGTGTCCTGATATCTATCTGATATCATAGAATCACCAAGAAATTGAAGCTGGAAAGGTCTTCAGGAGGTCTCCTGCTCAGAAGAGGATCAGCTGTGAGATCAGACCAGGCTACTTAGGTGTTTTTTATATTCAGTTTTATATCCCACTGACTTTTCTGCCCAGTCCCTTAATATCACTTATTGGTCAGCAAAAGGCATTTTTCAAAACTGGCGGATGAGTAGGACAAGAAAAACTGAGTGTATGAAGCTGAACCACATTTGTAAATTCTTAAGTGTGTTGGGTATTCCACCAATATTCAACCCTTAAATTTAGGTCAGTCCTGTAAGCAGCAGTGCATTATTCTGTGGTGCCCAGCAACCTAAGCTCTTATTGATTTCAGAAGAGCACTGTACATTACAAATTCAAGACCAGAAGCAAATCTAGCAAATGTTATTAGTTCTGGAAATGTGTGTTGTTTATAAATAGAGTTTTGCAGGTTTTTTCCCTTTAGCACTGGTTCTACTATCTGCTTCTGCCAATCTCTTTCAGATCCCAAGTCTCAGTCACAGTGTCATCTCACAGACAAGTTTCCGTGCAGAATACAAGTCCACAGGAGGTCCTGCTGTCTTCCAGAAGCCAGTGAAGTTCCAGGTGGACATAACATACACAGAAGGGGGAGAGGCACAAAAGGAGAATGGGATCTATTCTGTCACTTTCACACTCTTATCAGGTAACCATGGCAAAGCTCTAAAATGGATGGCTTGGTCCTTGCTGATAATAGAGGCCTGCAAATTGTTCTGCCAGAGAAAAAAATATGACTGGCTTAACCTCAGGAAAATTCAGTCAGGGGCAAGGAGGACATCAGGAACAAAAATGGTGTTGGTAGTGATGGAAATGCAGTGAGGGAAGGAGATTCCCAAAGAGGTGAAGTTGGCAGTGCCATGATTAGTGCTAAAATGGCTCTTCCGCGCACCAGTTTTGGTGTAACTCATGATACTGGCTCCCTGTTTCATTCAAAAGTCACAGAGTCTCAGCTGGACACTGTGAGGCTGTAATTTCTTCATTCTGACAGAAAAATGCACTCACCCTTTTCTCTTGGGTGGCCACATGCCCCTCAAAGGGGTTGCAACAAAGAAACAGACCCCCTCACCTTTTCTGTCCTGCCAAAAGGAGCCCCAAAGCCATTCCTCTTTCTGTGGAGTCCAGCACACCACAGTCCCTTTGGCTGAGGGACACAAAGTCAGGACACTTCATGGGACGAGACTGAAGGGGAGATGCTTGTGATCCTTCCCCTGCAGCCTTGTGTGTGGGCTTGGCTCCCATTGCTCTCACAGCTGCCTGTGCCTCTTCTCTCCTCGCAGGTCCAAGCCGACGCTTTAAGAGGGTAGTAGAAACCATTCAGGCACAGTTGTTAAGCACACATGACCAGCCTTCAGTGCAGCAGTTATCAGGTAAGTGGCTTCTACTGTCCAGCACCTTCAGCAGGGACAGGAAGGTGAAATGCCTCTCATAGCAGGAGGCTGAGGGAGGCCATCCCTCTGATTACAGCAAAAAATGAGCTCCATTCAGACAGAGCAGTAACTCCCTGCTCCCACCCTACTCCGTTTCTCATTCCCTCTCCAGTGCTCCCAGCGCATTCCCCAGCTGAACAGCTTCTGCCCTCTGCCCGCCCAAAGAGCCATTTGCCCACTTCTCCATCAAAAGCTGCATCATCAAGAGATCTTCCAGATTTTCTCCAGCTCCAGAATTCCCCAGAGTAGGGACATGCTCTAGAGGATACTTGATTTTCAAACCCCTCAGGCATACTTTAGAAACCTCTAACTTCAGTGGGTCCCTGAACAAACTTGAGAGCTACGTTTAACTTAGCCATTAACATATGGTCAGAAGGTGGCTAATAGTTTCCAGCAGTGTGATCCAATTCTCAATACTGTGGTAGCACAAATTATATACTAAGGTTCTGCAGAAGCTGTATTTTATCTGTTTGAAAAGTAAATTTCAATTCCTCATGGTGGTAGAGAGAGCCTTACGTGTGTGACCCTGTGCAATGACATCAATCTGGATGTGCAGGCAGCCTGAATTGATAATACAGAAACTGGTCTCATCCCATCATTACATAGCAGGTGTTCACTCTGAACACTGTAGTGATTGTACACACACACACACACAAAATCTCAGGGGTAACTCTTCTATCCTCCAAAAGGACAGAACAAAGAAGAAGGTGAAAGTTGAAAACTTAAGGCAGCTAAGCTATTGGGAATGCATCAAGGAAAGAAAGGTAGGGAAAAGCAGAAAGAATGTGCAGATACTGGGAATAAATAGGAGCAAGGTGGAGAGCAGAGGCTGCAGCAGAAGACAGTGAGGCAGAAGGAGTGGGAGATGAAAAGGAAGTAAATAAATATTATGCTTTAGAGCCAAATTCTGTTCTTGACCCTTGTGTGAGCAAGCCAAGACAAAAGTGGGGGAGTTAAGTTGGCATTGCATCCTGGAATTAAGTCCCAGATGTCCTTGGCTCGTTGCACATATGGGTTACATCCTTCTGGTCTAACAGCGTGGCTTTAGCATCCAAAGATAAAATAACTGCATCTAGAAGTGTGTATGCCTAGTACCTGACAGAGAAATATGCTCAGTTCAGTGTCCACTTTGCTTTTGGCCTTCAGCACTGCCTGGCCCTTCTACATGCTGGAATACAATGGTGCCCAACACATGGGTTATTCAGTTCAGAAGCAGGGAAAACAAGGACACTGTAACTATGGTTGATTTAGGTTTTTGCTCTCTGGACTTTTGAAATTAAATCAAACTTAAGGAAGCAGCTAGAATTTTCTGCCAGCCCTTCCTCTGGGGAAATGCTAGAGCTAAGTGGGAGTGAGGGGATTGAGATAGGAAAGCGTCCTTTAAATATATTTCATGTTACCCCTGATGCGTGGACAATATCTGAGCATTCCTTGTTTCTTTGGGAACAAAGTGTACCCTTAGGAAAAAATGGTTTATAAAGTGAATAACTTGATGATCTCTTTTAACTTCCTCACCCTAATATGTGCTAGCTGCTGAGGCTCTATAGAAAAACTTGAACCCTCTTGCACACTTGCATGTGAAGCAGGGTATCTCCCTAAGGAATAAAACCATTCATCTGACCAAGACTCAGGGAAATATTATGGACATGCTCTGCTATGAGAAATGTATCTGACTTACAGTTTTGCTCTGGTTCTGGAATGGAAAAATCATATTATTTCTACTGCCTGAAGCTACATGAGAGCATATTGTTCTAGCAGAGAAAACCCAGCCTGACCTCTGATGCCAGAGTGGAACAGATAACTCCACATGGAGCAAAACAAAGATTAATGGTCTCTTGAAATTTAAAAATGAGAATTCCCTTGACTGGGGACTTACCCAGGCAAGACAGCTCACAAGACAGGGTGCCCAACTGTCCTGTTTCACACCACCTGAACTGATCAGGAATATGCAAGTCTCTCAAAAATGAGAGAAGTCAACCTGAAAATTTTAGGTTGCAGCAGCAATACAAGAAAGAGAGCAAAGGAAAGGAAGGGAAATTAGGGGTTGTTACCAAAAAAAGAGACAACCTTTGCAACAAAGTAGGGTGGCCCAGTAGTTCGTATCCCCAGCCAGTGAGAGTAAGGGGAAGTAAAGGGATAAAGGTCAGAAGAGTTCACATTCAGCACCTTGCTTAGCTAGCTGTCTGGTTGGAAACGTGTGCAAAATCTTCCTAGAAATTGTCATGGAATTAATCAGCATTTCTCACTAGAAACAAAGCAAAATCTTCTCTGTTTCTCTTCTCCTCCCATATTGCCAGCTCTGAACACCACATAGGGGTTGTGGTGGTTGGGCCCTGTTCAGGTTCATGGTTTGAGGACACTCTGTAGTCAGTCTACTGCTGCAACAGACTGAGCTCACCTTCACTTAAACTCTTCCTGCACGGCTCTGAGCATGGTGCTGTCCCCTGACCAGTAACACTGGTTCAGCACTGGAGCTTTTCCTAGCTCCTTGTGCACAGACACCTCCTATGTGCCTTGTCTCTCCTGCCTTACAGTTCTGATGCTGTTACAGGTGGGATGGTGAAAACAATCTGTGAAAGGTGCATGTGTGTAAAGGGAGACCTGCAGAAGGGGAAGATTTGATGAGTTCAGTATAAAGCAGAACAGCAAGGCCTAATGAACATATGGCAGTGAGAATCATTCTCTCTGCTGCCCCTCTGATCTGCTGTGCAGCATCCCAGCCCCCTGAGCCGGCCTGCCTGGGTTTCAGAACTCATTTTCCTCTTTTTCATTCCTCCAGCTGACAACAGTGTTTGTAGATGTCATGTTGCCCATGCATCTGTGTGTGTGTGTGAGCCTGTTATGTACCTGATTTAGGCAGATGTGTTTCTGTGTCACACTTGAGCACCTTATAATATCCCTTCCTCCATATATCCCTTCATTCACTTCCATTTTTCCCTTCTAAGACTGTGCGTATTTCTTCCAGCATACTCTGAAGCAGGAAAATAGATTCCTTCCCTTACCTGAAAGAAAGTGTAAATAAATTAAATCCATTCCAAAAGTTAATGTAAAAGTTAAAATCCACTGTCTCAGGGGACAAATTTAGTGCAACATACCAGCTTTGTATCCTAAATGTTTCAGGATCTCTGTGCTATAACTGCTGAGAAAATACCAGGTCTGTGACTCATGGCTTGCATGGAACAAGTAGATAGGGATTGACTGTTCATTTTTTCTTCTTAATGAAAGAAACTAGAGGCCAGCATAAGATAGTGGAAGCCAAGTACCAAAAAAGCCATTGGAAAACGTGTCTTCATGTAATCTAGAACTGGTGGAACTCCTCACTGAAACTGGTTCTGAATGTGAGGAGCTTACAGATGCTCATCTTCCCCTGAGTGCTTCTTACTCACAGGGAGGTTGGATAACTCCTGCAGGGAGATCTTTATGGGATTGCTAAACAGAGAAACTACAGGGGGTTCAGGAAATCTCTGACCTGACAGTGGTGAGTGAGGCAGTGGTAGGAGAAGTGTTCTGTATGCTTGGCCTGCTCTTTCACTCCTGGGTGTCTGTGGGGCTGCTGAGGGAGACAGGCCACCAGATCACAGATCCCAGAATATTCTGAGCTGAAAGGGACCCTCAAGGATCATCAAGTCTGACTCTCAGATGGTTTTGGCCTTTGATCTGAACCAGAATAGTTGTCCATGTGTGCTTGTTACTGGTGTCACAAAAGCCATTACGCTCAGGTGAGACTATGAAAGGACCCCTTTGGGACCAGAGGGAGTCTCACTGTGAGGGGAGTCAGCCTTGTCTCTTGTCCATGAATGGCTCCATCCAGGGCCCCTATACTCAGAATCTCTACTTAGGTAATCCCTGGGCAGACTGCCCTTTGCTGGGATAAAAAGGTCTCTCTCCATGGAGGACGATAGCTCAGATTTGTTCCTTTGTTTCAGCCCAGCACTCTTTCCATTAAATCATGATCTGTTTTTCTCTGATGCCTTTGCATGAAAAAGTAATAGTAGCAGCTGGTGAATAGGGACATGCAAAAGCCATCTGTGATCGTTCACAGGGTAGCAATTTTTATTTCCCTAATATTTTCTTGCTTCTCTGAGCTTTGGTTTTCAAGTGTGGGATGCTACATATTCAGATTTTTTCCTATTTTCCCGTGTTCTGGGCAATCAGCAATACTGAAATAACCTTTATAATTTCTTTGTAAAAGGTTTTATGTTTCCTTATTATATTTATTGGCCTCATACCAGATTTTAACTATTGACATCTCCAAGTTCAGAGCATCTCACTGTTACTGATGGAAGTGCCTTTCATCAGCATAAACAAGTGTTTAGAGACCATAGCCAGTTCAAAACAGAGCAGTGCAAATTCTTGCTAGAGCAGTGATCTGTGAATTCCAGGTGTTTTATGGCTCACAAGAGCTGTGGGCTGGCAAATTGCTACCCAAAAAGAAAGAAAAAAAAAAGTAAGAAACCTACAGTTTCCAAATGTGTGAAGGATTTTATCAAGATGGGAAAGGGAGTAGGGAGCAAATTAAGTGCTTTGCAGGGTAAATTTCCTGCTGCAGACTCAAAAAAAAAGGACTCTGCAAATGCCAGTTTGGAATTGGATTGCAGGTCAGTTTTTCTGGTGTTCATTCAGGTCACAGGTTTCTCTTGTTTCCTCCAATCTTCTGTGACCCTTTATGCCTTACACTCTTGTAGTGTCTAGGGTAATTACTTCATCTTGCTATCATAGTTCCACCTACAAAAAGTTCCCTGTAATGCCTGGTTGGATTGGCAGAGCACTGTGTTTTTGCTGAACAGCTTTAGTATTATTACTGAAGCCTTCATTAAAATTAACTGAAATAGTTACTGGTAGTCTAGAAATAAAGCATGTAGAAAAAAGTCCAAGCTCTCCAGAGTTTTGATAGGAAAACAGAGAATTTCTAATAAGCACAAAAACACTGGGGAATTTCAATCTGCATGATAACTGCCTTGGACCAGAGGAGCTGGTGGCTCCCTTGACATCATCTCCCTCAGAGGAAATGTTTACTGGGGACTCTGAACATCTGGCAGGAGCTGCTCAGTGCTTTCTGGGATCCAGCCCTGGATTTGGAGATCTCAGAGGAGCAGCTGTTTGGGTGAGATTTCCTGGGCTGGGTCAGGTCTCAGAGATAGCAGAAGCATCACAAACCAGGCTGCTTCATTGTGAAACTTATGGAGGATAAAAATTAAAGATTAAAGAAAATCGGAAAAGAAGAATCAACAGAACACTGGTAGTTTTTAATGGATTCAGAGCTTTTTTGGCCTTTTGAAGGGAGGCCTTATTTTAACCAAAGCATTTGCCATCTGTTAGCAACTGAACTGGGAGTCATTTATGAGTGAGTCTTGGTCAAATCCAAAGTGTGAGTGACTTCCAGCAATTCTTATAAAATAAGGAATTGCCTTATCATCAGAAGGACTGAGAGCTGACACTGCCACTATATTTTAATTTAAAAAATAAACAGGACACATTAAAAATGCAGTTACATGACCCATAAGTGCTTCTCAGACAGTTAAAAGCCTTTGGACCCTGGCTTTATTCACTTCTCATAACACCTGGATCCCACAGTCACTGGATTATGGACTACTACCCATGAGCAGAAGCTGGCTGGCAAAAATCTGAAGACTTCCAATTAGAATTAAAATTCTGCTTTAAAATGATGGAATACTTTATCCCATAGAGTATTTACTAAGGCAGATGTTACAATATAATGGAAATGAAAGAAGTAATAAAGTAATTATTCTAAAAGAGAAGCTGAAGACAATACATTAACACTGTCTTTCAAGTGATGAAGAATGAGCTCTGGCTCTGCCTTAAGAATTGGGGAAAAACAATCTGATCAGGTGTTGGAAAGACACTACAAATAAAAATAAATTCTTGTGCAGTTGCTGGGACTAGGCGGAGAATTTAAAACATAGTTGTGCATAAAAGTTTTAAGGAAAAAAAACAGAGGTTTTATTAGTGTTCATTTGATTTTTTTCTCCATGGTCTCATGTTTCAGAAAATTTTCCTTATCCATCAAAACTAATTCTATGACGTGCAAGTGTACTATTTTGGGAACCAAATGGAGTCCAGAGCCCAAGATATTCTGCTTTCAAAAAGCCTCTGTTACAATCCTCTTTTTGTGTGTAGGTCTGTCAGCTTGTATTCTAATCACACAACCTAATGCATGTAGACCTGTGCCACAACTGGCTTTAAGTACTAAAGAGAGCTCTGCTGACTGCAAATGACTTAGGGAAAAGGGCAGTATTAAATTAAGGAGACATGATTACTTTTTGATTTGTTAAAATGAGGGGTGAAACAGAAATACCAGTGTCAGGAGGATCTTAGTAACCAGCCACAATGTTTACCTGCTCTGACATTATCCCAATACTACTTTTTTGTTTCCAGAGTTCTGGTTACTGTGTGGCCAGTCAGTCTGGGTACACTTGAGGGGAAATTCCAAGTGTTGGAGGTGGGAGTCAGTCTTCTGATCATATTTGAGATTTTCTTTGCCCTTTGTGTTCTTTTAAAGCCAAGTTCTGCTAATGGTTGTGTGGATGCTCTGGGGTCTACCACTATAGATCTGCATCACTCTGCATTACAGCAAAAGTTAGGTGACTCTGAGGGGGCTGGACAGGAACCCCTAAAAGGCACGAGACAACTAAATTCTCCAAGTTAGTAAAGAAAAAAATAATTACACAGACTCATGAGTTTGACCTCTAGTCATTGACTTGATCAGCACTTGTAGGCACTTCTCAAACCTGCTAGGCATCTTCAAGGAGAAATGTATTAAAATTGTATTGTGTATGAAATTCTTTGCCTTCCAGACCAGGCAAAGAATTTCAAAGGCAGGTAAACTCCTGGCATCTCTGACACCTCTGTTATGTTGTTCTCGATCTTGAATGTTCTCTTCTCCTTCATCTCTGTCCCTCTTCCCCTTTCTCTCAATCTTGTGCCTTTCTGAAAGAACTTCCATGGGTATCATCTCCCACTGACCTCTGCCAGCCCACCTTTAGCCTCAGGGATGGGGAGCATGTAACCACTGCTTAGATGCTTTGGCCAGTGTCACTGGACCAAGCAGCTGCCCTCTTTACTCCATGCTTTCCCAGGTGATCTATGCAGCCCAAGCCTGGCTGCATCAGGAGAGATGCATATCCATGCTCTCCTGGCATGAGTTCAGCTCACCCGAGCATCTCCAGCACCCCTTCCTCCTCTTATGAAATTACTTTTCTCAATATTTAAGGGGAGTAATGCTGAGAAATTATCTTCCCCTCAGTCCTGCAGACTTTCTAGCAGTAGGGAGTAGTTAGAGCTTCCTGGCAATTAGGGATTTTCAGCATATGTGTGCATGTTTCCAAGAAGCCTATTTCTTGAATCCCCAAGTGTTCATCAAGAGCCCAGGCAAGAGGAGATCTGAGACTGATATGAGTGCTTTAACTGGTAGCCACCTGCTCAGCAGTGAGTACTCCACATTGCCCAGGAACACAGTGATTTAGATCCCAAATGCAAGGGAATCCTGGCCGACAGCAGCAGATCTGGCTTGCCAGCAGGTTCCACATGGAAGCGTCCAGCTGGGCTGGACAGCTCTGTTTTAAAGCTGTCATGTGGAACTCCTTCTGCTTGTTGCACCTGAGTAAGAGGCACCCAGAGCTGTGGCAATGAGAGCTATACACAAAGTAGACAATAATGTCTTAGGGCCAGATTCTGCCACCCTTTCCCAAAGTGCTTCAATTGCCTGTGAATACTGACCTTAAAAGCAAAAGCAGTAAGAGATTACACTTGAATGAGAGAGTTAGATTGAAACTTTTACATTATCCTTTGGGGTTTAAAAAATGGGTTTGAGTTGTACAAGTAGACTCACTCCACGTCCAATAGCACAGGGCTAGATTTCTTCTCTCTCTGCAGGTTTTTGATGTAGATATATGAGTTGGCTGAACATTTCCTGGCTGTTGCAGGCTAATTTGCAAAGCTAGCCAGGTGAAACACTGTATTCAAGGCTTATAGTTTGCTAATGTGGTGGCAGAGTATTTCCCACATCTCATAAATACTTCTAGCTACGATAAAGGGGTGAGTGGAGGCAGCAGTACTGGAGCAGCTCCACTCAGTCACAGGGCCAGATTTGCACTGGCATAGAGTGGGTGGCAGAATTTGGCCTGGGTTGTGTAAACACCAAGATGTGTATATGTTTCCTGCTTCAGGTAATAATGTGCTAAGTTACTACTTTATGCACAGAGGTATGGAAACCTTTTTTTATGTTTTTCCCTCCCTCCCTCCTCTTTCCGTTCTATGATCCAGACACCACTAACTGTATGGAGTTGATGACTGGCAGACTTTCCAAATGTGGTAAGAACTTCCTTCCCTTCTGCCTTTTCACCTTCCCCAGCCCCTGCTGAGCAACATAATAATGCGCCGTCCTGTCCTGTTGCACCTCCTCCCCTTCCCTATCCCTGCTCCCCCACGCTCTTTTCAAGACTCCCCACCCTGTAACAACCCACTGTCTTTCACTCACCTGGAGGACACAAGCACATATCCCTTTTTCTGTTCCTCCCCATCCATGCACAGATGCACAGGCTCCACCACAGCTTTCCCCTTCATAGCACAAATGTGTGGTGTTACACTTGAGATACCCTCTCTCACTGTAACCCAGGCCAGCGATTTTCTTTTCCTTTCCTGATTTTTGTTTCCTCTTTTCTTTACTTACTGCTGGTGATTCATGATTCCTCAGTCCCTTTTCTGCAGTGAAGCTGAATGCTGCCCTGCTAGCTGCTGTCTCCCTTGGTTTCCTGCTATTTGTTGAGACAGGAATGCTGTGGTATTTAACTCCATTTTGCATCCACCCCCTTCTTCCCCAGATGTCCTTGGGGTATGACCCTTTTAAATTCTCCATAAGACACACTGCATATTATGTCAGACGCTTGGCTAGTGTAAAACTGCCTTTGTTCCACTCTGGACTTGGGGAAGGATGTTTTGTCTCTAGCTGGAGGAGTAGTGAACCTACCAAAGATTCGGAATTCTGCTAGGAATAAGGAAAAAATTCCCTGCAAAACTTTCAGCTCAGCTTGCTTGGGCTTACATGAATTTTGGTTAACTTGTCCCTAGCCTTCCCTCCCCTCCCTACAAACATGGACTGTTCGTTCTTTGATTACTTGTGGCTCTACTCACTGCTCCAAATACAACAGTGGAAATACCCAAATACTAAGAGAGATGCTTTTGTCTTATTATTCATGTCTTGTACAGAAAGATTCTGTATGAGAGAACTCTGTTCTCTTTAGATTTCCATCCTAGTCTCTAGGTTGAGTTCAGATATCTCTGTGAAAGGGAAGACAAGATGTTAAGGAAGTGTTCACTGAGCTGGTGCTGCTCTCCAGCTGGACCTGTGGCTGCCACACTGTCTCTTCATTAACTGAAGAAAGTTGTTCTGGAGTTGTTCTGGAGTCTACAACCATAAAGGGAAGTTGTCATGGTGGAGATAATATTAAGTTTATGCATGTGTGACTGAGGCAGAATTTGGCCTGTTTCCTGTATTTCAGGCAATCTCCCTTAAGTTGCAGCTTTGCTGGAGGGAGTTGTTGTTTTCCTCTGAAAGGGGTTAATTTGATTTCTTAGGTGACTTTTCTGATCTCATGAAGACTCATTTCAGACCTTCAGCTTCTTGAAGGCATCAGATAGCAAATCCCTCTTCTTCCTCAACACTTAGTTTCTTGCCTGGAATCTGGCATTCACATCATACAAAAATACTGAAGTGCTGATTCTGCTGATGGCTTGCAAGTTGAGTGAGCTATAGAGATAACCAGGCAGTACCCTGCATTCTCTAGATAGACAGCATCACTGCTCACTCACAGGGCATGCAGGCCCTCCAGCTGTCACCGTGTCAGCAGCAATCCAGCAAGGGACAAAGAGGACAAGGTGAAGGCCAGCAGGGAGGCTGTTTCGTGGCAGCTACACCACAGACAGACGACAGAGAGAGAGAGAGAAGAGACAGGATGGCCTGTAGGGGTTTAACGGAGCTGCTTCCTTTAAATCACATTCCTGTTGGTGAACACACAAACAGTGTAAGCAGTGGTGACTGCACCGTGCTGAATTCCACCCTCGTGTGTGAGTGAAGAGCTGTTTCTTCTGCTGGAGCTCACCCTTGTTTTAGACAGGGGAGTGGAAGGGAACGATGTGAGCATTTAGCCTACTCTTGCCAGACCATTCTCTGTGGTTCTGAAGGTGAGAAACCCCCATCATGCTGACACAATGTTCACCTAATAATAACAAGTAGTGTATGAAAAACTGTATTCTCTGGGGGTTGTTCCCTATTCTGACAGTGAGCACAGGAGGTCGTTCTTGCGAAAAGAGTTAACGCTGGAGCAGGAAGAGCTAATCAGATTCCCCTCGCCTGGCACCCCATGTGAAAGCTCTGGTGGGAGTGAGGAACATGTTTTCACCCACTATAAACCACTGAATGCTGTAATTAACTGCAAGGCAAATTTTTTTAGTCCTTTAAATGTTATCTCATCTTCTGCTAACAGTGGTCATCAGTCTGAGAAGTGATTTTGCATACAGCCACTGGCATTGAGAAGCAGGTTAATGTTGAACAGCCGAGGTTTGTCACAGGAGCTGCCAATATCCAAATGACACAACTGCTGCTGTATCAAACCTACCTGTGCAAACTAGAAAACTGCTGCCAACTTGTAGTATTTCACAATAGAAGAAAATAATTTGGCTCATAATAACTCGAAATGCATTCTGGGATGAAATATTTTATGTTTCCACCCATGTCAGCAGGGAAATGGGCATTGCTGTTGTCAGAAAGACTAAATTGGTTTCTGTTCATAAGATTAAATTTACCTCGTAAAAATTAAAATATTTACATATAAAATGCAGCTGTAACCTGCAAAACATCTACTGGAGGGATACTTTAGCTGATCTGTTCCTGTGTGTATTCTCAGCCAAATCAGTTTAGTGACAAATAAGCTTTACCACTTTTATGTGCTGCTGTTAAGCCTTATGAAATCAGCACAGCTGTAAAAGGACAAGCTGGATTCTGTTTCTTTTGAAGCAGGATTGAGAGAACTGTTTATTACCATCTAATCTGGTATTTATGTCTACCTCACTGAAGAATAGGTTGTATAATTAAGGTTCTAAACAGTTCTGTAGAGCCTTTACATTAAAAATAAAAATCAAGATAATACATAAACTGAAAAGCCCTCCAGCTTCAGCCACAAAGCTGGGAATTAGAAAGCATCATTCATTGTATATTGAACACCATGGATCTGGAGACATTGATACACACCACACAGAAGCCGATGGTGGCATTTCAGTACTTCTTGGTTAGGAAAGAGTCTCTCTTCACAAACTTCAGTGACTTCCAGTCTTTCATGTAGTGAGCTGAGAATTTCTTCGGGTGATTGGTTTCATGGCAAGGCTGGTACATCGCCTTTCACAGCTTCCCTTCCCAGCCATTCCCAGTTTTTGTGAGTCCTTGGTAAGTATGTTTGGCCAAGGTGCTGGCTGCTGACAGGAAGCCCTGAAAAGCCAGCCTTGTCCTCCACTTTACCTTCTGAGATTAACCCAGGAAGACTGTAAACTTCCCAGTCTTCACACTGCCACTATTTGAGGATGAATTTTACTTCTAAGTGAGGCAATCTTTGCTTGTTATTCTCCATTTCTGATGATTCTCAATAGTCTTCAGTTACATCAGTGGCACTTCCATGGATGGAGGGTGATGATAAGAGGAGGAGAAGGTTAGTATGGATAACTAGTGCAGCTCCAATCAGATCATGCTGTCATGTAAGGCACTGCACAACAATACACTGTTGCAAAATCTTGGACCATAACCCTGTTCAGGCTGGAAAGAAGGCCTTGTGTTTACTTTTAAACATTTATTGCTGCTTACAGTTGAAAAGCTGGATAGGATCCTGGCACCAGAGTTAAACAAAAAGCTTTTTGGTTCCTTGTGGGTACCGGTGGCTATCACCGAAATGATCTGACCACACCAGAAGCACAGCAAATCCACTTGCCTTTCATATCTCACCAATGTATCCCCCTCAGATCTTTTGCTTCCAGTGTTTAGGACTTGACATTTTTCCTATTCAGAGCCGTCTGATCTTGCCGGCCATGGCCAGTCATCCTGTGTACACAGAGAACCAGGCTGCAGTGAAGGCTTCTCTTTGTAGCTCCCAGCAGTTTGATTCATACAGACACAAGCCCATGCCAGCAGCATTCCAATCTACTTGAGAAGTCAGGAAACATTTTGTAGTTTCAAACTGGTTACATCACATTTGTGCTTCAAGGCTTTCTGTAGCTTTCTGAGTGCTGTTTTTGCTTTTAGTAACAGCAGCAAATACCTGGACTTGGTGTTCTTGGAAGGGATCCTGACCCATATTGGCATTAATTAAAGTCATCTCACTTCTGACAATAACTGTTTGATGGAAGAGGAGGTTGGTGATTTGCAGCCAAAAGGTTGCAACAGTTGGCAGAAATAGTGGTGTCAAAACCTGCAGAAAAAAACACAGGCTGCCCTCCCAGCTGAAAGGCTCTTGTCAGCACTGCCACACCTTGAGCTGGTCAGAACAATGGGTTTTATTGACATTCCTGAAAAATGTGCTGGCTCCTGGTTTCTCTGAGCATGGCTGACTCTCCAGTTCAAATTGTGACCCAGCTGAGGGACAAAAGGAAGAAGACCCATCTGAGAGATCACATATTCATTCAAAATGGGTGGATCACAACAAGTAAGATAAGTCAGTGGTTCTAAAGAGTTCAAGCCAGGTTTGCCAGCTAACCCTGCCCATTCTGCCATGATCCTTATCTATCCAAAGGAATGGCTGACTCCCTGCATACTGTAGTTGTATGTCTTCAGTCTAATGTTGTGTTGGGGAGACATTTCTTTTCCAATTCATGCCTCATGTTTTTGCACTGTAGAAGAAGGCAGCCACAAAAAAGGCAACTTGGCTCTAAAAGTTAATCCAGATGTATTCAACTATTTGATTCATGTCAGATCCTATTTTGACAGCTATGATTAGATTTTTACTATGCAGTACAAGAACTTTTCCTCTTTATCTGTAATAATATCTAATTCAGAAAACACCGATATCTCACTCCTAATTAGGATCACAGTGCTTTATTTATGATAGCCAGCGTTCCTGGAAGCTGCATGGAAATATTTGCTTGCTGTACTAAGCTAAGTTTGGGATGGCCTTCCCAGAAGATTAAATCATATTTTGAAGTGATTTATTCAGTGGAAATGAGGAAGCAACATTTCACCAGCATACACAGGTCATCTATCTCCTTAGAACAGGTCAAAGAACTTGAAACCTGTAACATAATATGTGAAGATCCATCTGCTAGGAAAGATCAAAATTGTATTATTAAGTGCCAATACATTTCTGACATTTTTATGGGCAAAAAAGATAGGAATAAAGCTGCAGAAGTCTCTAAGAGAAAGGGTAGCAACAGTACTGTCATTTGCTGTGGCTTTACAGGTGTGGGTCATCAGTTTCCCCTCTCAGCACACACTTGTGCAGGCAGATCTGTATAAAAGGACAGGCAGATACAAAAATTTGTGGGCTTAGACCTTTACCAGCCCATTTGCCAGAAGAGCATGCCTCCATAACAGAATCTGGCATCTCTTCATCCCACCACTATCCTTGCCTGCTCTTTCAGTGCCACCAGCTGTCCAAATGGATGTATGATTCCCTCCTCTCCATCATCATGTCTCCTTTTCTGAATGTTACGTGGTGGTGCTGGATTGGCCAGAGCTTTTCATCAGTAACAGACACATTTGGTTTCTGATTCCTAGCTCATGCCTTAGCTCTGTAGGAGGCAGCAGCAAGGAAATGCTTCAAGGCTTTGCTGCCTGTGTTCACCATTCCCTAACTCATCATTCCAGAGCTACCTGTCTCAGTAATACTGTGAGGAGAGGCTGAACTGGATCTCAGCTTCTCTCTGTGTTTATGAGAGTGAGAGAAAAAATGTGCAAGACAGAGAATGGCCATCTGGATGCTAGACAAATATCAGGCCACCCTCCTGCAGAGGAGAATGGGATGTTTTAGGGGAGTAAGAACAAGAATGCGTTATAGAGCATTTAAATGTCAAGTTGGTTGTTCAGGTCTGCCCAGATGAGTAGCAATTGGAAGTTCCCACCTGCTGGTGGCATGGATACCTGTGCCTGTGCTGTGTAATAACTTGAGTAGTTCCTCATTTTTGTAGTAGTTCTGCAGTTTGTTCTTGCAGACACCATTTTCAGTTGGCATTTTTACTGGCAGAGTCTAAGGACTCTTGGAAAGTAAGGCACCTTTCCCAGCTGCAGTTAAGGTTTCCTGCCAAGAAACTGGAGTTGTTCCCTGGACTTTCTGTCAGTAGTTAGTGAGCTGGGTGAGGCATCTGTCTGATTTGGATTTGTTCAGTGCCTAGGCTGGGGCCTTTTCAATTTGGAGGGAGACTCCTACATGGTACTACAACTAAACAAAGAGAAATGGGCCACTTTATCTTTCTGTCATCCCTTTCACTGCATATACTCTTGGAGTGAGTTCTGTATTTTAAGTCATTTCTGAAGGCAGAAGGGATTCTGCCAGCAGAAGCCAAGCAAACAGACCAAAAAAAAGCCTCGAAGAGGGCCAGAACTCCATAAAAGTAGCAAAATGGATTTGAAAGGAAATGAATTATCACTCATTAAGGAGTGTTTTAATGCTTTACGTGAAAGAAGTTGGATTTTTGTTACATGGTTCGCTGAAACCACAGCTGCTGTCAAAACAGAGCAACCTGGGGATGAAAAAGACAAGGTGAAAAATAAAAAGGTATCTCTTCCCACTGGAGACCTATGTTTTCTGATTCACTTTCTCCCAAAGCCCAAGAGATATATGCAGAAACTCAAAATGTCTCAGGCTATACAGAAAGAAAAGGCAGAGGATAATCCCGCATATGGCATATTTGTTTTGTGCAAGTTTTGTGTTCAGCACCACAAGGATTAGTGCATTAACAGTACATAGACTTCAGAGAGATGGTTTCACAGGAGAAGGAAGTGCCTCAGGGTTTGCTTCTGTGAAGTCAATGGGAATGTTGCTATTTGCTTCAATGAAAAGAGGGCAAGTCCTTATCTGACTGTCTTTAAAATGTTACAAAACAACAGACTTTTATCAGTAACTGAAGCCTCCAGGCTTGTCCTGAAGCTGCTTGTTCACTACCTCCTGTTATGCTCTGTGGAGGGCTGTGAGGGTCTTCAGAAGGTCAGACCAGGGTCTTTGTAAGGTGCATCCTTTCCTGGTGTCGCTTGTGGTGGCAGGAGTGATTCCCCTTATTTTCTCCTTCCTCTCTTACCTGGGTGCTCTACTTTCACTTGGCTTCTCAAAGTGGTGACACCACTGGGTCCAGGTCAGTGTCAGACAGGCTTCCTAAGAACAGCAGATGAAATACTGAGGACTGTGAGAGTTGATACAAACTGCCTTCCCAGCTTCCTTCTATGTTTTTTGTGTCTATCTCTAGCACTGTTTCTTCCTTTTAGCACTTGCTGTATTCAAATCCATTCACAGTTTTGACTTCTTTCATGATATTTGGCTGTGCCAGTGCTTCACACAAGTGCCCCAAACCAGTTCCTTCTCCATAAATATATTTCTCTCAGCACCCCTTCAATACATGACCCTTCCATAAGCTTCAGTGCTTGTTTTCAAACCCATTCCCTTTCCCCGTCTTGCAGCAAACAGCTCCTTGGTCTAACTCAAAACTGCACATATCCATCTCCTCCTAACAGACATAAACCTAATGCTCTGAGCCTCCCCTCCTGCCTCTGATCCTTCTCTCGGTTTCTCACCCTTTCTACCCTTTACACTTTCTTTGCTCTGTGCTGATGAACATTTGCTCTCAAGGGGAAAGAAGACCTTAGTCTGTGCATGAAACACCAGGGACGTTCTGAAGAATCACTGAGCCAAACCTTCATCCCTGTCCAGAGGAAATGGGATGTCATCTCACTTTCTGAAATAAGAAAGGCAGCCTTTTTGAGGCCCCCTGATGGACTTACAGGTGTAAGAGCCTATGACACGTCTTGCACTGAATGCTAGGCATGGAAGATTGCTGAAAAACCTATTCTAATCCATCATCGCCTGCATTTTCAAGTCTTGTTTTACTGGATTTATAACCTCAAAGGGAACTGAGAACTAACAGGAGCAACACCCTGCACCATTTTCATGCTTCCAGCATAGCTGACCCATTCTTGTGTATCTCCAGAGTAAAAGTGTGAGGACTGCTTGTCTATCCAAAGAGCAATGTGAACACCAGCCCAGCATCAGTTTTTCCTTGACTGCCAGGACAGGAGGGCATTATTACCTGCTATTTAGTTACAAATACAAAAGGCAAAGGAAGGAAAGGGTTAGTGAAATGGCCTATTTTAGTTTTCAGTAGCTCTCTAAACGTCCCTAAGGATTTTCTTACCTCCCATTAAAATTTTAACTGAAAATGCTGATTTTAAGGAATCCAGTAGTGATACAGGCAAAGAAAAGTAGACTGTTAAATACTTTTGCTGCAATAAATCTCCAGGCACTTGAAAGCCGGTAGGGCATGGGGTGGATGAAATATGGGCTGCATATTTTAGTACGATGACTAAAAGTCCTGTATCAGAACTCAGCAAACACAAGATGTGTAATTTCTAAAGTGTTTTATCGCTCCATTCTTGCAAGTTGTATTTTTGTCACTTTTCCTGTCTATATGAAAACAAAAAACTTTCCCAGTTCTTGCAGAGCCCTGCTTACTCTGCCCTCATCTTTCCCTGTAAGCTTTTTAAATAAACTGCTCAGCTGAATAACTAGAGATTTTCCCCCACTCTTTTCTCCCAACTCAGAGATATTCCCCTACTCTTTTCTCCCAACTCAGCAGTCTTTTCCTCTCCAGCATTTTTTTCAGTGCTCTTTTTCATTCTCTCTGCTGACTCCATTTGCTTATGAAGATGAGGAGTCCAAAGCCACCTGAGAACCAATCTGCCCACATTCCTGCATTCAAGGCTGAGTGTTTGCTTTCTTTTTTCTCTTTTCATTGAAAAATGGTTTCCACCTAAAAGAAGTAGAAATGAGTCTGAGTAGATAAAAATGAGTCTGCGCAAAGCGTGTGCCCACAAACCTAAACCAGTTTTAGGGAGGCTTGGGAAATCCCTGATGTAGAAGTCATAGATGTGGAATAGATATCCCCTTTCCCAAGCATTTGCATGCATGTGGAAGGGAGCAGGGGGAGCTAAGGGAGACCTGAGCCTAAAGTGACTGAGTATAGTGAAAGCCTTTCTTCTCTTAGTTGAAAATTGAGATATGTGCTTTGCCTGGTTGGTTGTTTGTGCCCATCACTAAGGCTTCAGTCAGCTGGGTGGATGATGCCCTTCCAGAAGTGCACAGCCTGTTGCCTTTAGCTTTAGTCTAACTGAGTGACAGATCCAGGGCAAGCATAACGTTAACCACAAAGCAGCAGGCACAGGAAGTCAAGGAATGAATTAGACTAATAAGATTCTTCCCTGTATTTGCCAGCCATTTGATTTTCCTCAATGCCCGTTAACAAGCAGGGGGAAGCAGCCACTACCTGGTTAGCATAGGGCAAGAACAAAAAGAGTAACACATTCAGTTTTGTAGAGCTCAAATACTATGTGTTTCCTCTTTCTCTGTATAAGACAATGATGTCTGTCTAGCATTTTCCATTAGAAAATAAGAAAGTACTCAACAAGCTCTTAGGTTGAATTGCTGTGCACAGAAAGTATTTGCCTTCTCTAGTTACTGGGTTGCTTGTGTTTGGAATTAAACTGAAGGGAAATACATTATGACCAAGCCAATGTCCACCAGTCTCTGCTATGAGGAATCCCTTTGCTCCTGACAGAATTTTCCCATCTTGGGGATGAAAGATTCCACTCTTCATAGCATTCTACCACATTGGTAGATACAAGGAGCCTATTTCCTTCTGGGAGCTTAGAAATTATTTGAATTTGATGGAATGGTAGTGCCAACAGTCCAGTATTGAGAAAACCATCATGGGGTTTTAATGATCATGAACAGGCATCACCTCCATAGTGTATATCAGATTAAAAATATCTTCAATATCCATGTTCAAAGAGTTTACTGTGACCTCTCCTATATAAAGATTAATCCCCCCAATCCAAGAAAATGAAAAGAGACTAAAATTCCCAAAATAAGGCTACCTTTCCAGAAGTAGCTGGTCCCTTTCCCTCAGTAGCACCCTAGAGCCTTTCCTTAGGTATGGCCTTCTGCACAGGCCCTAACACAGAAGTAGATGAAGTGCAAGTAACTGTGCTGCCTGGAGGCCCACATGGCATGAAAGGCTTTGTTCATGTGCCCAGTCCTTGTTAATACTGCAGCCTGATCTAGGGGCTGGCTTGAGGAGATGCCTGTTCCAGTAGCGCACAGTTCTCCCTCCCTCTCTGGCTCCTAACTGCACTGGAATGCATGACAGTGCCGTGGAGGCTGTGTTGTGGAGAGAGCATAAATTCAGGACAGTGAGGTCGTAGGTCCTGACCCTGCCAGGTCCCAGAAACAGGCAGGTGTATAACAGCCTGCTTCCACATTCAGCATCTTCATTTCCAGGTACCTGTTCAGGGGGGATCTGAAGGTGCTTAGAAGCCTGTGAGTGCAAACCACAGACCACACATGCAGATGGCAACACTCATCTCAGCCATAGCTCATTTTCCAAATGGAGCTTCCCTGGGACCACTGTGCTTCAGGCTTAGTCATGACAGGGTGGCAAGGACAACTCAGAACGAAATAAAATGCAAGCAAGGAAAGCCTAATGCCTGGTGTAGACAGAGAGCTTAGCAAGGCTGCAAAGTAAGGCATCAATGGACAGCCACATGGAAATACCCCATGTTTGTAACAGCAGGTGTAAGATGGGATTTGCCAGCATTACAGTCACTGACATTTCCATGTGGAGTGGCCAAGTAAATCCTAGTCATGGACTGACCCATTTTAGTCACGTGGTACTTTGTCCTCCTGCCAGGTGAGACAGCAATGCTTCCCCACTCAGGAAAAAAACTAGGACCTTCCCCCTAGGTGCTTTATGCTCCCAGGTTCTTAATTTCTGTAGGTGTCCCATCCTAAACACTCTTCCTCTTCCTGCTCATTGTCTTCATCCCCCACACACCCCCACGCACGTGGCTCTGGATCTCCTCATCATGTTCTTCTCGTTAAAAACCCCATTGTTCATTTGTTTGTTTGTTCTCTCTCTTTCTCTCCTCTTTTTCTCTCTCTTTCCCTCTCGTTTTTTTTTTTTTTTTCCTTCTTTCTTTCTTTCTTTCTTTCTTTTTTTGTCTCCTCTGTTTTGTGTACCCAGGCAGCCCATTGAGTAACTTCTTTGACGTAATTAAACAACTTTTTTCAGACGAGAAGAACGGGCAGGTGAGCCATCCCCCCGGCACGCCAACCAAGCATAGCGCAAACAGCAAGCGGAGCGATTCCGGTTCTAATGACTATGGGTCTAGAGGAGACAATAAGTACCCTGCTGGCAAAGACAAGGCAAAGATGGTCTCATCAGTCGGCCTACAAGACCAACCCTAAATAAACACATAAAAAATTAAATAACTTAGAGAAAAAAAAAAAACAAAAACAAAAAACAAAACAAAAAAAAACAAACAAAACAAAACGAAAAAAAGCAAGAAAGAATGAAAGAATATTCCTTAGCAAGCTAGCCTCTAAACTAGAAGGATGTATATACCTTGCCACAACAGTACAAAACTGTCTATAGACAAATTTTGTATGAAGGAATGACTGTATATATATACATATATATATTTATATATGATATATAATATATATCTCAGAAACAAACACAAAAACAAACGAATGAAAGAATGAAAAGAAAAGAAAGAAAAGAAAAGGTAGTTTTTATGACAAACCCAGTTCACCAGATCTTGGGTTGTGGTTTTTCTTCGATTGGTTTTTTTTTTCCTCCCTTTTTTTGAATGTTTTGCTTTTTTTTCTCCTACCTGATTTTTTGGTTGGTTTTTCTT
>VYXF01007702.1:0-29622 GCA_013397295.1 Polioptila caerulea
GCTCCGCAGCATTAAACAAGGGCATTGCTCAAGCTGGCTTGCAGACCTNCTTGTTCTGTTCATGCTCTCTCTGTGTTTCTGACGACACCACTTGTTTCCGCTCTGCTACCAGGAATTATCCCGAAAAGTTAACATGTCAGCCACGGCTTCACCTTCTGTGCTCTGCGGACACTTGTTGACGGAAGGCAACCGATGTAGACTGTCCAAGGACCAGTCCTGTTTGAGGTTCCCAGCCTCCCCTCTCCCTTCAGGAAGTGGGCTTCTCCCCCACTTCTCCCCAAACACCTCCCCAGTGCACGCCTGGTTTTTTTTTCTCCCCTCTCTTTTTCTTTTTTTGGTGCTCCACAAGAGAGATCTGCTCAGTTATGGGATTGCAGAGTCTGGGCTCAAAGGAGGTTGCAAATTGTCGGAGTGAATTATTTACCTTTGGCAACTTCTGTCCGCGCAGGTGAACGCAGCCCGGAGAGGGAGGGTGTGGGGAAGGAGACGGGTGTAGCGGGAGCGCAGTGTTCCAGGAATCCAGAGCGCGTTCTCATCAGAAACCAGCCAGGAGCAACTCAAAACTAAGCGTTGAACCAAGACAATATTGGGGAGCTTCATCACGGGATTTTCTTATCTTTTTTTTTTTTTTTTTTTTTTTCTCCCCGCCACCTTTTCCGTTTCTTTTGCCCCCTTTCTTTATATATACATATATATGTGTGTGTATATTTATGTATAAATATACATACATATATATATATACAAACTAATTGGTTTTTTTTATACTGTATCATTTTGCTTTTTAACCTGCTGGAAGGGGAAAGGAGTAAACATAGGAGGGAGAGGGGGTTCAATGAATAAACACATACAAACAAAACATTAAAACTTAGGGAAAAGGCAACTTCTGGTAGCAAAGAAGAGGGACAAGACTCTGCCAAGGACTGTCTCTCCCATCACCAGGCACAGTTGCCACTGCTGCTACTGCTGCTCCTCCTTCGACACCTTCCTCCCCACCTGTCAACTCCCTGCCACTGTGCCACCGCGCTGGGACCTTCTTCAACCAGCTGGATCCTCCACCACACCCTGCATTTAGAGGCAATTGTTGTGTTGCTAGTGCTGCATTGATATCAGTATTATCATTTCTTTTAAGTTACCAGTTTCATTTGTCGGCTTGGGTGGTTTTTTTCTTACAAAAAAAGAAAAAAAGGAAAAAAAAAAGAAAAAAAAAAAACAAAAGAAGATGAAGAGGAGGAAGAAAAGAGACTTTTATTGGGTTTTATTTCCTCTGTGTGTATGTGTGTGTGTGTGTGCAAAATCACTGGCACTTAGTTCATCAGAGCAAGACAAGGTGGAGTCAGGGCAATGGGAGACTTAATCACGAAGCTACTGTAAACTTTAAAATTTACTGCAAGATATTTTTATAAAGTTTTGGTTTTGGTTTTTGGTTTTGTTTTGTTTTTTTTTTTTAAGGGAGGAGGGTGGGATTGGGTGGATGGGGACCTTTTTTTTGTGTTTCAGTTATTAGGTCTTGGTTATTTATATATACATATATATATATTTAAAAAAAATAAGCTGTTAGATATATCTTCTGTTTAATAACTGTGTAGAGGCAACATTGATTCTTATTTATTTTGTGGAGGAGGAGGAAAAAAGACACAGAAACCTTGTAAGTGTTCATTTTGTGACTTTGAGAAAGAAAAATTACCGCCTTTTTTCCTCCTCCTCAGGAGTTATGTGACCAAGTGTAACTTATTCTGGCCCAAGCTCAAAGGTTAAACAAACAAAAAAAACGTGGTTTTACGCGTGGAAGACAAAACACAGTGAGAAGTATTTCTTGACTGAGATTTTAAGAATGTAGGCTTAGCATTAGTGTTCAGCTCTTTTATGACCTTCGATTGCTGCTCGTTGGGTTCCTATGGGTGTATGTTGTATCGCAAGATTATTTTTTTTTTAATGATAATGTTGGATGAGTTCTTTTTTGTTGTTGTTGTCGTTGTTGGTTTTTTTAATCATTTTTCCCCTTCTTGGACCAGTTTTACTTGTACATAGGTTTGAAGATTAAAAAGAATTTTTAAAGACACAACTGGGGCAAAGACCTTTGACTTCTGCCCTGTTTCCCCATTCCCCCAAATGGGAGGGATTTATTTTGAATTTTTTTTTTGCTTTATTTATTTATGTATTTATTTTCCCTATTCTTAAACTTTCTCTCTCNGAGGGGGGCAGTTTTAATTGCATGACATTGCTGTAAATTAGTCTCTTTTGCTTTCGTTGTCTTTCCTGCCTCTGCCCTCTCTCTACTTCTCCTCCGAGCTCCCCTCCCATCACCCCCGTCCTTCTTTTCCCTCTTTTCTCTTCCCTTGTGTATAGATTTTGATGCTTCTGTTACATTGTACCTCTACAAAAGGCTGGGATTTCAATACAAGATACTAATAATAATTTAAAAATACCTATATCAGCAAAACCCATGTGGTACAAGCAGGAAGGGGATTACTTACACAAGATATAAGAATAAATGAAAGCAATACCTCTTGTTATCCTTCCTATTTTGTACTTCGAAGACACACACGCGCGCACACACACATATACAGACACAAACTGACATTATTTAATGGTTTGAAATGGACAAAAAAATCTGATGTATCCCTTGTTAAATAACTGTGAGCAACTTTAGTTCAAAAACCAATAAATTCATTCAGTAAAGATACCAGCTGTCGAGTGTCCTGTTTATGTCCATGAAAACGAACTCCTGGCCAGTGCTAGAGGTGGTAAGTACCGTGGCACGGCCTCCTGCACCGAATGGCGATGGCAGCTGCGGGAAGGCCGCGTCCTCCTGGCCATGGAACCAGCACCGGGGGCCGAGGAGCCAGGACAGCTCAGCCCTGCAGGCCTGGCTTTCCGCAGGAACGTGTTCCAAGAGCTTAATCCAAATTTCAGAGCAATCGCACCGCCCCGAGGCCTGGTCTGGATGGAAACCACTGTACCAAAAACTGTGACTGCTTGTGCTTGTTCTCCTCTCTAACCTGAGCTTCTCGCGTTGCTTCCAGATTTAGCTGTAGGAAGGATTTCTGCACCCTCCCTGCCTGAAACACTCAGTCACATACATTTGAAAAAGCTGCTCAGGTACGTCCCTGGCGGGTGTGGGTCTGGGGTTTGTTGCTGGTTTGTTGGGCAGTCCGTGTGGTTGCTGCTTGCCACACCTCGCTCTGCGTTCCTTTCCCCCGGCTTTGTCACCGCTCCCAGCAGTTCCCCTGCTGGGCTCTGACCTGGCTGCTGCCGCCCACACGGCGGGGGAGAGCGTGGCAGGCCTGGGCTCACAGCAGGGCTGCACACCGGCCCTGAGCACAGCCCGGCCGGCTCCACACGTGTCCCCCTCCTGTCCCCTCCCGCTGTATTTCCAGGGCTGCCCCGGCCAGGCCAGGCAGGGTTTCCCGCCAGCGGAGGCCGTGAGGGGCAGGCAGCGCCCGCCACGGAGGGAGGGCAGGAGGAGACCTTCTGGAAGGTTCCGTGGTGCCGCCTCGGCCTCGGGCTGCTCGGGAGAGGTGAGGGTGGCTGGGGAGCCTCTGCCCTGCCAGGCAGCACCCAGGCAGCAGCCATACAAAATACACTCTCATCTGGGAAAAAGCCAGAGTGCTTATAGGGTCTTTGGGCGATTCGCTGCTCTGCTAAAACGAGGGGAGTGGAGGAGCTGACAAAGATGAAAAGATGAGGAGAATCACAAGTGCTGCGGGATTTGGTCTCTGTAACACTGGAAACCCAGAACTGGGAAGTAGCTGTATGTCATTTGCATCTCTGTGAGCGAAGGGATGTGCTGGGCTGCAGTGGAAGGGGAAATGGGATTTAAGGGCACTGTGGCAGCAGGTGCATGCTGCTGCTTTTTCTGTTTTGCTCTCTCTACTCTTTTCAGCAGTGTTCATGGGTCTGTTCTGTGGTCTGTTAATGTCTCCAGCACTATGCAATTAGCATCCCCAGTACTGCTAATTATGGTCTTCAGAAGCTGTAAGAAGAAAATAACGATTTTGCAAAGCAGAGGACCTCATGCTTAGGGCCTGCCCGAATTTATTCTACCTTTTTGTTTGGCCATGTTATAACGCAGTCTCTGGCTATATGGTGTCATGTTACCATCTGTAGTCCATAGGAGGGGCCATGCTTCTGACCAAATTGAGTTTATATTTAAACTGTTGTCCACAAAACACCCTTCTCATTTTATAGCTTAAATTGGAAGGCAAGTAGTAAGTGTAGCTGGGGATTTTGGTCTGCCTCTTCGACGGAGGCAGTTGGATTGTCTCTGCTGCCAGGTGGGAGCTACTGTCCTCGTCCAGACCCCATCCCAGGTGATGGCTGAGGAGATGCTGTCAACTGTGCCTTCATTAGCTGAGGTTCTCAGCCCTGTAGTTCTTTGGTGCTCTTGGACAGCTTAGCTCTTTGCACTCAGTTGCTAAAAAACTTCCTGCATTTATAGTTCATCTGATATCCTCTGGGTGAAGCAATGCAGTGTAGGACCTTCCAGGAGTGTATTGAAGACAAGGCAAGTGTGTAATACTCCAGTTGGCATGTTCTGTTTGTCTGCTTTGCAAGTGGATGTTAGTTTAGACACGTGCCTACGTGAGAAACGTGTTTGTGCTTAAGGTGAACCGTGTGTAATTGAGCCGGTACCTGACACGTGCTGTTCAAAGCAATAGCTGGTGTATATGCACCAAATGAGCCGCTGAGCCCGTGGTCAGGAGGGTAAATCTCACTGCTGCACGTCAGTCTGGGGGCTGAGAAAGAGACTGGTTGTGTTGGAAAGCACTAATGCAAATTGTCCGAGCTTTGCAAACAGTTTCCTTCAGTAGCCAGGCTGGCTTTAATGAAAGTGATCGGATGCCAGTGACTGAGCTTTAATGGCTCTCACCGGGCATAGGCAAAACCAGCGTGTGTAAAGACAAACTGTGTGAGGCCTCCAGGTAGTGCCAATTCTGTGACAAGGTATGCCTTCTTTCTTGGTGATTCAGACAGTGTATTGAACCCATCAGGCTCGGACATTTTCTTAAATACCGCAGCAGAATGCCCACAGGGATTGTGTTCTGTAGGGAAGTCTGCAGGACTGGTCCCCTACCTTCACTTCATTTCGGCTGCATACAACCGATTGTATGTGAGCTCCTCTTAGAAGGGCAGAGTGTTTTGGTGAGGAAGAGGTTTAGCTCTGAGTTTCTTATTATAGAAAACAACAGGGAAGGAAGGGAGACACTTGTCTAAAAACTGGAAAGTATCTTAGTTCTTTGTTGTACCCTTTAATCTTCTTATTTTATTTAAAACCACTTCAACAGCTGCAGCTTCTGCTTAATTTGGAGAACAAAACCGTAGTAGTTCAACTGTCTGGGGATACTTGAGGCCACAAGTGGAAGGGAAACTCACACTGAGGGCAAGTCCTTTCTTCTTCTAAATGCACAATTTATTGTGGGAGTTATTTTTAGTGCTGTAATCTCACTGAGTGCTGCTGAGAGAAACTATGCCAGGCAGGCTTTGAAGGCTTGAGAAATGGGATTTCCTGTTCCACAGGCTCAGCGCTGACTCTTGCCATTGTCAGGAGCTATTATCGCCTTCTCGCAGCCAAAGGAGATAACACAGCTTCAAGGTCAGGGAAGACACAAGCTTTCACCAACGGTACTAGCAGAAGGAAGAGTTTGCCTGCAGCCAGGGTGGGTGTTTCTGGTGTAGCCAGGGACCTCTGCCTGGGCAGAGAGATCCGCCCGTGGATCGCAAAGCCACCCAGCAACCGAGGCTGGAAGGGACGTGCTTAGAACAGGCTGCTCATCGCTGTGCCCCTCTGGGTTCTCAGCACTTCCCAGGTGGGCACTGCACAACATCTCTGGGCAGCGTGTTCCAGGAACAGCTGCCTGGGAGAGGAGAGAAGTTTATTTCTCTGCTCCACAGCTTCTCATTGACCTGCTCTTTGGTGCACCTTCCGTGCTTCTGCAGAGTGTTCTCTCTTATGTGGACATTCCTGGGTCTGGAAGGCAGTGCCGGCCCAGCCCTGGGAATGGGACACATTTCTCTCCGTTTTGTCCAGAAGAGAAGGAGAATAGGTTGCTCTAGGGAAGTGGCAAGTCTTGTATAGGAAGTACTTCTAGGTTCTAGAAGAACTGTCAGAAAAAGCTGCTGTGTTTACTGTAAGGTCTCATAGGCTCTTGAAAAATATTCACATTGAGGCAGCAGCTTCATATTGCAGGGCCTGTTCTGGATAGTTCCTCTCTGGGACATCCTTGTTCTCAAAGGAAAAATCACATTTCAGAATGGATGAAATTATGCTGAAACAAGGCAGTCCTCACTCATGCTGGAGTTACCTGGATTTAGATTGTGACAATTGCCTTGGTCAAGTCTTTTTATTTATGAGATTCACAGTTGGGGTAGTGATTTCTCTCCTGTCTGAAGCAAATTGCTTTGACACTCTGGTCTGGTTTATTGAATGGTGCTGCTCAAAATTAGGTACAAGGATGTATCAGGGAATGTATTGGAGCTACCTTCCTTAGGGATGCTTTGAGGATATGTGAAAAGCCATTTGTAGGACTAGGTAACAGCTGGGATCCTGGCTGAGACCTCCCTTCACTTTATGGGAATGCTCATGAACTCCAGTTCCCATAGGGTTCCTGATCTAAACTCTTGTGCATAACTGCAGTGTAGGAAGTTGTTTGTTTCTTCCCAGGAGCCTTCAGTTTGAGCACCAAGTTGCACAATAAGAACAGAAATGGGTATGGAGTAGGTAGAGCTTTGTGTTTACAGAAGAGCTTAAAAAAATAGGCCTTGGGACTTCTGGTCCTGGCTATGTGTGGTTTTAATTGTTTGATGCACTAGCTCTAACTTTTATCCTTTTGCTAGCCTGTGGGGCTTGTTTCTGGTTAGTGACCCAAACAAGGGCCAGCTGCAGCCATTTACTTAAAAAAAAAATAGTTCTAAAAGCTGTTCTGCCAGATATGTTTGGAAGTGTGTGGACTGTGTGTTCATACAGAGGTGTGAAAGCAGATACAACCGTGATGTTCAGTTTCAGTGGAGTTGCACTGCAAATTTGCTTTAGCAAATGGGTTGAAAGAGGAGAGCCTGACACAATGTTAGCCAGAATGAGAAGAGCTGCTGCCAAAGGATCGCATTTGGGAAAGGGGAGCAAAGAGCTTTTTTCACCTTAAGGTGTATTGCCCTGTGATGGGAAGGGCTCAGTATTTGTTGAGCTGATTTGGTCTCTGGTTCATTGTCCCCAGGCTGTGTTAATGTGCAGTTCCTGCTTGCTTTTTCCTGCTCCATCTCTGGGGGAGAGAGACAGAGTCAGCCAGAGCACACAGAGCAGCACTGGCCGGGCCAACATGAAAGCTTTACCACAGCCCCCGAGGTGCGAGTGGCAAGGGGTGGAGCCAAGTGCTGTGGTGGCACTTGGAACTACAAACCGTGTGTTTTGCATAGATTTTGCACAAACACAAACTTTCCTGTTTGCTGTTGCTTCCGCAGCTGCTGCTACTGTGCTTCCCACAAGAGAGAGGTGGAGGAACATTTTGAAGTATGCAAAACTCCTGTAGAGTGACAGAATATGGTGTCACCCACTACATGCTGTGTGAGGTGATGAGGCAGTTGTGCTACAGAGCTTTTGTGCTGGGCCTTGTACAATGCCCTGCTGATTGCCTGGCGTGGAGAACAATTGTCTAGAACACAGGGCCTTCCTCAGAGAGGACAGGGCAGCAAAGACACTGTCTTTTCTCTTTGCTTCCCAAAGACTTTTACAAGCTGTCTCATGTGCCAGCTGTCAGTGGTGCTGTGCAGAGGCAGGAGAGGAGGAGAGAGAGGGGTGGATATGCCTCTTTCCAACCTCTGTAGCTTCCATGGAGCTCTGCAGAGACATGACAGCATTCACTTGGTGTGACAGGTCACAGCGAAACCTCCGAGTCTGCAGGAGGGGAAGGACCAGACACAGCCCTGTCCTGCTCAAAGGGAAAGGTGGAGTAGAGCCCACTGCCACAGGAGCCTGGACAGATAAATACTGTGGCACATCGTTGAGGCGTGTTTCAATAGCACATGAAAACCAAGAGTCTGTACCTGCAGCGAGGGACAAGCTTTCCCCATGTAGGTGTGACAGCAAGGGGAAGGAAAAGAAACATCTGTTGTCCATTTCATGCAGATTCAGGAGCTGAGAGGACGAGCAATTCAGTGATTCTCTCAAAGGGACTCAGTGGCTCAGGCTGAAATTTTAATCCAGATCTTAACCTGGCAACAGCACATTCCAGTGACCAGGTCTGCAAACCTCCTCAGGGGCCTGTCCCCAAAGACAGGATCTTTCATTTCTCAGCACATCACTTCAGCTCTTTTCAGATACAAAGGTTACATTTACATTTCTATCTTTGTAAGCTAAAGGAAAGTTGTTTTGGCATTTCTTGTGGGATAGCATCAAGATCCAGTGTGGTATCTGCCAGCTGAGATGCTGCAGAGGAACTCTGGATCAAGCAGACTGTCCCAGCTTTGCAAGCAGTGAAACAAGTGCCCCCCTTTTGGAAGCTAGAGTCACACAATTTGTGGTTTGTGGCTGGTTCTGAGCTCTCTGTCTCTTTGTCTATGGGGACTTTCACGAGTGTCCTTATGAGGGTTCTTTGACATCAAAGTAACATGGGAGCACAGGCTGCAACTTTTCCCTTACTTGGGAAACTTGGGGGTTCATTTACAGGCTCTTTCTCCCCTTTCAATAGTTACTTGTTTCTGCAAAACTTGTGAAAACTTTCTGATTGAATCAAAACTCCTACCTACTTTGCAGGCTGGTTGAAATCAGGCAGCAGTTTAAAAATTTGGGGTAGGCAAGAAAAAGGGACAGGCAGATGGAGTCTTGTTTAAACTTAATTAATTTTTTAACCCCTGGCTTTAAAAAGAACCCATGTTTTCAATTCTTGGGCCAGAAGACTTTCACTGCAAAATAAAGCAGTGCTGTTATAAAGCACCTGAGCTCTTTATCTGAGAAGCACCTGGATCAGAAATGAATGTTAATCCAGTAATAACAGATAATTAAACAGTTCTAGTGGGGGCTTTAATCTCCCTTCTCCAGATGTAGTTTTGCTTTTGGCCTTCATCAGGGAGATTATGATGGAGCACAGAGGGCTTTTAATCCAATCAAAATTCCTTCATGGATTGGAGTATTTGTTGTGCTTTCACATTTCAGCAGTGGTTACACCACAAGATTAACTTCATTCACAGGGTTGGTATCTTGTTACTAAATTCAATGTACTGGTTTGATGCAGGCAGAAGAAAGGTGAGAGGGCAGGATACAAACGTGTCCTGTACCTCTGTGCTGCACAGAATTGCTTGGGACCAGGCTTTAGGATTCAGGTGACACCTTGCAGTTGTCTGGTGCCTCAGTGCTGACTTTGTGTGAGCTTGAACTGATCTGCCTTAAGCCCTGAACTCCAATAGTGGCTTTGTAGTTGAAAATCTCCTGTGGAAGGAGCTTTACCTGTTCAGCTGGGAACTGTGTGTCTGCTTTCTTTGGCTTCAGATTGTGTAGAGATTCTTCCCAAGTGTCTTGGGTTCAAATTGAAATTTCTGTTTGGCAGCAGGATGCTGCCAAATGCTGGCTTGCAGTGCCTGACTACCTTCCTGCTATCCACTTCCTAATGTCATTCCTCTGGGAGTGAAATGAGGGACTCCATTTTTGGGTCAATAGGTACAAATTCAAGGAGGGGGAAAAAAAAAAAAAAGCTTTTTTGCTCTTCTGCAGACCATGTCACTGGTATAATAATGAATCACCAATGATGTTATTGAGGTCTTGATGCACATCTTGTTTTAGTATTAGCTCAGAACTACCCATCCTCACATGCTGGGTCTGTGATGCTTTGATCACATCGCAGCATCTGCTCTGTAGATTTCCCTTAAACCAGTAAGATTATTCAAATATGTGTATTATTATTTGTGCTCTCTCAAAAATGTTCCTAAAGCAGCCAAAGTTTTCACAGTTCTGCTGTAGTGGGTACAGCTGATCTTCAGCCACAGTTTGTCTTTTGCTTCTTATATTTACTCCTGCTAAGACAGGTTTTATAGACACAAGGATTCAAATTAACCTTCCTAAATTGCAAAGTGTCAGTAAACCTGAAAAGGACAGAGTTCTTTCTGTTAGACCTTTTACATAGATTTCAGGTAAATATATTGGGTTATCCAATGTCACTTTCCTGTTCTGGATTATCGTTTTAAATAGAGCCAAGCACAGGGTTCTCTTTATGAATAAAAGTAAATTGTTTAGTGGGATTAATTTCTGTATTAAGAGCTATTTCATTGTCTACCAGATTTGACAAGAGAGAGAGGTAGCTCTTCTACCTAAATTTTGATGCTTAGGAACAGAAAGAATATTCCTTGGGATTATTTCTGGAATTAATCATATGGAAAACAGGTTTTTGTGTTTGATACTTTATCAAGTGCAATTAAGAGGGGGGAAACAAGTGATTTAGGAAATTTCACCTACTTGGAATTAGAGCTGTCAAGTAAAGGCCTTTCCTAAAGGAATCCATCAGCACACACACAAAGGATCTGAACAGGACTCAGTAACTGCTGTGTGTCCTTGCCGGGTCGGATGAGTCCGTGATTCTGTGCAGCCTTTCTTCTTCTTCTCAGACTGGGGATTCACCTCCAACTCCTGCAGTGGCATTAAAGCCCTTCGGGGGGAACCCTGGAGTACTCCATTGGTTCAGAGTGGGAGTTAAATTAGTGGCTGGTGCCCAGGAACAGTTTGTTTTCCTTGTTTAGGTTTCTTTTCGAAGTCCTTGAGGGCAGTACTTGCTCCAGGGCAGGTGTCTTCTAAGCCTTACTGATGTCAGGTTGAAGCAGTGGTTTCACAGAAGCTGAAATCCTCTGTGAGGTGCCATTTGCCCTTGCTGTATCTGAGCTGATGTTGCAGAGGTTTGCTCTCCACTGAGCACAAAGCCTGTCTAGCCCAGGCTCTTTCTACTCTTTCTTTTGAATTATCCCAGAGACCATTAAAAGGAGGAGGAGGAGCTTTATGTGAAGAACCCTGCACCGCTTTGTGAGAGAATGTGAGCTACCTGCACTGGTGGTGTGTGGGAAAGTGCCAGAGCATTTTAATGCCTCCTTTTTTAAAACAATGAAAATAATTAGCAGATGACAACATAAAAACAAGTTTAGCTAGTGCTTTTTTTTTGCCCTTTTTTTTTTTTTTGTCTTGAAACAAAGCTCTCTGAGTGTTCTCTCATCTGAGTGCTTGGACACAATAATTTCTGTTTTCTCCAAATCACATGCTAACCTAGCTTTGAAAAGTCTTATTGTTCATGTCAGCTGTCACAACCACAACAGTTCTGTCCATGAAAAGAACAGAGACCCCATTAGGACACTGAGGGTTTTCTGACAGCTGCTTGGTGTTTTTCTCATGTTATATCATCAGTTCATTTGGAAAGATTTCGCTGTACTGCATGCAGCTTATTGTGTAAAGATGCCAGATCTCTCAAAATTCTTCAGGTACTGGGTTTATATCCAGGCACTGGTACTGGCACAGCAGCACAGATAACTCAGCCACACTGAACCCTGTGCTGTGACTACTGGCAACAGAACTCCATTTAGATTGCCTGGTGTTGCCATTTATGCCACAGGCACAAACATTGCTTTCATTTGTTCAGAAGGTTTGAATGGAACAAAACAACAACCTACTCCTCTGTCTGCAGTTTAGATAATGGAAGAGTATTTCTGGATTTGAGTTCTTGCTGTTAACAGCTGAAATGGTGAGCTAAGGATTGGCTGGGACAAGTTCCATGATGGAAGTGAGCAAAGGCTTGTTGGGTGAAGTGTGGCTTTGATGAGATCAGCATGCTTAGCAGGCTTCATAAAGCTGGCTTGTTCTTTTATGGGACAGCTTGTTTCAGTGGCAGTCCTTCAGTCTCCTGCTGATGTGCAGGAGCTCATTATTACCTGGCAGCATCCATCTTTAGCCCCTGATCACTTCCAGGAGCATCCTGGCATGCACGTGTTTGGCCAGAATTGGTTGTACCTCAGAGCCATTGCTCTCCTTCCTCAGATCATCTCAGCAACCAAGTGTCCTTTTCTGGCTGAGTTTCTTAACTCTCATGGTTAACAGGTTGTTACTCACAGGTAAAATGAGTGTGCTCTGTGGGATCTGAGACTTGTAACTTGCAAGGCAAGGAAGGGCATAGCTCGAATTTTGCTGGGTTGAAGTAGAAGATGCCTGACTCAATTTCCAGCTTGCCGCTTCAGGACACTGCTTAGGACTGGGGTGAAGCTGCCCCTCTGATCTCTACACAGCTTCATTCCCTTGAGGTTAAAGCTGCACTGGCTGTTTGTGCAAAAGATGTGGTGGCACTGTTCCTGTGTCCCTTCCCTGAATGCCCAGAGGTAGCACTTGTGACAGACACCAGCTGCAGACACAAGACTTTGGTGCTTGTATACCTGCTGCTCATGTTTACTCAGATGGCACAGATAAAGAAATTATTTTCCTCCTCTTTTTACTTATAGGCACTGAGGCTTGGATTTCCTATGGATGCTGCAGACTCAAAGACTCGGGGATGATGACAAAATGGGGGGAAGTTTCAGCTTGACACATTTCACCCTATAAATTGTTATGTGCTATACACTTATGCAACCTCAGCTCTTCAGCACATCACTCGTGTTCGCAGAGCACCAAATGTCAAGAACAGGTTGCCCCAAGACACACACAGGACTGTTGCTGGGTTTAAGTGACAGACTTCAGCCCTGTGACAGCGTCTGCTCTGCTGTGGTTTTAGGCCTGAAAGTTGGTCAGGGATTCTGCACTGGCAGGTGCAAAGCTCAGTTTGACAAGGTAAGGCCTGTCAAAGGCATGTATGGCAGGGTGAGGGTATGTGTGCCTAGATGGTTCAAGGAAGGGTTTTTCTAGTAGTGTTTGGTTGTTTTTCTGTGGTATTTTATTTATCTAGCAAGACTCAAACCATGATATGGTCTGTCATAATCTTTGGGGATAGGGGGGCATTGAATGTAGGGTAATTAAGTCATGTCTGTTGTTCTGACAGCACTTAAAAAATTTACAAAGCATATTTACAGCAACAATATGATAATTTCATCAGTGTTAGAAGGCCTGTTAGTCCCAGGTGAATTCAGGCCCAGTGCTCACAGTGTGGGTACTGGTGCCCTGTTCTAAGCATGGGAGGAAGTCACTGACAAGCTCTGAAGGCTTCGTGGCCCTTCTGTATCTGAAGTTTCTACAGTGTAATTCAGTAACCACTGAAATACCCTCAGATGCCTGCAGGCTGAGCTTTACAGTAACATTTACTCCTGACAAGAACATTGGTGTTGGCACTATTTCAGTGTTTTCCTTATTCCCACTGCTAAACCCAACACGATAGGCCACACTAAAATAGGATTCATTATTTGTGTTCTTGTTAACTGCTTGTAAAATATAAAGCGATTACCCGGCAGATGAAGCGCCCCTGCTTTCAGGAATATCAAATGCCTGCAGAGTGAAGCCAGGACAGCTGCCATGAACAACAGCAGGCTCTTCCAGAGGTACTGTGGGACTGCACTGCTCTCCTGGCAGCTGAACTGTTTGCTGCTTGGAGCCAACACGTGCGTTCCCAGACTTGCTACGAGGTTCTGCCAGTTCTCCTACGGGAAGCTAAGGCACAGTCAGCCACCCTTGTGTTTGGCACAGGCGTCACCGTGTTGTGATTGGAAACTCAAGAACTGCAGTCAGGTCAGTCTTTCCAGGGTTGAACTGCCTCTTGTTCAAGCCAAACCTTTCTCAAATGCTTCAGTTCTAAATGGTCTTTTGAGAAGACAACTGCAAATGCACATAAAAACAGGAAGATCTCAAATTACCATAAGTCACGTGTTTGAGTGGTTGTTTCTTGCTCTCAGTTTCTTACCTTGAACTTTACTGTGTTCTCAGGGCAAGCAGCAGAGGGGCCTTGCCTTACCAATTACACTGTTCCAATTGCTTCTACTGACAGAGTCTGCATTTCCCTCCAGACTTTAGTGCAGGGAATTGTCATGGAAAGGCTCACATCAGCATGGGGCTGAATGGGAATATCTGTCTGGATACAGAGGCTGTAGCAGGAGGACATGGTGGGGAAGGAGTGTTCTTGAGCACTGTATTAGCAACAACTCTCCTGAGCAGGTCAGGGAGAGTGCACTATCCACAATCCAGATACAAACAAACAATACAGGACAAGTCTGGCATCATAAGTTTTGAGGTTGTTTTCAAGCCCTCCACTCACTCCTCTTCCCTTCTCCTGTGCTCATGCCTTTTTGCTCCTCTTTTTGTCACTTTTATGATTTATTCTTTTTCTCACTTGCACACTTGTCATCTGTTGTTGCTATTGCACTCTTCTTCAAGCTTTTTTCTTGCTTGTGCTTTTTCTTTTATTATGTCCTTTCTTCCTCATGCTTTGTTTCTTGGTTTTCTTGGATTTTTGTGGGTTTTTTTTTTTTTTTTGAATTTCACCCCTTGGCCATGCTTTCTTTTCCTGTGCTTTTTTTCTTTGCATTCGTTCTACCTTCCTCTTCCCTACTGCTTTTTACTACAGGTACAGACTTCATTCTGGAAAAGCTTCTCAGATTTATGCCAGGTCAGTTATTAATTATTCAGAGCCCTCAGGTAATGACCAAAACAAGTAGCAAACAATTGCCACAGCTTTGACAGAAGAACAAGTGCAAGCAAAACCTGGCATTTTCCCGACAGGACACAGTGACTGCAAGAATTCAGTGGAAACTTGAAGGAAAGAAAGGAGTATCACTGTCCAGATACAGGACTGATATAATACTGTCTCCAGAGATGCTGTGGCACAGTATTTGCTTCAAGTTATCCAGGAACCCACTGCGTTTTCAGAATGGATGTGTGAACGAACAGGAAACCTGTCCCTCTCCAAGTGGTGCTTATCTTCATATTCCCTGGGGGGGCAGTTCCTGGGGTTACTCAGAAAAGCAAGGAATTCATTACAAATATAAGATCACAGGGTGAAAGACAACCCATTATTTATAAAGCTGGCTGCCAGCAGCATTCAGTGGTGGAAAGGAGGCTCTGTGGGTGGGGTCTGGTGACTTCTGACGCTGCACACATGAAAACAAAGCTTGTGGCTGATAGATTTGTTTTTATTATTATAGAACAGATGAACTAAAATAAGCCAACAATATAATTTTATGCCAACAGCCATCTTTCTAGCACAGGCGGTGACCGACTCCGTATACCCTTCTCCCCTCCTCCCCGGGCCTCTGTTCAAGGGAAAGCCAATGGGGGTGACTCTTGCACATGGTCTTGGACTGCAATGATCCTACTCCTGTTACCTGTGCAGGTGTGGATGGGAAAAGAAAGAGGCAGGGGAGCAGAGAAAAGAGTATATATGTTGTAGGAGCAATAAGCAGAAAGGTTTGTGGTTCCTCTTGCACGTTCACACCTTGTGACCGAGTAGATGGGACAACTGGAGAATCTTGCCCACTTTAAACATATAGCAAGTCCCTAGTTGCTACTCTAGTCAAGCCAGGGGAGTTTCTTCCCTTTCCAAGCTAACAAAGGGCAAGATGCACTCAGTGGGGAGCTTTTGGCAGGGTAAGGGGCAGTCTATGGAAAACCAAACCAAAAAACCACCCCCACCCCCTCAAAAAAACCCCCCAAAACAAACCTGCATTTTAAGCCACTTCAAAGTAAAAGTTACTTCTTATAATATAATAGATACTTTTTAAATGGCAGGACCACCATCCTAGAAAGACCAAAGGGCTTGCACTTAAGACCAAAGAAAGAAAAACAGAAAACCAACCAACCAACCAAAAGGAAAAAAAAACAAAAAAAAACCCCAAAAAAACAACAACCAAAAAAACCAAGAGCGGCTCCACTCTCAAGCTTGGTTCATCTCTAAAAACAGCACTCGTCATCCATCGGAATAGGTAAAAGGAGGAGTGGACAGAAAATAAAATAAAACTGGTGCAACTTCTCGCCGTGTGGCGCATTAACCCAAAGCTCCGTACAGCCCCGTACGACTGCGCGTCCTGCGTGGCAGCATCTCTGCGGTCAGCTTTCGTGGCTGTATATGCCCGTATGTATATCTGAACATATACATACACATACACACAATAGATTATATTGTTTATAATGTTAGTTTGGGTCCAGGAGGAGGGCTCATCTCTCTTTCACGTGGTTCTGTGCTCCTGCGCTGTTGCTGCTCCCGTTACTGCCGCTCCCGTTACTGCTGCTGCCGCTGCTGCTGCAGAGGACCTCCGTGAGGTCATCCATGATGGTGGTCTCTTTAGGGTCCACGAGGTTGAACTCCCTGATGAATAGGATAAAGTGTGTGTAGAGTGTGTTTAAATGTCCGTGCAGCTCCAGTGCCAAAGTCTCCTTAAAGTGTGAGGAGTAGATATGGGCCAGCACATGGAACAGGTACTTGCAGATCTTCTTCACTAGGGACTCAAATGAGTTTGGGAATTCCTTGCCTGAAAGGAAGATGGAGAAACACCATGATAGCACCAGCTGCTCACTGTCAGCCCCACAGCAGCATCTGGGTAAGAGCTACCAGCCCAACTTAGCCAGCAAACAACCTGAGGGCCAGTGTCTTAGTATCGTCTTTTGAATGTGGGGAACAAGGTTAAGGAGGTATTAAGCAGTTTCATTTGAAGTTAAATTTAAATTTTAAGGGTTCAAAAATCAGGCAGCAAGTATAGTTGTTCTCTAGAGTCACTACCTTTTTTGTTACTGGGTGTAAAAATGAGAGGTTCTTCTGTGTCCTTATCTAGTTTGTCCAGGAGTGGGTTTTCCCGGGGTACTGAGGATGAGAGATCCTAAAATGGAAGCCAAGGTACATGGGCCTTGGTGGTGTGTGGCAGTTTGTACCTAAGTTTATATAACGTGTTCCCTCATTTCATTGTTGAAATTCTATCAAAGGGGAAAGAAACTGCCTCCTTCCAGATCAAGCTGCTTGTAAACAAAGGCTGCTAGCCTAATGTTTTCTCTACTGTAATGTCCTAGTTTCCCAATTACCTGTTGAAGTGGCTCATAAAGGCAGCTGCTTTTAGTCCTGATTAAGCCCACCTACAATAGCTTCAAGTTTCTATTTTCTTCCCCTTAAGCAGAGGCATCACATGTAGCAATCTTGTTAGGATACAAATTTGAGTTAAAATTACTTTGCTATTGGTTTTCAGCTCTTAAAAATCACATCCTTATTTAATCTTTGTATGGGAAAGGGGGCTGCAAACACTCCGAGAGACAATGCAGAGCCTTGGGCAAAGAAAGCAAGCCACACTGCTGCAATCCAATTTATTACCCACATTTCTGAATGCATTGAGGCTCTAATGGAAATAGTAAAGCCACACAAAAGTTGAAGTTTGCTATCAGCAGACTGTATTGAACACACAAATGCTGATTTTTTTTCCAGAATTTTATCCTCTATAAACCCAAGCTTGATCATCTCAAAATGCCTGAAGAAAAAGGGGTACTGAGGATGAGATACAGGCCAAGGGGTCAGGTCTGTGAGACTTTCACCCCAGTTCATACACCAACAGGGTAAGTCTGTTTTTACTGCAAGAATCAACTGAACTTATAATCTTCCTTAAAAATAACCCCCAAACAACCAAAGCTACAAAAGAAACAAGCCGAGAAAGAAAACTATGTATAAAACCCCCAAACTAAACCACATCAAACGGAAGTGAGAAAGCTGTCTGGTACTCAGACACATGAATGCCAGCTTCCACCTGACTGCTGGCACCCCCAGAGAGCCCCAGGAAGCAGCCATACCGTATTTTGTTGGAAAGACATCCTCATCTGTCACTAGCTTCTGCACCGAACTCATGACGAAGTCAACGTACTGAGGCGCAGTGCACTTGATCTTCTTTCCCCGCTCATCATACCAGTAGTACTGTCTGTGGAGAGAAGGGACAGTGTCACCACGCCACCCTCTGCCTCCTCAGCTACCCCTCCAGCAGGCTGAGTCCAAGTAATGAGGGACAACAGCTGCTACAGAAGACATCCACTTCTTTCTGCATCAAAGAACTTGAACTTGTGCTGGCCACATCAGTCTAGGCCGCAGTGCAGGTGGCAGTACCAAGCAACCTCGTTTGTGCTGACGAGACTCCAAGGGGAGGAGTCCTGCTGAGGGAGTGATAATCCCTATCCATGACAGGCTTACATACAGCCTGTAGAACTGTACAGGAAAGCATTACAGAACCATATTTAAAGGGCAACAACACTGCACAGTGAGGAACTGCTGAACTTCTGATGCCTAACATGAGAGAGCCTGGATTAGTTCTGGAGTGCAATGCCGTGAAACGTCAGGCGGTGGCTCCAGAACACCGCCTTTGCCAGCCTGGGGCTCTCCAGCAGTGAATTCAGCTGTTCCCAATCCTGTTCCAAAATGCAACCCGGGGCAAGTTTTCAGGCCCCTTCTGCACATCCATACCAGTGTGTGTTTGAACCCTGCTTCTTATGTTACAGTTACAGACTCTCCCAAGGACCTGAATTTACATGTGATTCTGCAACCAGTGAATATTCCTGCTGGATCTCAACAGGAGATACTAGCCCTTCAAAAGCAACCACAATTCCATCAGTTAGCCATAACTGCAGCCATCCCTCAGCTGACAGACAATCCAAATGCTACAAAGCAACTGTTTGTTCCTTTTTTTAAAAAAAGTAATAGTTAATGAAAGCATTTCTTTCAAGAGCAGCTACCTACTGGATTAGGCACACAGTGAGAAATGTTCTACAGATAAAGAATTCAGGAAAGCACTTTTAAAGTTTTTTTTCCTATGTCACATTAGTCAAGCCTTGAGTTCCAGTTTATGAACCTTCTTCAAAAAGTCTAAGCTCAAGGCACAGTCCTATATCTGAGGATATAGAAATAGCTGATAAGAAATCCATTGCATTGGTCTTCCCCAAGGACACTGTTCATGCCCCAAGCCATATAAAAACAAGAGGAAGCTGCAGAAATAATTAGAGTAGCTCAAGTTAGGAGAGGAAAGACAACTACAAAGTAGTTCTGCAAACATTAAGGTTTTAGAATTTTTCTTTCAGCTCCTTTTCACTATGTAGTACTTGGTCACTGCTCTGTCCTTTACTAGAGAGACAAGGATTGACTGCAAAATTGCATTAAGAGGTGAGTGGGTGGAAATAGCAGGAGTCAAAAGTTCTTTTTAGAGCTATGCAAGCATCAAACCCAGCACCTGGGCCCTTAGGCACAGACTGTGCTCTTCACCACTACTCACTTCCTTTGTACAATCCACCTCTAAGGAATTACACAATGCAGTGCACCAACACAACCTCGTTTGTCTACTGCAGTGAGAGACAGTCCCAGGCAATTCAGCCTTATTTGGGGCCTTGAGACAATGCTTGTCACCAAGAGCAGAGGCAAGCTGCACTGTTCTACCCAGCAGTTCTGCAGGAATCCTCAAGTGCAAGACAGAAAGCATAGTTTAGAGTTGCCCTGAGGTGCAAAACTGAGTGTTGGTAACTGGATTTTAGTCAAAAGAAACAATTTGGCAACTGTACAAGTTCACTTATATTCTCCTGCAAGTGAATAAATCTGCTCTAGCATCCCACTGCCTATCCTTTCTGCCTCTCCTTTAATATTAGGAAATAATTGATGCAAAATTGGAATTAAACAGAAGAACCATCAACAGTAAGGGGATAACTACAAGGACTGTCCTGTTGAATAGTCATGTGTTCTCCTCATGTTTCAGGTGCTGTTGAACAGATTTCACAGCTCTCAGGGGAAGAGAGGAGCCCCTGACGTGCCATGAACATCTCGCACCTGGTACGTGGCTTCCACCCACGCTGGAGTTATCTCCATGGACGGGACAGGAGCAGTCTGGGGCCATGGAAGGGCTCACTTGGGCACAGAAGCCTAATTGCATTCCAGCACTGGCACTGTGACAGCACAGTCCCATATTAGGGAATGGATGGGAAGCAGAAAGGACAAGAGCGTGAGACTTAAGGGCACTTTCAAAAAGTTGCAGATTTAAATCTCCTCAGTATGGAGAGTATGAGGATTCTGCAGATCTGTTCTAAATCCCAGGGAGAAATGACTACGAGTTTACCAGAGAAGAGCCTACGATGCCAATAATGGAGTGTAACACGTGTGAAATCACAAATGAAATAACAATACTGCATCTCAATATGTGTATGTACTTTATCCCTTTTCCTCTAAAACATTCTGGGCTACTGTTGACTACACAGAAGCCAAGGCAGAACAGAAGTTACACCAATATACAGAAAAGCTTCTGGAAGGAGGGAAAAGTGTATACTGTGGAAATTATTGTGCCTGGAAAGGAAGGAGAGACAGTCCTGTAGAAGGACCAAAAAACAGACAACATGAAGAAAGCAGGATAGAAAGTCAGAGGCAGGAGTATAGTGCTCGTGGGCAGCTGGAACACCTTTGATGGTTTCACAGGGCAAAGCAATGTCTGGATGGCAGAGGAGAGAAAGGAGGCAGCATGTAAAACCATATAGCTGGGGGAACTTAAATGTAAGAAAATGTAAAACTTACAAGTTTGAATTAAGCACTCTAGGAGGAAATCCCCTCCCTATGCAGACATTAAGGGCAAGGTAAATATGAGAAAGGAGATTAAGATTATAAAAAAATGAGTGATAAGCATTAGGGATTTCACTGGACCAAAACATTTTGAAAGGTGAGCTTCCTGAAAGTTTGCATCTATCCTTGATTTCTGTCTCAGGAGTTTTGTAGACATCCTTTTATGCACAGCACTTACATATGCTCTTATTTAGTACACTCACTGCTGCACTTACCCAAATGTCAGCTAGAAAACCAGTTAATAGCTATGGGTGCTTTAAAGCTGGTTTGTGTAATTATAAGCTATAAAGCATACTAAATTTTAATAGTAAATACTGTGTTAGAATACAGTACCTGCTTTACAACAAGTGATAAACATATTAATGAGCAAAATTAAGTAATTCCCGAAGTTATATTCATTCCCCCTCATTAAAGTTTGAGGATAACTGACCACTAGGGTATTTCTCTTGGCATTACCCCACCTTGCCAGCAAATGCTCCCATCTGTGCTACACTAAGTTTTGGTCAGATGTCTCTAGTGACTGTAAGGAGAATTCTCCTCCTGGCTGCGTGCAGATGGCTGCGCTATCTCACGTATCTGACAGAGGGCTGAAAGCTGCATCTGTCTGCACTCTGTCAGCTGGCTGCAGCTTCTCTCACATGTTAAAACCTTACCTCAAATATTTAACTGCAACCAGTTATTGTGCCAGCTAATACTTTAAATTTAGGACTGGGTACTTGCAGTGCAATTTGAACATCAAGTAATTTGACAAGCAACCAGTTCTCAATAGTTACTTGAACATGTTAACCATAAATAAAAGGCAGCCTTTTTTTTTTAGGCATGACCAGAATGGTATGATCCAAAATGTACCATAAAGAACTCAGCAAGGAAAATATAAAAGTGGAATAGAATGCAGACTTTCATATGGAACTACCCAAGAAATCAGCTTGGAAAAAAATGGCAAACTGTACTTTAATTCCAAGGTACTGTAATTCTATGGCAATCTTATATAGCCAGATGCTATTTTATTCCAAAGGACAGCAACAAACAGATCATGGCCACAGAAGGATAAGCCTAGAGTGTCCATCAGGTTAATCAGCAACTGACACCAGTGTCTCTCTTGATGCACTGCAGACAGGTCCAGGGCACAATGAGCCACAGCAACTGGTGCTTCTCCAACACAACGAACACACCCTCAGCTTACCAGAGCTAGGAAAGGCAGAACAAAAAGACCAGGATTTGGAGGACACAGTTATGAAGGGGGCCCACGAAGCTGAACTGTGCTGAGGTGTGTAGGCAGCTGATCTCCCCTCAGTGGCTCTTCCACAGACTCACACACTTGCTAGAAGTAAGCAGCCTCCAAATTAGGTCTGTCAATCAGCCACCTGCCCCCAAGTACAGGAAGGTACTGAGGGTGTGATGTTTTTGCTACACACAAACCCTTTCAAGTGCTTCACCCAAGTGTAGACATGCTTCCTGTTATTCCCAAGGAGCGCAATTTTTCAGTTTGCCAAAACAAAGGATAGGAACATTCTGCTATCAGTCCCTACCACTAAAAATACAGGCTACAGCTGCAGTCGCCTACAGGCACTTCCTCTCTTTATTCTGCAGCACAAGGTGCTCACAGAGAACTCCTGTCTAAGGCTCACTAGAGCAGAATGGAGCAACACTGATACAGGTTCCCCATCACCACCTCCTTTTAGCCACTATTTCCCACCAGCCAAGTGGATAAACAGTTAAACTCTGTGCTTGGGACAGCCAGTGCTGCAACAGGAATTTAAACATGAGCAAGTCTGGGAACAAGAATCAACAAAATGCTGTCTCCCTGTGATAAAATCTGGGTCCAGCAGAGATTTATTATTTTCTCTTCCAGCTTGGTTTCAAAGTCTCTAGCATGGCCTTTAGCTCTCTGACAGTTATCATTTCAACTTTTACATGCAAAAATACCCTCCATACACTTTGCATGCTTCTGAGTGCTCTCAAAGAAAGCTCCTGATATTAATTTCAAGCGTGTAAGATAGCCCAGTGCATTAAGCAAGGCTCTTCTTCTAAGAATTAGGTCTGTCAGAGATACAATGAAGAGCTATGGTTTTGTTGCATACATTCCCTGGGATGTTGTTTGATGTACTATGACATTAACTGCCCAGTCGTCTCTTTTAAAATCCATCTCAAGTAAATCCCAGGAAATGCAAGAGGAGGGAAGAAAAGGACTATCAACACATGTTGGAAGGAAAAAAACCCATACAACAACAGGCTTATTCATACTTGACTTGATCTCATATTCCATCACGTTGGACTGTGCTCATCAGGAGCAGAAGTTTACCACAACTTTTTTGTATATTCACACTGTACAGTCACACTACAAAGCTTTCTTTCAGAAGTAACTGGTAGTCCATGTTAAAGTTAACTGAGTTCTACAGGCAGAAAAACACCAAACCAAAAAGTTTCCAGCTCACAACTGAAGCTGCCACTTGTGTACTCTGTGCCCAAGGGCTCAGGCAGAGAGCCTGTGGCTCATGTCAGGCTAGAGGTTATCCACCAGCAGCCTGGAGCTGTGTCAGCACTGCAGATCTCAGAAGCATCCTCTGAGGTTTTCACAACTCCTATCTCCTGCCCTGCCTTCTCTGGAAGCCCAGCACTGTAACCAGCACAGACAGTCCTGCCCTTGCTGAGGAGCACACTCTGTGCAGGTACTTCCAGGAGCAGCTGCACGGCAGGCTCAGGGCTGAGCTCTGTGTGGCAGGGACACCACAAAGGACATGGGGACCTGTGGCTCTGCCAGGTGACACTTGGAGACACAGCAGGAGCTGACAACCCCAAGACTCACTCAGGCTTTTTCAAATGTGAGAGTATAAAAGCCCAGGGTTTCCTTTGTTTGGGGTCCCTCTGTGGAGACACCAGATTGGGTGTTATGAGGTTACTCAGTTACTGTACCAAGTTAATTTTAAGGATCTGGATATCCAAGACTCTGCTATGGAAAAGCTGGGTCGAGCCAGTTAGAAAGGCTGGTCTGAGAGACTGTGGGGTAGCTGTGAAGGGGCCTTGGTCCCAGCTCACAACTGACTGCCAGAGTGGCTCCTGGATGGTCAGACAGGGAAGTTCCCTTAACACCTTCCTTTCCCTCTCCCCCAAGCACACACATGGTCATTTGCCTCTCTGATCTGACCTTATAAAACTAGCTCAGAGCACTCAGAGATTCTCATCCTTCTAGTCCTCCACAAAAACAGATTTCCACCACACTTCCCTGCTGAAAGGACAGAGGAGGATGCACAGCTGACACGTTCTCAACAAGAAGAGGCCTTCTGTAAAACACTTGCCCGATGCCATCCAATATCAATATCCTCCCCCAGGCAGCTCTGAAGACATGGAAACCTTGCACGTTAATAAATGAAAATATTAACTTACGTATTGCACACTGCCATGGTCTGACATGACTCTCCTGTACAGAATTCTGAGATTGTACTATATTGTAAGTTGATGTGATGAAAGAAAGTTGTTGCTGAAAAATAAACAAAGGAAAGAAACTCAGAAGTAAAATACTTTCAAACACTGTTTATCCTCCAGACAATTATTTTAAAACAGCAAGTGAAGCGATCTCAGTCTTGAGCTTGCATACAAATTTAAACATGATTTAGCTAAATGAGCCTAATGATGAACTGCAAAACAAAGAGGTACACAGAATGAAAGCTCTTGTTTTGATTTAAGATGAAAGCACCGTGATGCATTAGCTCTTATTACTCACAAAGCAGCAAGACCAGAAAGTGTCTCCGTCATCAGCCTCACCTTTACAGTAGAATACTCTGCTATAGGCTGAAGGCAAACAATTTGCTACACTCTTTTGAAGTCAGACTAAAAATCCACAGTGGCTACAAAACAGCACTATTAGTTTTCATGACACGTCTCCTTGTAAAAACAACCAGCATGAAACCTGGTACTCTTCTACTTTTAAAAAATCTCCTGAGATAATTTAACTTCTTAATACTTCTCAGGGGGCACCTCACTTTTTCTTAATGAGTCTCTATAAACTTTCCTAGTGTGCAGTTTTAAGTAGTTTCTTGCTACTACCACACATTGCTGAAAACATAACCGAGAGTGGGCCATAGATGCAGATGAGGACTGGCAGGAGTAGCCCAGGAAAGTACAGCAAATCAGGGCTGAAGTGCACAGGTACAGCATTCAGTCACAGTCGTTGGTCACATCTCTGAATTTCAGCCTGTCTGCTGTTTAAATCCACAGTAATTCCACCAAAATTTGGAAGGAGTGGGGAGGAAAAAATCTGACCATAAGACTTCACAATTTCTGGCTTTAGGCAAAAGTTGCTTTACATACAAGTCTTTAGAAACTACGTTTTTACAATACTTCTGGAAGGTCAGTAGCTGGAGTCAGAAACATGCAGAACCAGCCAGTTTAGCAAGCACTCAGTGGCAATCTTGCTGGTTCTCCAAAAAGTATCCAAAACTGCAGTGCCCTCAGTGCCACGGGGAGGGAGCTGGAAGGAGGAAATGCATCCAGGCTTTCATGCTGCTGAGCACAGCTGGGCTGTGCGTGAGACAGCTTAATTACCACTCAAGGTATAATGACATGCATTACACAGTAAGCATAAATAGTCACTGAGTGCTTCTCTAAGCACTGGAAACAGCAAAAAGAGTGAATGAATGGCCTCTCGAGGATGGACAGCAAGCCCAGAGCCGTATGAACACAATACTCACTGTTGCTGGCAAGCCACTCGTTGAGGTCTATTTCCCGTGGTAACATCACTAGTTCCTTAAATTCGAAGTCGGTAATTCTGGATTTTGTGTATTCTGGCTCTAGGTAAAGTTTCTTCTCTTCCGGTGCTGGCTTTTTACCATTTGGCTTTCCCTTGGACTTCCTGCAAAAGATTACAAAAGAGAGAAGTGGCCTTAGCTCTACTGTTGAACAGCTACAGAAACCTGAAAGCAGCTGGTTCATCCAAACTCCTGCATTTGCCTTTACACTGCTCCTCCTGCATTGCCCTCCCCACAGCTCCATTTTGCTGCTCCATCTCCCCCACCCTTTAGCCAGATGAGATTGCAAACTCCTGGGAGAGCAGTGGTCTCTCCTCAGGCCTGTGAACAGTGGTGACAGCAGGACAGCTCTGTGCCTGAAGGAGCCCATGTGAGGACCAACAACCTGCTGCATCACAGTTCCTGGTCACCTGGCAGAACAGGAGTCTGAGAAACAGCAAATCCGGCTGCTGCAAGAAGATAGCTGGAAAAGCTGGTGCTGCTTGTTCAAAGCCTACAGCATTCCTTGCTCTTCAGCCCTATCAGAAGCCTGCTGAAGTGAACATCTGTGACTCCAGCTAAAAGCAGTGATAACCATAAAAACACCTATTTTCTCAATTCTAGGATACCTCGGACAGAAAGATCTGAGTTCATGTTTTTCTGATAACCCTTGGAAATCCAATGCATTATGAAATAACCTTCCATTTGGATTTATAAAAGCACAGAAACCACATTTCATAAAATATGTTTATCTCTATGGAATATTGTGACTTTTCATCTCCCTTTGGTAAAGTGTTGGCTGTGATTATACTAGAGTTTTCCTTTCACTTGTTTTTAAATAGACTGTCGACCCAGCCCTGGACCAGGGATTCAGTAGGACTTCAGAGGAAGGACAGAGGGTCAAGCACTTTGGTCTTTTAGGCTATGTGGTCAAACATCCACATGTTCCTACAGTTAAAAAACCCAGAGATGGAAGATCTATTTAATGGTAAGGCACAATCATAGGACAACTATAATGTAAAACCAAGGAAGAGATGCCAGTTCTTTTTTAACATCAGGCTGTCTTTGTTAAGTGATTTTTAAGGATCTGTAAAGCCAAGACAAGCCCACCTTTGCAGACAACTGCATTAAGTTTGCTGTCAAAACTCATTGAGATCTCATCCAAAGGAAACAGACCTCACATTTTGACTCTTAACACACTTAAATGATCTTCCAGCTGTGTTCCTGTCTGAGATACATGCAGGCTTAATTTCTGCTGTGAGGATGTGATACAGATCTTTCCTGGAATGGTGTTTCAAGTCTTAGTGCTCTTATTAAAGAAAATAGGACCACTCCGTTTTCCCTCTTCATGAGCTCTTTACTGATGTGTTTATTAAACCCATCTTCAGAAAGAGTCATCATCCACACAATCCCTACTGGAGCAGGGAGAGGCTGAGATGTGCCTTCTGCAGGAAAGCCACACTGTAACTTGGGCCACCAGCACTGCCAGTGTTCACTGTCTCAAACTTGTCTGGAGTCTTGTCACACGTCTCTCTAAACAGTAAATTAAAACTAGAGGGACTTCAGAAAGGCCACCATGAAAGAAGATCCTGTAAAACTTGGTGACAGCAGCACGATGTACACTTAGAGCCTCATGATCTACAGAGATGTGCAGAAAGCACTGCAGGTGTCTGTCAGGGAACAGATGGTCACACCTTCCTTCCTCTGCTCATGAGAAAGATGAGCTTCATGGTTTAACAGGGATGCTTGTCACATCTTTTAAATCATACAACATAGAACATTTTTCTGAAGAATACAAATACAGAATGAAAATAAACTAAAGGCAGTGTTTGTGAGGATGAACTCAGCACAAGAGCTGTAATCCTGCACTTTTCCTGCCATGTCTTTTTTCCACAGCAGCGCATTCCAATCCAAATGGAGCCTGCAGGATTTGTCCCTTACACTTATTTAATGAAGTGAACTGGACTAATTCTCATAGCTGCTCCACAAAGGGATGTTTTAGGACATGAGAATTCAGTTGTTCCTCAGTGCAAGGGTCTTAATACAGAGGGGTTACACAGTTAGGTAACAGTTCCTGGTTGTCAGACTATTCCTGTCTTCAAACCCTTGTATTTGCTACATTTAGCAGTTTCTGGATTTAGTTTGGCTGGGGGGAGGGAGGGGACCAGGATTCTGACATTCAAGGATAAGTTGATTTTTTAAGGAAAATTATAGTTGTAGTAACAGTCATGCAGAAAATACCTTCAGCTTCAGAGACTGGTTTGACAAACTGCATTAACCACACTCGGGAAAGAAGTTATCAGTGAGAACTAGTTTGGATAAAGTTTCTGTCTTTGCTGTAGTTCAGGATAATTAAACCAAGGGCCCCAGGTTAGGGCTGTGCCACATCAGCTAAGAGCAGTCTTCTGTAAGGAGGAGGAGGGAAGAGAGAGACAAAGAGGTCAAAGACAGTCTATCAGAGCCAGGCTGTGGAGGGAAACCACAGAAGGAAGCAAGACACATGAGACTGAGGCAAGCCTTCCATCACATGGGAATGGGTGGGGTATACCTCATCCTCAATTCAGCATCTCTTCCCCATTTCAAGAGAATAAACAAGAATCCAACACTGAATATATTTAACGAGTTTGCTACTGCGAACAAGTCTACACTGTCCTTTTGCAAAATCCAAAGCCTCTCATTTTCACATAAATGTCAATTCTCTGCTAAATCAGTACATGCAGCCACTTTGAACCTTTTAAATAGATTGTGTAAGTCTTTCCACAACTGCCTTGAGCTGGAACTGGAGCACTTCAAACAAAAGCTTCCTGAAGAATCCCATGCTCTGCCCCTTTCCAAACGTTTGGCTCGATTTGAAAAGAGCCTCTTGGGTATCATCACAGAACCTGCAAAATACCCAGAATCACTGCTATCAAAGGGTTTATTCACACCCCTGAAACCTGAATGTCAAATTGCCATGTGCAGCACAAACATCTCGTTCACCTTTAGCAGCTTCTGAGACCACAGGAAGACCACAGAAATAGTTTACACCAGCACACTTCCATGATCTGCAGGCAGTGCAGCTGGGACACCACATGGCCTCACTACTCTAAGTACAAACAAAAAAAATTAAAATCCAGCTTTAAAAATGTCATTTTGAACTGGGCCATGCATCCCTCTCCAATTAGGCAGAACTTAGGTTCCACTGACTTACTCAAATTAATTAAGTCACACTCAGTCTAGGCTGTAAAACTGTGGCTTTAGTTTGGGAACTGTCAATACTGGCCCAGAATATAAAGCATTGTCTTCTTAAACTTACAGAGCTGGGGCACACAGCAGTACGAAAAACCCATTTTAGAAACAATTACATATGATTAAGAATCAACCAAGAATATTTCCATATTCCAGATAAACCAGATCATCCATTCACAATCACCAGGATTATCAAACAGTGCAAAGTTTAGGAATAAGCTTCCTTCCCTCAGCCCACCCCTACATCCAAGTTCACTGATTCAAAAACCTGTTACAACACCAGCTAGACTCAACTTCAAAGGCACAAAGGGGAAAACATCCATTACCTCCTTTCTGTGGGCTCTTCTCATACAAGATGCCTTCCTTAATTTTTCATTTTATGTTTAAAGTACATAAATAAAAAAAAAAGTCAAGAACAGTAGAGTTTTATTGTTCTATTCAGGAAACACCAACATTCATCACCTGTAAATGACTGTTTATTGGAAAGCATAACTAAGTGTCATCTAAGTCTGCAAAAAAAGTAGAATTTTCAAAACACATCTATAGGTACCTCAAGTCCTGATTCAAGTTTACATGAGTCTTTCTTCAAAAATTAGAGAATTCTGCTAAATTTGTTTCAACATGTCCATGCTACATCAACTGTATCACCCAAGCAGCTGCAGAAGCAGCTGCTACACTGCCTTTTACTCTGTCCACAGCTCAGACAAGTCCTGTGTATCAGTACTTAAATACCGTTCAAGAAAAGAAACAAGATTCTTTAGGGAATCCAAGGAGACAGCACTCCACAGTTTTTACTGACAGGCAAACCAGAGTACAAACTAATTCCTCAGACAATCCCCAGGCTAGGTCTGCCTCTGGTCTTAGGCACTCGATTGGTGATGCCACAGGCCAAGTCACACCCAAAAATAAATTTCAGAGAGGGAAAAGTGATGGGAAATGGCAGCAGAGTGATCACCTGCCTGAAGTCTTAGAGGAAAGTTCAGCAAACTGGCACCAGGCCAGGACTGTACAACACAAATGCTCCTAGCAGGGCTGCCATACTAGCCTTGTGTCCAGCTAGGAATCACATCAGCTGCAAGTTTGCCTGGATTTCACTGGAGAAAGAGAGGTATAAGACACTCCACTAAGTGACAGCCCACTGATGATTTCCTCCCCCCCCCCAGCATAATTCCTTTTTTAAAATCAAA
>VYXF01007702.1:29639-44926 GCA_013397295.1 Polioptila caerulea
TATAATTGCTTTGTTAAGATCAAATAAAATTGCTGGTTTCCTAGCTTGCTTTCTTATCCCATGTCAGTTAATAAAGATCCTCCTCTAATCTTTATCTCTCGATTCCTTCTTGATCAGATGCTCAGTAGTTTCTTGGTTTAAAAACCCTGCACTTCAGTGCATCTTCAAAGCACCACCAAGGTTGAGTTTTAACACTATTTTGAGGAAGTGTTATTCCCATTTCAGAGCAGAAACTGGCTGTAAGGTTCAAAGTGCATTCATGGTACAAATGCTAAAGATGTGCTTCAGTGTAATCAACTTGGGTTGTTTGGAAAGAAGCACACATGGAGCAACCTGACTGAGCTGAAGAAGGACCAGAGACTCGATGTCTCCACATCCCAGTGTGGATGGATGTGCTTCATAACCCAATGCAGCTCACATCACTTTGGAATTCCACCAGACATCCATGGTTCTGGTCAGGCCCATGATTTATTCCCAGGCTGATCACACAGAGGGAAGACTAATGATTTATTAAATGCCAACCTTCCTTAAACTGACCATGCTATTTTAAATGATCTTACCAGTTCAGGATTCCTGTTTTTTCAGAGGAAACCAGCACAGTGATAATAATTTCTTGCTGTCTCCAGCAAGTTGTGCAGTTTCTTATGTTGCATCTGAAACTGAAATCTCCTCAAGGACAACTGATGATACTTTGATCCCCCTCTCCCATCCTCCACACCAAACTAACTGTCCTTGGGATGAATGGCTGCTCACTTTTTCTTTTGGAAGAACACGTTATCAGTGGGTTTTCTCATTTTAGTCTGGCATATTAAAATGGAAATAAGAGTGACTTTAGAGAGTTTAAAAAGTTATTTTAAAAGCCTATAGAGATGACCAGAGCTGCAGGCAAAATTCCCATCACTCTGTGCCCTCTGGATCACGAACCAGTTTCAGGTTCCAACCAAGTCTCAAACATCCCATTTCCATTGGAAATTTTACAGAAAAGGTCTAACAGGCCTCACATGGCAAATCTGTCTCTGCAAACTTCAAAACTCACAAGCCATCTCAAGTTAGTGAGGATGAAAATCACCATGGATCATGAATCTTACAGGACCAAGACACATATTTTGTGATTAATGAGGTGGGATTTTGTGGGCTATTTTAGCAACTGACCCTATTCCTTAGACAAGGTTAACTGCTAAAATCCAAGCAATCCCCAGAAATTCAGAAGATAGCAAGTCTCAGCTGTTGCCAATCCAGCTCTGACATATTCCATCAGTGTTGGTGAGAGTACAGCCCCGCAGTTCACTGCAAGGCATGCAAACAATGACACACAAAGAAAAAAACTGTTTTGAGGAACAGCAAAACCGAAGATGTCCACGGAAACATTACCAAATAATATAAAAAACAACATTCAAGGGTTTGGGGGTTATTTTCAAGTAACTTGGCTTGCACTTTACAGTTTGTACAGTTCACAATCTGGAAAAGTTTGGGGTTTAAATGGTGCACTCCCAACTAGACCTTTGTTTACAGAGATTACTGTCTGCAACAGCAACACCATATTCCAAGTACACCTCTACACACTGAACTGAAGCTGATATCTCAAACTATTTGGGCTTTTGATTTTTTATCCTGTAGTTTATTTTTTTTTCAAAAGTTGTGTTTTAAAATACTTGCCACTATATGAAGAGTTACAAAGTGAAGTACTCCTACCAGAACCTAGTTTTTTGGCACTCTAAGGATAGGGGTTAGCTTCTTAAAAGAAAAAATCAGAGAGGCAGTAAGGTAACATTGCAGCAGTGTCCTTCAGGCCAAACTTTATGAACACTGTTTTTATTCTTCCAGTGAATAAGGGTTTAGAATTCAAAATTAAGGGTGTACTGGGTGTTTGCATTTTAGCTTCTCTTCCCTTCTTTGGCTAGGGAGTCAAAGGGGATGTGAGTGGAACAGAAGAGGGAGTAAAACACATTAAGGGAAAAAAATTCCAGTACTCAAGGTCTCTCCCTCTAGTGTACTCCCTTTGCAGAAAATAAAAACACAGCGATTTTGGCCATGCACAGAAGGATGCAGCTTTGTAAGGTAAACAGGCCAGCTGCTCACAGACATACTTTTTACCTTTACAGGCTTTTTATGTGGCCCTTTACTGGAAAGAAATTATCAGTTAATTTCTGGTTACAAACATTCTGCGTAAGCATAGGAGTCCCGAACCCATTCACAGCAGGAAGGAAACAGTTTTATGAGCTAAAATTTATGAGTCCAAGTGACAAGAACAATGAAGAAGCAGGTTATGCCAGTTCTTACGGGTCAGGAACAAACTCTTGAAGGCTGTCCAGTTTCCTACCCACTGCCTTTTTCTCCTCAGTTAAGAGCAAGAACTGGAAACTTAGAAGGGCTAGGGAGCTTAAATCCCTTCTTGGTAATTCAGTGTCTTTGTTTACTTGTACAGCACGCACAAAAAGGGGAATAACAGCTTCCTTCAAACATCAGTCGAGCTGCCCTTCCTTTGACAACAACACTAGAGACGATGTTTGTATTTCCCCTCTTTCTTTAACCCAGCACAAGATTAGCACCTCTGGAGGTTCTTCTGCAATCTCATGTCCTGTTTTAACCCAGATCACTGCAAAGTCTTCAGCTGGAAATGCCACGTGACAGCGCACCCAGAACACAAATCCTGGATGTACACATCCATGTTCAGGATTGGGAAAGAAACATCAGCATGGGAAAGGAAGCTGTGCAAGGTATTGGAAAGCAAGGCCAAATCCCAGCGCAGCATTCAGTACCATTGTTCACAGATTGCCTTAAAAAGCTTCCTCTCCTTCCCTTCCTCAGCCCTGGAGAAAAGCACTGTCCCCTGCAGTCTCCATTCCCATCTCCTCCTGCCACAGGTCTCTGACAGACCCCTCTGACCTCAGCTTCATTCTTCCCCTCTCCTGCCCGGGGTTAGCTCCAGGGCTTGGTAGCTGAGCAGGTCTAAGGGGGCTGTGCAGCATAAAGCATCTTTGGCAGCATTTCTGGCCCTGCTTCTTCATTTTTGTTCTGTTTTTAAAAGTTACTAATAGTTTATTTAAGAGGAGGAGGAAAGAAGAATGTACCCTACATGCCAGGGAAACTTTTTCTTTGGGATTCTCATAGTGACTCTTTGCCTTAAAAGGGAATCTTTGCTTGGCCTCCGGATGCTCTGCTGTAAACAGTCGGTGCCAAGGCATGGCAGGCATGTTAAGGATGACAAGTGCCATAACATTATTTCATAATGCTGCTTCTCAACAGAAAGCCCAAAACATTCTGTAGGGCCAGACTGAGCTCCAGCTGGTGCTGCTGGCAGAGCAAGGAGGACATGGGGCACCTGCACCACGCCGTGTCTGGTACATCAGGCCTTTCTGTGCCCTTCTGTAGGACTGCCCACCCAGCTCCTGGTGAAGGGACTGGAGCACAAGTGACGGGGAACAGCTGAGTTGGGTTGTGTGGCCAAGAGAAAAGGAGCCTCAGGCCACCTCATCACTCTCTATAACTACCTGAAAGGAGGCTGCAGCAAGAAAAGGTCTCTATTCCCAGGTAACAATGGATAGGACAAAAGGAAATGGCCTCAAGGTATAGACTGCATATTAGGAAAAATGTCTTCACCAAGAGAGTGATCAGGCCCTGGAGCAGGCTGCCCAGGGAACTGCTGGAGTCACCATCCCTGCAAGTATCTGTGATGAGTGGATATGGTTTAATGGCAGACTCAGCGACCTCAAGGGTCTCTTCCAACCCCAACAGCTACGATTCTTCTCAGCTCCCTGGCACCTCAGGTGCCAGCACAAGCTGGTGTTTGCCCACAGTGGTGTGTCAGAGGCACACACTCCCCTGCTGAGGCTCCCAGGGTCGCCCATCTTGTCTGCAATGCAGCTCTGGGAAGAATGGCTGCAGAAGCAAGGCCAGGCATGCCACAGCTCAGCTAATGCTACAAAAATGTGCAGAGTGCATTCTTGTGGTAAAACATGCTGCACTGGAGTTCCCTTTCTTCCCTGGGCCTACCTGCCAGAACTCCTCCCCCATTCTGAACAGAGGTATCCAGCTTCCTGACTGCATAGCCCTTGCCCTCCCCAGGTTTTCCTCCAGGTAACACAACTGGGACACCAGGGAAGCCATGGCCAATGGGAAACAAACAGAATACTTATTTCCAGGAGCCAGTGATGTAATTTATAAGAAACAATTCACGAGAAGAAACAAAATTACCCAAGCAATACCCAGTTGTTCTTCACTTTGAAATGTTCTCTTTTACCTTGGTGGCAAAACATCCTCACGTATCCCAACCAGGAGGTGCCAGCACAAAGGCTCAGCAAGATTCTTAAGCAACTTACTATAGTCCAGATTTCTGGTAATTTGTGGAATAGGAAATAAAAAGGACCAATCTTTCCTATTTTCAACATCTTTACATGGAGCCAAATAAGGTCTGTGGTAACAGAGATTCAGTAGGTCATAGACTAAGTGTTGCAACAATTAATTTACTCAATGCTTAGAACAAATCACACAGCAGAACACTGAGTCAGAGGTGCCCAAGTCCTGAGCCTGGGAATGACATGGAGTGGTGAGTTTTGTTTGTTTTTGCAGTCTCCAGTTGGCAAACTGTCTGAAAGGAAGCCAAACTGAGCAGAGAGAGGGTAAACCCCAAACCCCTGCTTGAGAAGGTGTCTCCCAGCATATTCTCCGTGCCTGCAATTCCTCCTCCCCTGGAATGGCACTCAGGGCAGACGCTGGTGTGGGGACAGGAGAGGCCACCCCATGCTGACTCTTTAGGACATCTCTGCCCAGCTGAAAAGGGAAGGCTGGAGCTCTGATCTGGGCTTTGTCTTGTTAACACACAGCTCATTTCCCCAGGCACACACTCCAAACCCATCAGGCCCGGACACAATACCAAGATAAGGATGCTCCTGCATCCTTGCCTCCCTTAGAGGAAAAATGCCATTAGTATTCAAGCAACACAAATGCTTCATCATCCTCCACTGCTAAATACACTCCCATACTGCAGCTACAGCAGGGCCAGGATTCATTTCACCACAGATATCTGCACATGTAAATGTTTACATCTCAGCTAGCTCTCCAAGGACCTTTGGAAACCAGCAGAGATAAATAGTTCTTTCTCTAAAACAAAAAACATTGCAGTCCGAGGCAGAGACCTACAGCATTCCTTACATTTCTCTAATTAAAACACACGGAGAAAGGAGAAAATTGGCTCTCAGCTGAGAGCAGACAAAGGCAGAGCCAGCAAGCCTGGTTGTTACATGTGCTGCAGTGGAAAGGTCACCCATAGAGCCCTGAGAGCAAGTGATCTGCACCAAGATTTGAAAGCAAGTTCTGGAGTGGCTTTTAACACCTTTTTCACTCTGGGGAAGACAAATACAGATCTGTCTGGTTTGTTATTGTATTCAGAGCAGTAATTTTTCAGCAGATAATTTGAAACTCTGGAGGCCAGAAATACTGCCTGCAGAGAACAAGGAAAAACAATGTAATTGACCAAAAAAAAGTTTTCTCTCTTTTAAGATTTTTTAATTCCACAGATTGAAAGAAAAATTTAATGTACTGTAGTAAAACCACAAAAAACTCACAATTAACAAATCTATTCCCTGTGTCTTTTCGGACATGTCTATTAATTTAATCAGTGATTTATTATCCTCTAATCTCCTATTGGAACACGGAGTTATTTTGACTTTTACGTCATTATTAAATTCAGGTTTTGGCAGCAACTTTTCCTCCTGGCTGCTCTGATACAGCCCTGTTATCTCCAGATGAGCACATCCAGTACCCTGTGGTGCACCTTTGAGGGGAGGGAGCTCACCACCAGAGCACATACATCACTGAAGGCACTGTTATGTCCCAGCCCTGGTGAAGTTTGTAGAGCTGGAAGACTGCAAAGCTACCTTTTTATTTCTAAACCAAGCAAATTTGATTTGGAAACCTCATGGCCTCCTAGGCGCGGGATTTCACAACATAGCTTGCACAGAGTTGCTTTTCAGGATGGAACTGTGCTTTAATTGCTGGGAATTATTTCACCATGGCAACCTGGCTTCAGCAATCAGACTTCTTGCTATATAGCCCAAGATATACAAATGCAGACAGCTCGTTCTGTTCAGAGACTACCAGGGTGCAGACAAGTTTGTCTTTGTAAAAAATGGTTTAGCTTCCTCACTGCCTTCTCGCCTTGCAAGCTCTCTTTGTACAAAACCCAAAAATTATCTGACAATACAGACGAGCTTTGTGCACCACTGTAGCCTAAATAAAACCTGCACCAGCAAAACCACGTTAGATATGCAGGTGAAGCCTACCCACATACTGTGTTTTGGAAGGTGGGTGCATACAGTGTCAATGTGAAATTACAACTATTTAGGCACAAGAAGTGTTTTTTATCAGAAGGACAAGTTAGTTATTTCTGCTGGGAAGAGACTGAAAATAAGTTCAGCACCTGCCTTCCTGCTACAGTTCCACCTTGGAAAACAACACCTATATCACACAGTCAGCAGGACTTCAACAGCTGAAACCTTCACATAAACTTTGTCAGCTTTCCAAAAAAAAAAAGTGCTTTAGTGAGACAGAAATGTGCTAAGGCACACCACAACTCAGAGAGCACACAGAAACAAAGGTAACAACACAGCTATTTCAAACATCTCAGCCATCTTTGCAGGAGCTTCACAGTATAAACTCAGACACACAGCATAGAGGGGAAAAAAAAAAAATCTAACTTGTTTTCACTATTCATATACAATTGTGCATGCCTGCACCTGTCACCTCCCTTTAAAAGCATGTGTACTTGCACACACATGTGCACCCTGCTGCACTGAGACACACAGCTGGGGGAATTCAATCACCTACCAGTCATTGAGCAGGCTGGGCAAAGAAACACCAACGTGCAGAAGCAGCCCCACCTAAAATTTTCATCCTCTGTATCAAGCTCCACAAACTCATCTCTTAACACTTTACAACAGCATTGTAATTAGGAAGGGTATTTATTTGCTAGAAAATATTATGGGTCAAGGCCACTTCTCAGTGGCAGAGATCAAAAATTATTTTTCCCCCTCTTTTGTTAATATTTTGGCTTTAATTTAAACCAAAGTCAGTTCAGGTAAGTCCCATCTCTCTTGGCATGCCTTAGATCCTGTGAGGAGAAGCAGAGCCTTTCAGTTTTAGTGTGAACTATCTTGTTAAACTTAAAAACTGAAGTCCATAGAAGGCATAAATTGTGTGTTTCCTCACAGGGTCAGAAAGTCAGAGGGAAAAGGAATCAAAGCATTATCTTAACTAGGTAACTTTCATTTACAAATGATACGTACAAACTTTCACCAGTGTAACCCTGCAGTTAATTTTTAAAGATTTTTGACAGAATGATGCAATGCTCTGCTCAGTTTTGTCAATAGCACACAGTTGTTACAGAATTTCTTAGAAAACAGAACATTGAAGCTTTTCTGTACAACAGAGGAAGGAAAAATATCTATTTAAAATACAAACTCTGGATTCAGAGGCCAAAGTAAAGAACATTTGAATGACTGATTGAAAAAATAGCAGGGTGGGTAATAGTTTAATTACTGGTACAGTTAGATCACTGTTAATTAGCTAGTGAGACAGCAGTGATTCCCAACCCTAATTTATCACTTTTCCAAATGCACCACAGGAGACTGAAAAGCAAATAGAAACACCTTTATAGACATACTGATCCACGAGCAGCCAGGAAAAAACCCATAGATACACCCAAACTTGTAGAGTTACCTATGAGAGTCAGCTCAAATACAAATTCAGTCTTTTAATTGAATGCTGAAAGCATAACCAAGAAATTGGTTAAGGAAAACTAGTAATTTTCAAAAACAATTATTAAAATTGGATGCACAGTTGTGTACTGAAGTTGTTTCACCCCCTTGGCTGCACGTGCAAATGACAAAAAGGATTTTTAGCTCTGCATGTGGGATTTGCAACTGATTAGTTCATAGAAGCTGAGACCAACACCTGAGAAATTCTTCAAAATGCAACATGAAGCCACTCTTCTGCCTCAGCTTTTGCAACCCAGTGTCAGCCCACAAAGCAAAGGAGGTTTCTGTGGGGGTTTGAAAATGTACTGATTTGAATGATATTCCTAGACATGAAAAAACCTTTCTATGCTGCAAAGCAACAGAAAATAACTACTTCAGTTGAGAGAGAACACAGCTTCCCCTCTGTCCCACACAGAATGTGGCCTCCACACCTAAGCTTTATCTTTTCCCTGCATAGCTCTAAAGAAATGTATCAGTCACAACAAAACTGGGGACTCTGTAAAAGAAGTCAAAAGCTCTTTATCAGAATTTTCCTCTTCCCTGCTGTGCTAAATGCATCCTGATGACAGTCAGCCCCTACCTGTAGGGCTCTGAGTGTGAGTGGATCCCCCAAGGTGCACCTCATGTCATCCCACCTCTGTGGGAAGCTGCATAAACCACCAATGATGAGACCCAAGCCTTCTTACTTCAGTAACTCCATGTACTTTGGATAGTCTGCCAGGACTACTTTTTCCAGACAGTAAGTGAAGAATTGTTAATATTTTGCCACTACCTGCCCTTCTGAGGACAGCTGCACTCACTGCTGATTTTTTCCTTTTTTAAAAATAAAAGGAATCACACAGACATCCACAATGTTCCTTTCACCTGGGGAGCATCTGCTACCACGCGTTCCTGCTGTCTGAGCAAAAGCACTTCTAAACTCATTTCTGCACTAGACAGAACAGAACTTGAAAAATTAACAGAGCAGAATTTTCTGACAAGCTCAAGCAACCTGGCCTCAGTGCTAATGGGCTCCATACACTCAAAAAAGCAGGTTTTTTTTTCTTCAGAAAGCTGGAAGGGTTAATCCATACATCCAATCCCCTTCCCTTTCCAGAGACTAGGTGCTGGCAGCTCTTAAAATTAAATGCAACATCTCTTCTCTGACAGCAATTTGCTGAAGTTTTAGTTAACATCCTGTTGAACCCCACAGCACAAGGAATTAAGAAAAGAATATAAAAATTCCCCTCAACAAAATAATACTTTACCAAACTCGATTTTGTAGTGTAGTCACAGAGAGCTATGTAACAGAGGAACAGATAGATTTTGTCTCAGCCATCTCAGAGACAGGACAACTGATAGGAGATCACATTCCTAACACCATACCTCTTAAAAAAAAAAATAAATCAAGAATGGCAAGAGAAAAGCTCTTCTACAAAGGACTTATTTTTCTCCTAAAAACCTACATGGTAAAGGCCTTGGACTGCACAGACGTTTGAGATCCCAGAGAACAGGAGACAGAAATTGTGTGAAATAGATTCCCACAAAGAGCAGCACCAGAAACATGGGCTATTGCAACACAGGAAACAAAGAGACAAATCAGGAACTGTAGTCAACTCCCAGAAGGATGAATGTTGCACACTCATACTTTGCTCATATACAAATTAAATAATCTTCCAGACTGAAACAAGCAGCTATAATCTGGAACAAATCCTAAATGCATACCAAGAAAACAAGATAAAAGAAGGGTGAATAATTTCCTAAGTCTGAGAATATGGTCAAATCTATTCCTTGTCAAGTGTCCAGGAGGCATCTTCAGCAAAAAAAGCAGCATACTTTCTCTCTAAACAAGAGGAAAATGCTATTAAACCTTGGCCAGGAGCCCTCTCTGTACAAGCTCTGGAGACACCTTAGAGGGTTGTTTCAACACAGAGAATTTCAGCAGTGCTCTCCCTCTGGCTATCGCTTCACAGGATGTGGAACACGTAACCAAAACACAACTCCATGCTGTAAATACCTCTGAAGAAAGACACCAAGTTCTTCATTAAGGTAAAACACTGCACATGGTCACAAGCCCCAGGGTCATGACACTCCTGCAGCCAACACAAGTGAGCAGGACTATCCCAAAGGAACAGAGGAGTGCCTGGTGTGCTGGACCTGCCTGTCAGACACAGCATCTTCCCAGAGCACAGCTCCAAGCCCTGAGCTCCAGAAGAGCCCCAGTCAGGACATGGCTTTGCCAAAGGCATCAACAGCTCGCCGTGGGGCTGAAGGTCAAGCAGAGCACCACAAGCCTTGTGTCTGCAGGCAAAGAGACTTTGCCACCTGTGTGTGCTGGGAACACACAGCACATGCAGGGAGAGCCGCCTCTCCAGCAGACACATCCCAGCCAGGTGAGTCCATCAGGCTGGCAATGCCACCCAGACCTGCCTCCTGTCACCAGCTCTGTCCTGAGCACAGGACACTTGTGTCAAAGAGCAACCTCCACAAGCACATCCATGCCCCCATTCCTGCAGAAGAGCCACCAGAATCCCTCCTGCCTGGTCACTCTTGCCAAAGCACAAGATGTCCCACAGTGTCACCAGCCCTTTCCGAGCAGCTGAGCCCCAAGAGGCCATCACTGAATGAGGAATCAGCTCCTGCCACAGAAATATTCAGCAGGACACAGCATGACAACTAGTGATGTCAGTTGCCCCGAACCATAAACATTTTGAACTATTTCGGTACAATGGAAAGTTGTGGGAGAGAGAAAGAAAAAGAACAAGATAAAAATAGCACACGTGGCTCTGGAGAGCATTTTGCCTATAAGCCCCTTTCCCTGCATACTGTCCTCCCTCCCTTCTCTTCTGCCTGTCCCAGGCTTTTGCGTTAATCAGATTAGCTAGTGTTAAACAAGGCTCTTCTAATTACTTTCTAATACCAGGAATCGGACTAAATTATTGAAAAATGTTTCTGCCTAAATTAGAATAAAACAGGATTGATTTTTTAAATATTTGCGTTAGTCCTGCTGATACCTACAAGCGTCACAGACAACAGCTGTCTTCAGCCACGGCAGTCTGGGCAGCAGAGGAGAAGCTCCTCTGCTCCTACCCAGTTCATGAACACTTCAACCTTACATGATCACTTAAAAACCAGAACATAATGTCAAAATCAACCTGGTTTCCTCCTCATCTTGCTATGAACTGAGAAACAGAGAAGGAATTTAATTTTTCAAAAACTTTTAAGTGCTGGCTATAAAAATACATAGCAGCATTCAGAATGCCAACTCAAACTTGCTAATTTATCCAAATGAAACAGTCATTATCACCCTATCACTGAAGACAACTACACTCCTGAAAAGAGCTTACCCAAAAAAGAGCGGGGCTGGTTGTTTTATTTTTAGCTGGTATCCAAATCAATGCCTGCACAATGCTGTAAAAAGGGTGGCACTTATGAGAAGGGGAAGTTTAACTTATCTATTTCCACACTCATCCTGGATGGTGTGTACAGATGAACCATTCTGGAATTTATCAGAAGACATTGCACAGTGACAACTCTGCATCATTCCTTTTTCCTACCACTGTATCCCTGATTCATAGTCAGCTGTCCCAGAGGGGCTCGGTTTCACTGGAGACTTAAAAGGAAGCACCAGACTGGGATGCTGCACAGGGAACAGCCTCTGAGAATCGCCAGCACAGGCCCCAAAGTGTCACAGCACTGCAAACACACTCGAGCATCTGCATCAGGACTCAGGCACTGGCACAGGCAGTGAACATTTTGTCCTGAAATCAGCAGCGCGTGGCTCCGAAAAACGCTTATGGCTGGCTCTGTTATCTGCTGGGAACAAAGAGGGGAGAGATCCCAGGAACCTGAGCCTTCCTTCCACTTGTGCTGCTTGAGGCCAGTAAAGCACAGACCTCTGCAAGGAAGCTGACAGGAATCCATGGTGTCACAAGAAACTTGGACAATTAATGAAATAATGCCAAAAAACAGAATAATATTCCAAGTTTCAACATGATGCTCTTCACCCTTTCCCCATCCACCTCTCAAGAGCCATCAACTACAGAAATCAAAACAACAAAACCCAGAAAACCTGCATCCATTTTAGGTTTTTCTTCCTCTCTAATTATGGGCTAAATGATAGCACAATTCATTATAGAAAATGAGAAAAAACGACATTAACATATTTCAAAAACATATGAAATTAAATTAATTTAAACAGCCCTTATTAAACACCCTGTTAAGGAACTTCTCATCTATGCTGTGACTAATTTAAAGGGGAGATGACACTTTTCTACTGGTGTCTCAATTTTTTTTTTAATTATTAGAAGTGCGCAGCCTTGGTCCCATCCCTGAAGTGTTAAACACAGTTTACAAACCAATATGATGAAAGATACAAGCATCTCCAGAGTTCTTCATAGCTGAATCACTAATAATTTAAAAGAGCAATAAACCTAACCGTGGCTTTCATAAAACATTAATTAGAAAGACAGAGAACACATCTGTTGCTTTTGTTACATTCTTTTCCCCCCCCTTTCTGGTTCAGCTGTCTTTCCCCCACGCTCTTTTAAACTCTTCTCAGGTTCTCAGGGCTGCTCTTCTCACGAAGTCTTTCTGCTTCCTCACACGTCCCTCCTCGTTTCCGCCCTATGGATTCCTCCCCTGGCAGCTGTTACTGCTCATGTGTGGCACACACAGCACCCGGCAGGCAGGAGGAGCTGGACCTACTCACCAATGGAAACAACTCGCACCTTAAAAGCTCCGAGAGTGTTAGCTGTAACTGCTCACACTCACCATCAATAGCAACAGATCTGCTATGCAGGAAATCAAACTGATTGAGTGTTGTACAAGAACAACTGAGCTGTATAACTCACAAGCAGGAGAGAGACAGCAGAGGAGGCAGTTTGGAGTGAACACAGGCATTCTATCCCTTGCCCATTGTGAATTTCTGCAATTCCTTGGCAGGCTGTGGAAGGCTGGGAGGAAACTGTGATCGTGACTGATCCCAGTTAGGCCTGAGAAAAGGGCCTAAAATGCAGTGGGGGCTGCTCATAACACCAGGCTGTGCACAAGCAAGATATCCTTTGATCTCATCACCAAGCCACCGGCCATGGTCTGATCAACAGAAGAAAAATTACTCCATACAACGTTAAGCATTGTATAGACTGCAGAAAACTCAATCAGCAGCTTCAGATGGCCAAGCTTAGCAAGTGGGATTTGATACCTTTACTCTGAAAGAGATGGCAAAATGCAGTAATTTGGGATACATCTCATTTATGACTTATCTTCTCGTTTATGACTTTATCTTCTTACGACTACAACTAAAGTATTACCACGTGAGGCAGTCACTCTATTGGCGTGGCATTGCACCTCTGCACTCACACACAGGACACTCAAGGTCCCTGTTCCTTTCTACCAACAATAAGGTGGACAAAGCTCAGCTGTGAGTGCCTCTGTTCAGAGAAATCCCATCCCAGCTGCCACCAACAAGCCACCATTTTTGGCCTAAATGTGGTTCCTTCTTCCACCATCACTGATTGGGCTCACACTTTCTGAAGCACTAATATCCCATTTCTGCAATAAGGAAACTTTGATTGGATGTAGTATTTACCTGGCTCCTCACCAGTGCCAGTGCTTTCACACTACCTGAGCTCTCTGTAGAACAGGATGAGTTTATGTTTTACAGAACAAAGCAAGATGACATAGAACACATGAGGTCAGATAAGGCATCTGAAGGAGATTCAAAAGGAGAAATAAGAGAACCAGTCTGGCATCTAAAGAAAGCTTTTGTGACTTCACACATTTCTCTCTAACCACAAGCAAAAGGAGACAACTGAGAAAAAAGGCACATTAAAAGAACACTCAACTACAGAACAGTAATCACTCCCATCTAGTAGCAGCTAGAACATAACAAAATAAAGTTATGCTATTAATTCACAATTCACAAAACATTTCACGTGTGACAACGTTTTCCTGCTTCACAAGAGTTTTATAGTACACATGGAAAATAAATCTCAGAAGAAAAGAAAATAATGGACAATTTCTGCACGTACTCCAGTAAGAGGAGAAAGGCTGAGGTTAATGTTCCATTTTTTTAAGAATGTGCACTGAACAAATTAAAAATACATGTTTCACTGCTAAGTCACAGGAATTTACCTACACTTTAACATAAACTGCCATAGATACTTAACAAAAGGTTTGGCAATTCTTCCCTACAGAGGCACCCATCTATTTACATCTGGGAGTGCTGCCAATAGAACAGCTACCAAAAACTTCAAAAGGTTCACATCGTGAATAGCAAGTCACTGGCCAAAGGATTTTATGATATGACCAGCTGTGCAACACCATATTGAATTATAGACACACTGCCCCCCAAAAATGCAAAGAAGGGACATTAACTTGTTAAAAAGTTGAAACCTCAATTCTTTAAATTAATGTTTTCTACAGAAAATAATTTTTAACAGGAGAAAAAAACCACAATTGCACTACGGGACTTTTTAAAGAGGAAATCTAAGCAGCTGTTCCCACCAAGGCTGCTTCAAGCTCAGCGAACTCCTCTAGCTGAAGTCCGAGCCAGAGCTCAGCCGCTTTGTGATCAGAACATTCTGCTTTAATAAATGGCTCCCTGAAACTCGCTTGGGGAGAGACATGAGTCAACAGAGGAAGAGAGGGATAATGTTTCTGTTGACAAACATTTAACAATTGGCAAGAGACAGTAGGAAACGGGGACGAACGAAAGCTTGCCAAATAAAGTTATGCTGGAGGAACAAGGCTCCTTTTTGGAGCAGCACGGCAACTCTCCACAGATCCCAGAAAAATATCTGAACACAACCAAAACAAAAAAGCTGCAGTTGTTGAAGAGCGAGGCTCCTGATCCTAATTAATATTTGTGGTGACGTTTTTCCCTGCCAACCAGAACGGGTCAGAACTCCTCCGAATCAAATTACTGCACATCCTTTGCCAAAGAGTCTGGTTTTGGTCTCAGTAGTCATCCGCGTCTCAGTGTTCACACAAGCCCTTCTGAGCTGCATGAGCAATTTTTCCCCCTCATCTTACAACATTTCTGTAGAAAACTTGCCAAAGCATATGTAGCATCTTGGTCAGACTCCTTATTCAGGCAAGCCAGCACCTTCGCTGGCTGATTACGTCCTGGAAACTCGGTTCTCATGAAAGCGCAAACAAAACCCGACCGCCGAATTAAGGGTGAACAAATGCTCCTCTCCAAGCGCTAAGTGCTACTCCAATTCCCAGCCTCGCCGATGGCTACACAAGATGCAGAGGGAGCCAAAAGCAGCCTCCCCCCTTCCCCCAGAGAGGAGCGGGGCTCCGCAGCGCCGTGGCCCCGGCCGGAGTTTCCCCTCGGGACCAGCCCGCTCCTCTGCGGGATGCCCCGTGGGCAGCCGCCCTGCCCGCCCGCCGCCACGGCCACCGCCGGACCCGTCCTTACCGCAGCACTTTGCCCACCGCCTGCAGGACCATCTTACAGCTTAATCCGGCCTTGGGACTCTGGGCGAGCACGGGCCGTTCACCGGGGAGGCTGCAGTGATCCCCCACCATGGTACGGCGGTGCGGAGC
>VYXF01007702.1:45075-125173 GCA_013397295.1 Polioptila caerulea
AGCCCGGCCCGGCCCGCCCTGGCCCAGCCCGGCCCGGCCCAGCCCGAGCGGGGCCCGGCGCCGCCCCCGCGCCCCTCGGCCCTGCGGCCGCGTTACACAGCCCCGGGCAGCGCCGGCACGGCAGAGCGCGGCTGCCCAGCACCAGCACCGACAATACAACCCTCTGCCCAATTTTTTGGCAGCCGGAGAACAAGCAAGGCAAAGTAGGACGGTGCCTGACGGAGCAGGACGGGAGGCAAACGTCCTGCTTTGCTGTCTCACTACGGGCCCCGTCCGTAATGGGGCCAGGCTGGACTCCCGGTGAGAAACGGGAATAAAGATGCCTTTTGTGAGCACAGCTTTGCCCTGCTCTCAGTACTCTGTGTGACACGCAAGGGCACGGGCTACCAGAACTACAGACAGTCTTACACAGCGCATGGCAGCCCAGCAATGACACCAAGACCTTTACCGACGACACTTAAACAGAGGACGGGTGAAGAAGAAGGCAGCTATAAACAGCAAGGGATGACTTGCCATTGTGGCCAGAGTTAAGAGCAAGCACTTGGGTAATGGTCCTCAGAGGATGAGTGATTAAGCAGTGTCCCCAAACACAAGGTCCATTGTGACCCCCCTTCAGTTTTGCCTGGATAAGCCACTTGGCCATGACTTTTCCTGACAGACCTTAGAAAGGCCCTGTGTGTCCATCTCCGTAGCCATGCCACATAAACACCAGTTCACATCCCTTTTGGACAGGCAGCTGTGCCCACAGGCTGCAGATGGAGCATTTAGAGCCAGATCACAACAAAAAATGCAAGAGGTGTGGCATAATGCGACCTAGAACAGAAAGTCTTGAGGACATGACTTATTCTGACACACTGAAGCCTGGCCCATGGCATCTCAGAGCAAACAGTGAGTTTGTCATTTCATGTACACGTGCAAGACTGGCTGCCATCCGAAGGGGCAATTCCCCATTCAGGCTACAGCCAAGTGCTCCAGTTTGCCTACTGAACAGGCGTCTTCCCCTGTAAACAGAAGGCCAACAGGCTTGTTAAATTCAGCTTAGCACAAATAGTGACATTGCTGCTGCCACCAAACCGGCACCACCTGGTCAAAGCAGGCGGGAATGTGGCTGCTGTTTGCACAAACCCAAGAAGAAACTGCAGCCTCGTGATGCAACCTGAAGGAAAAATGTGCTGCTGCTGCTGCTGCTCAGTCCCAAAGCATCCACCCAGCCAGAGGTGTTTATCAGCTGTGCACTTTTAGTTGCATGTCCAAGTTAGGCCTCCCCACCCAGTGAAGCAGGAGGTATTTTGATTCCCATTGTAGATTCCACTTAGGATGGAGTTTTAATGACTTTACTGATAGCACACAGGAAGCCTGCAGCTGAACACAGCTCCGTTTTCCACACTGAATCCTGGCGGTTCATACAGGAGATAATCCAACCCGTGAAAAATCTGATGCTCTGTCAACCTTTTCCCCAAGCAAGAACAACTTGTGACAGTAATATTACAAAGCAAGAGTCCTGGGAAATGGAGGAAGGGCACCTGCCAAAAGGGCAGCTGCCCTCACTTTGTCCACCAGTGAAATCTGCACAGAGAGAATTTCGTTTGTTAAAGAACCACCTTAAAAACAACAAGCCTGTGATATAAAGCAGCTTAAGTTTTAATAAAAGTCTGTCTATCCAAAGTAAATTAAAGAAAAAATCCAGGGGTAAAACCAAAATAAACACAGCTCTGTGGTATTAGAGTTGTATTAGGAAAGTTAGCCTCTCCGTGACTCCGACTGCAAAACAGTCGCTCTTCAGAGATGGAGGTTCAGTCATCTCATGCAGGCTAGGAACTGATCCTCTTCTGGGAAAACCAAAATATTGATTGAAACACAACTTTCAAACCTGGTCACTTTTTACTTTGATGTAAATAAATGGTCTGTTTCTCTCTTCTGCTAGCTTCCACATCAACCCAGCATTTTTCTTTCCCTTTCCTCAACCATATGTCTCCGTGGCACCATTTCCAGCTTTTCCCCCACCTATCAGTTTTCCTCTATTCAAGCAGTATCCTCTGGATCAACTACATGCTACAGTTTACCTGTAATACAGATTTTATGCAAGTTGTGGGAAAACTCAGCATCTCTAAGTCAGTTTTAAATGCTTCAAAATAATAAAAGTCACATTATTATAGGAAGCACAACTTAGGCACGCACACTTTATTTATATGGCACCAACAAAAATAATTTATACCACATGTGCAGTGCAGATTCTTACAACTTAGACAACATTTAGAACACAAGTGAAGACACAAATGGGTTTATCTGAGAGCTGCTTCATCCAGAAAGAAGAGTACTCCATTTGCAAGGAGTGTTTATTTGAACACAGCTGCTGGTCTGATCTCCACCTATGCATATTCTGAAGGATGCATATCTACACTTCCTTAAGGGTGTGTCTGCAGCCGTCTGAAATCCTGCCTATTTACATTCATCTGAAGCCTCTTTTCCACTTGCTTCCTCAACATCCTCTGCCTGTAACAACTGTTGCATCCGACCTTAGCCCAAGCGTGCTCCATTCAGCACCGGTGAACTGCTCCTAGCTGTGCCTCACCCACCAGACAGGCAGCGCTGTGTATTGGAGTCATCACTAAACGTTAACAGAAATACCTGTGAATGGACCTACCAACAGCCTCACCACTTCTTTGGGTCTACAGACACATCAGCAAAACAGTGACATCACCAGAGGCACAGAGGAGGGGCACAGCAGGGCACTGGGAAGAGGGGAGCCCCATTTCTCCTCACACAAGACTACACGTGCTAACAGCACACTGATGGAAAGCTTTCTACACTGACCCCAACTACCAAGCCAAGGAATGATATTTATAAATTTTATGAATAATGCTTTGTATTTATAATGTTGTCATAAGCAGCAGTTAACCATTATATACTTATTTGCCCCTTTTACCATTCCATAAAAAGTACACGTAAAGCAGCCACCACAGGGATGTGTACTGGTACTTGGAGGTTGGCAAAGAAAGAGAGTTGTATTCAACCCAGACAAACAAACAATGTCAAGGGAGAGGAAAAAAAAAAACGAAAAAAAAAGTATAATTCAGCATTTATATGCATAGAAATGAAGGCTTGTAACATCAGACTGTAAAGTCCTGTTTTAAATTAAGCTTAAGTTTATTGTGTGCCCCTGCCCAACATATAACATTTCAATTTTGCAAGCTCATTAACCCTTTTGTTTGACTTCAGTGTGCCCTGATACCACCTAGCCAAGTACCTTTTCCAGTTCCCTCACAGGGTACTCCCAAGTGTCTGGAACCACTGAAAGTCAGCAATGAGAACATTTTATCCTTTAGCTTGCCTCTAAGCTGTATTTATACACTGAGATTACATTTGCTCTCCATTTTGTCATCCTCACGCAGCAGCAGATGGCACAAGCAGCTCTGCTCAGTATCAGCACTACAGGCATGGATTTGGGACAGAAGACAGCCTGAAGACAAGTTGTCTCTGTCTCAAAAAGCAGTTTGAAGTGGTCAGAGTGAAGGGAGAAATAGATTTTAAAGGTATATGTTCAGCTCCACTCTTGAGATAATAGCAGGAGCTATGTGGTCTTCTGGCCACACAGTGTTGTGACACAAGCCTTACCAAAGTGGCCATACAGTGCAGGAAACTTGTGCATAAAGGACTGAGCTTAAAAGCAGCACATTTGTAAGTGACAAGGTGCCTACATTTGCTGCTTCACTGAAAACTCTGAAAATAATGACAAGTCTGTCCTGCATACATCTTTGGCTTCATCAACACTATAGGGTGTTTTTTCTACAACAAGCAGAGAGCAAAAAAAATGGTAGACAGCATTCTCACCTAATCCATAACATGGGAAACAGTCATTTGCAGCAAGAAAAGCATGTTAGCTCAAAATATCAATAAAGTTTTATTGGGAACTCAAAAAATTTATGTTAAGGCTTTTTGGAAAGGATGCACAAAATGAGAAGAACCAAAGGTTCTTCAAATACCACTTTACTTAGAGAAAAAAAAAAGAACAAAGGAAAAGGAGAGAGTGCTGCTGTATGTACTGAACAGAGAAATCGTGATCTCAAAGGTATTGTATTTCTGACAAGTGTCTAGGTGCATCTATTGTTTTAAAATTACAAATGCCAAGTTAAACCACGTTCAGCAAGTGTGTATAGATGAGAGATGAAGAACATGGATGTGTTGAAGGAAGCAGCAATAAAAGCAGCTCAACAAGAGATACTCAACTCTACTAGCACTGAACCTGAGCACTGTTAATAAAGGATGGGATGATCACACTCAGACTCTGCATGAAGAAATAATCTGAAATAGAGAACTGAGTTCATTTTTATGACCTGCATTTCAGCCAGTCCTTAGTCAGCCCACCTGAAATGACAGAAGCCCTCTGAAAACACACACTGAAAGGACACTTGTTTCCTGGGCAGCTGTTCAGGTGAGTTGGTGGCAAGTAGGTTCTGAGTCAAAGAATTGCCATGGAGTTGGAGCAAAACATCAGATTCAGACAGTAGTTTGTAAAAACCCACCGCTATATATAAAAATAATTTATCTTACTAAAAGTTATCCTGAATCCTAGGCAAGTTCTCATGTTACTTCATTGTGCTTAAAGCTTCCCCTGCTTTCAACTGCAAAGGTTCTTTACTTTATGTACAAAGTTGTACACCATCCTGTGGCACCCTGTTCCAGGGAGGATGAAGCAGTCCCTACACAGCACCTTTCCTACAGAGTTCATTCCAGCAGAGTAAAACACCACCATGGCACAGCCTCAGGAGGCAGAGGGTTTTCCTCCTTCCAATTTGCAAAACAATATACTTGGCACTACTATATACAGGAACAATAAACTGGAAAATATTTGCAAATTAAGAGCTCAAATCCATCACCCTCATAAACTGTATTCCATAGAGACAAAGTGTGCTTAGCAAAAGCCTAGTAATAGCTCCAGGTGACACTGGGGCTGGAGTGACATGCAGCATCTGCCTCAGTGAGGGTGAAATCCCTTTTTTTCTGTCTGTCCTGTCTCAGCAAGGTTGAAATCCCTTTTTCCCTTTCTGTGGGGAAAAAGGTGAGAAGAAAACACAAATAACTGAAGGTGTGCCAGTGAAGCTAACACACTTTTCATTTTGAGTGCCCGAAAATGTCTCTCAACACATGCATCTCACCAAGTAAGTCAAAGGAAGAAGCCTTATTAAGCAGAGTACCTGCTGATGGGCTGCATGGGGGCTTACAGCACACTGTAAGGACTGAGATGCTGAATTTCTACCAACGCAGCTGCTGATAGTTCCTCCCCAGAGATAATACAAGTGACAATTTCATCTCACATTTTACCATTTCTTTTTTTTTCTTGCCCTAATTTTAAAGTTTAGTTAGGCTGCTCTCCAGGAAAGCATTAATGCAATTTGCATTTGATACAGAAAAGTTAAAATGAAAGACTCCTGTTCTTTTCTTTTCCTCCCCCAAATACACGGGACTTCAAGCTTCATATAAAGAGCTAAAACTTCTAAAACTTGGCTAAGAAGTTCTCCCCAGGGATTCTTTAACATATTCAGAACTACTTGCTACATATATACAGAACTCTCCCAGTAAGTTTTACAACACAACTACTGTTTCTACAGACTTGAGTAAATATGGCATGGAAAATAAAATCCTGATTGTAAATTGGCACAAAACTCTAGGCTGAGGAGTCAAAGGTGTAATCAGCACAGGAAAGGAGGGTATCTGTGGCAGCACTGTTATTGGTCAGGACTATCTATGCTTGGGTGGGGAGGGCACAGAAGGAGAAGGGCGATGCTGGGAGTGAACTAGCAGAGTTTTCCCAGACAGATGGAGAGACACTAAGGAAATAAAAGTTTCCCTCCTTTTTGGTGCTATGAATGGCTTCATTTCAGTACAGTAAATGATTTTATCTGGTAATGTCACATTTAGATGACAGCACAAGGAAAAAAACAATTCATTAAATAAGCATGAAATTTATTCTAAGCATATAAGCATGAGATTTTTCCCCAGGCATGCATTACAAAATATAACACACAGAGCTTACATTATGTAATGAGAAACTGTTTGTTGTAACTCTTGGCATTTACAGAGCACTACTTCTGAAGAGCAGGACCACAAAATCCAGACGTCACAAAATTAACTTGGTTCACACCCAGACCAGTGCACATTTGCATTCCACACTCAACACAGAGATGCTTCATCCAAGCTAATTTGGTTTTTTAATACTGCCCAGGCCCAGCACAGATCAGAGCAACAGGAGGCCAGCAGAGCTTTAGCCATGTAAACAATGTCCTGTAGTTCCTAGCCCACAACCCGAGATAGCCCCAGTGTATTCTCCTGGTGCAGAGCTCTGCAGCTCAGCAAACGCCCGGGTCCAAGCCGTGCTTGCGCTGGGGCTGCTCCGCGCAGAGGAGGGGCCCCGTCCCAGCTCGCAGCCAAACCTGTTGGGTCAGCGTGCCTGCCAAGGCGTGTGCTGCAGGTGGACACTGCCATCCACTCACACACACCCCCAGGCTTTGGCACTGCTCAGCTCACACTGCTGCCTCTCAAAACACTTGGGGAAGTTAAAGCCTCAAGATCTTGCCTTGGAGGAATCCTCAAACCTCGCATACTGCTAAGTATTTCAAGCCGTTTGAAAACATTAACAATTCTTATTCAGCATGTTAAAAGAGGGATTTGTAAATTTACTGGGGAATAAAGAACAAACCCGAAGTTTTATTCCTGCCACTTGGTTATAGTAAAAATCTTGTACACAAGAACCCAGAACACCCTCACAGCAGAGTCTTGGCTGTGCCTGCAAGAGAGCTCCGCTGCATGTGGGACATAAATACTCATGTAGCTACAGCCACACAAGACTGCATAGCATGAGTTGCCTGCTCGGTGTTTTCCTCACACTTCTTACACAAATACAGCCAGTTTCCATGCTCTGATTTTCTGAAGAAGAAAATGGCTTCAGAGCTATTCACTTACCCATTTGATTTAAATACTATGATGGTATAGAACTTCCAGCATTTTACAAAACTCAACACGATCATATGGTCTTGAGATCAATCCTCTCCCATAAATTCTGGACAGGTTTGGACAAAGAGTGACAGAATAATACAATAGAAGGTTAAGACTACTATATATATTTTTTCAGGCTCTGCACTAATATATTCTGGAAGTGCACTGGCCTAGTTTAATGAGGAGCTGGTAGAATAAAAAAAAGCTTGTGTACACAGGATTGTTGGGTTGTATCATGTTCTTTGTTTCTAACTAACATTTCTTCAAAAGCAAGCTAAGCCACTGAGGGAAATCATGACAGTAGTAAAAAAAAAAAACCAAAAAAACACCCAAAAGAGGAAAATTTATGGAAAACATCACTTCTTTATACAAAGATAATACAAAACAGAAGTACTTGAATTATCTCAAACCAGCACAAGTTTCCATTTTAGGCTCAGAATATTTGAGAGATTTTTAAAAAAAAAAAAACTCCTGGAAGCCTACAGAGGTCATGAAAGGGTCTACTTTTAACAGAATTGCCTTCCAAACTTCAGCTGGATTATCACTCTACATGACACAAGTATTCTTATTGCTGTGATAGGCTTGCACTGCTGAAACACCATAAAATAAAGGAAATTAACTCTCATCTGATCAAGGAAGAAGTTAGAATGTACAGTGGAGTTTAAGCCAATCATGGAGGAAGACATGGGTTTAAAAATAACACCATTAAGCACACATGTGTCATTGAGTAACACCACTGTCTGTATAGGAGGCTTTTCTGATGCTTAAAATCTCCATTTTGCCTAGAATTTGTTCTATGGCTGCATTTACACCTTTTCCCTCACAGTCCATTACATCACTTGAATGGATGTTTATTTGCTAGGAAACAAAAGCACTGGCTGACAGAGGAGCTCTGCTGTTCTGGTTAGACAAGATTGCCATTTGTCATGTTTTAGTAATGCAGTAAGAAAATTAGCCTTGTCTGCTCTCAGACAATAGAAAAGTCCACTTAAGGTACTGGACAGAAACTGAGGAAAGGATACTTCTGTGTCTACCAACACTATTCTGTATGAACTTTGCCAAGTAAGTCTCTTCCCCAATTCCACAGCCAAAACAAAGGAAATTACTATAATCTACATTTTACATTTCTTGCTTTGCATACTTTTCCTAAACTACTTGCTTTCAGGACTTTATCAATATGTACTGAGACTAGAGGATCAAAGGGTAATTATGTCAAACTACCATAATTCCTATTTGGCTACTGAGAAATAGCATTTCCATGAACGTGGCAAAGACATCTTTTGTAAATGCTTGATGAAAATTGTTTCATGACTAGGAAGAGCCACAGAAGTGTTACTGCAAGGATGCACAGGCAGGTAAGATATATATATATATATAAACATTTTATCTAAATTCAGTGATAACACAGTACCTAAAGTATTTTCACATTTTTCTAGGCTTCTCACTGGGGAGGTGAAAATGAACAGCAGAAGATGTATTCATCCTGCATCTTGAGCTACTTCTACAGTTTGAAGGAACACTTTGTGCATCAAGGAAATGTGCTCCAACACACACTAAGTGAACCTTTCCCTTTCAACGTTCTGCTCTAAAAATTGTTTGAAACTGGGGAAAATACACCGTGTTCTACTATGCAAATAGCAACTTCCCTGTATAATTATAGTGCATTTTGCTGAGAATTGCATCATGACTAGAATACTACCAAGAGGGCAAACATTTAACCACTATTCTTAGTTTGTTAGAAAATTTTTCCCACATTACATAAACACGTACACACCCGGACTTGGGCAGCACCATCAATCTTTTCATTGTTTTTACTTTAGTAAAGGAACAGCTATTTTTCATTTCAGTAGCTTTATTTTTATTAATGTTATGAAACAGGTATTAAATTTTCTCCTTCAGCTTTCTTCACTGTTATTCTTCCCTTGTCTTCAACACAGTTGCCTAAACTTTCTGTACTGGCATGCTGATTTTTAAAAAAGTCCTTAGAACTTTGGTAAAAGAATTCACTTCTAAATGAGTATTGAACAGAAGAAGAGTGTCAAGGAGATTCTCCTGATGTTTTGTTAAAATGAATGTGTGCACAGCTGACAAAAGCACAAAGAGGATGTATTAATAGGATCGCACACACTAATCAGAAGCAGCAAAATCAAAACATAGTGGATTATTGAAAATATCATCAAAACTTTGCAAGCTCTTCCATATGTTGACTATAAGTATGAACCATGCAAAATTCCTCTGAACAGATACAGCCTTATATGATTTTAATTCTAGACATATCTCTGACAAAGAGTCAGCCAGTTCGGGGTAAGCACACCTGAGCAAGTCACGTTGAAAGAAGAAACACAACAGCTAAGAAATAAGCAGCTCAAAAGCTAACATTGGCATATACTGAGTACATATTAGAGCATCTGACTGGTTATATGTCTGAATTCAATTTTTCATTTCTTGGCCTGAAGGATGCTCAAATACAGAATGTATTCTGCTCCCAAAAACTCCTGTACAGACTTAGTGTTAAAACAAAAAGGGTATGGTATTCTAACGCTGCAGGGTAAAATAAATTCCTTATTTTCTTCCCAATACTTGTTCCACTTTTTTACAAAGAACAAACGGTCAACTAAATGAAAATTTTGAAAATTATTCTTTTATCATAAAACAATATACTTGTTCCTTTTAATGACACAACATTCAAAACATTGCTATTGCTTTTTCTGAATATAGTATTTCTACAAATAGGCTATTCTACAAATTAGGCTTTGCTTTGTTTGCTTCTGCAAGGTGTTCACACATATTTGTAACCTAACCAGAGCTATACTGCTTGTATGAGGGATCTTGTTTCTTGTCTTTCCCTATGAACAAATTCATAAAGAAAATGATAAAAACCCACCCAGCTGAAGTCAGTATTGATATCCATCACAACGTGGGTACATATCAAAACATACAACAGACAGAAGTAATACCACTGATCCTTCTGCCAGACCAAGCAGGGACAGACACCCACTGCCACCCAGGCCCCTCCACAGCCCACTAGATCCTTTTTGTGTGCCTGAAGGAAGAGAGAAGGTCTAGCATTAGAGGAAGATGTTTACTTCCCACACCAAAGAAAAGGGACAAGTAACTGTGCTTCACTGTCCAAGGATGCAGAGAATCCCTTGAAACAAGCCTGCTCAGATAAAACTTGATCTTTTGAGCAGCCAGTTGGAGAAAGACTGCTGTAGCATGGATTCAGCTGTTAGCAACAAGCAGGTAATGTACAACTCCTCTGATCTTTCACCTCACATGGCTATTGCTTTGTCTTCACCAATAATGGTTTGTTGGGGGACAGTAGTTTTAAAGACAAGACAAAATGTGCAAGACTTAGCTTAAAATTCATATAGAGATAAGATCTGTCAGGTATAATTAGCATTGCATGCCCATTCTTGGGGTTGAGTTGATCTGTTTTAACCTTGTAGGCAAAATCAAAAGTTGTGTCTCCCCTACAGTTTTTACAGCTTATATATTCTAATTATTTCACAATGAAAAAGCACATTTTTTTTGATTGAAGAAAGTATTTTGCCTGCACAAATAATAGCAAGTTAGCAAAGAGCTGCTGCTGCAGACACAGCACTTCTGAGGAAACCTGTGCTCTGCACACACATTTTAAAGTCACCTCTCACCCATGCCTCTGAGCTGTCCAAGTAAAACAAGCTATACTGGTAAAATAAACACATTTTGCCAATAAGTACACTTGACTTTGTTCCAGTGCAGGTGTACTCTCAAAAACCTTCTTCATACCCCAACCAACAACGCCAGAAGACATTTGGAGCAGCGACAAGACTTAGAGGGTAACGCCCAACTTTTCCACCCCGTGATTCACACGTTTCCTCCAGTGCCATGCCAGGCTCCTACACCCCAGAACCTCCCCAGTGCTTCCCTGAAAAGCCTGATCTACTGGGATTGCACAAAGCAGAGGCACTGCACGTGCCCGGGGTGATGCAGCCACCTACCTGCTGCTCTGGAGCCCACAGAAGGCGGCAGCCAAGGCAGGGTGGCTGCCCCATGTGCAGAGGTTCTTTCCAGGGGACCTTGGGGAAGCAGGACAATGAGGTGCAGGCCACAGAATGAGCTCCCAGACCCAGGGATGCTCGGGGACACTCTGTGCCAGCACACCACAGCAACCAGAGCGGTTCTGGGGTCAGAACCAGCCTTCAGTTCTTGTCTGCCTTCCATCTACTTACCCCTCTAGTGAACCCAAAGCTTCATTAGCCTAAAACACACCTCCCAAAAAGGCATCTGGCTTCAACTTATGTATCTGACAAGGAAGAAAAATCAGATATTTTTGCAGTAATTTGTTTCAATGGCAGATCAAATCTATTGTTAAGCCACACATCCTTTGAATATCTGAAACCTCTTTGTTTTAACATCTGTATTTCCAATTATGATTGCCATCCTTTCTCTGTTACAGCTTTTTTCTCCCTTTCTTTAAATTTCATTAGTTAGATATTATATTGACCTCTTGACCTTCACAGTAATTAGAAAAAAAAAAAAAATCTCCTTATGTCTCATTATTTTAAAGCTTTTTTCCCAGTCTTTAAATACTGCAGGTCTTTTCTACCTTTCTAATTTAGAAGGTATCAAAGTGCCTACTCAAAACAGTGAAAGCATAACTGCTGAAAAGTTCTGGAGCTCTCCTAAAATCTTAATAGGGATGAACTAGCACACAAAATTTCATCTGGATCTCCATTCCCCAAAAAATTAAATAACCTGTTGCAAGTTTAAATGCTTTAAGTTTCTAACATTTAGAAGTATAGAGAATATTTCCATCCCTAGTCAACAGAAAGAATGCTACTTATCATTATTTCATCAAGGAAAGAAAAAGCTATTAAATCATCAATTTATTTACATTATCCAGAGAGAAGAGCTATAAATACAACTCTTGTTTTATAAATATTTAATCAGCTTAGCAACAATTAGAATAATTTTATCCCACATGGGTTATGCTATCTTTGATTAAAAACCTCAAGGGGGAAAAAAACTGTTGTTTTTTCCTTTTTTTCCCTCCCCTTTCTCACCCACAACCAAGGGGATGGAAGCCACAGCATGGTCATTCAAAATTAGGTTGTAAGAAGCAAATGAAGAGCACATGGCAAAAATGTTATATTCTCCTTCCACATAAAATTATCATTGTGCTGCTGCCACTGTAATCCTTGAATACCCTTGAGCAAAGAGCAGTTATTGATTTGAGCCAAATTATCTGTGCCAAGGGAACGTGTAGGAGTGGAGAACATGGGACAGCCTAACACTTAAATGAATTGTGTCTTATCATCTGCTAATGTGACCATTAGTGTGGAAAGCCCCTCAGTCCCACTGTACTGCCTTCCTTATTCTTCCTTTCTTATTGTCAGGAAAGAAAATGCCTTTTCCCATCCCTTACAAGGAACATATTCAGGGAGCAGCAGTGAGAGAACCCAAAGCAAGTCGTGCCCCCTGATTCCTTCAATACTATCCTTTGTCTCACTTTAAAAATGCTACTGTAACATGTAGAACTCAGGAAAGATAACCAACCATACCTGAACTTGCTGAAAAACATGACCCACCCTCACGCTCCCCAGAAACACACTCCATATATTCAATACCATTGTGGTACTTGATGGATGAGAAACCAAAGGCTTATGCAAGTCAGAACTTGCAGACATTTCCCAACTTCAATACGTTCCACCTCTACTAAAAGTGAAAGCTGCAGTCTACCCTCTCCAGGGCTTCATTTACTGCCTCATTTCTTATTCCAGACAATCAGTTTCCAGCAAAACTTGAAAGCCCGTGCTCCCTCACCATGCAACATAGGAAGCCAGATTTTCCTCCTGTACTGTAGACATGTGCTTTTGTACAAGTTCTACTAGCAGATTGTTGCTTAAGAGAAACAGACTGGCAGTGAGAAACAGCTCAGCAGCTTGGCATTTGTTCTACTTGTGTAACCCTTCACAAACAACCTCGCATTTCTATGAAGGCAACAAACATCTGCTCTGTACACATACAAATATTAAATAATCCAGAAGCTGCAATGCCGTTTAAAAATCAGCTAAATGGACACAGAGAAACAAAACATGATTCACATTCTCATGCTTTAAGACCTAGAGGTGAAATTGAGTGAAATTCTTGCAAAGACCAGCACCCAGCTGGGCACCTACATGAGTTCCCATAAATAAGAGGGACAAGACCATACAAGAGCAAAATCACACAGAGCTGCTTATCCCATTGTCCCAAGCTGCCAGGACATGGTGTTAAGTACTGCTGTTGGAGGAAGTCAGAAGTGCTGCAGAACACAGGAAAACACTTGGAGAAGAGCGGGAGTTGAGAATGGAGAGGTGCAATCCAAGCAGAGCTGTTCAGTGCACGCTCATGTATCAGAGAACTGTGAGAAAACACAGTGGTCCTGGCTCACCGTGGCTGAAGATTACCAAAACCCAACAATCTCCTCACAGTCTTGGCAGTTTTCTGACTGCCTTTGAAATATCACTCTAAGCAGTAAAAATAAAGAAAATCAAGCCTGAGCATTATGTCTGAAACTTGAAATGTGTAAAAGTCTGAAGTATTTATTTGGGACAACTAGGGAATTACATTCCTATGGATGAGATTAAGCATGGTCTGAAACACTTTGTAAGTATTTTTTAAATCCTCAGAGAGGTGTCTATTCTGAAATTGCATTGTCATATCCCAGCCTGTACTTACAGGGGAGCAGACAAATTACAATTAGTTTTCAAGAACACACAAAAAATATATATAACCTGTATGGCAACACAGTTTGTAACACAAACTGCCTTATCATTATCATACTTATTCATGCTACAGAGTAGATTTACTATTTATATTTATCAGATTTACTTTGAGTTTTACTATTAATAAACTATTCTGTGCATACAGAAGTGGAAATTCACACTTTTTATTTCCTTTTTATTGAGAGTGCCATGGTAGCAAAGTTGGAAACTTATTATTCTATCCAGATTTTCAATACATGTAGAATACAAAAAGCTCAACTTATTTATTCAGTCCACTAAATTTCTCCAAAACACTTAAGAGTCATTCTCCCTCCCACCAAATGCTCTTCAGAACTCCTATAGTCAGTGTACATGCTGATGGCCAGAGCAAACTTACACACAATGTAACTCCCTTCCAGAGCAAAACAGAGAAATGGGAACTGATAATTCCAAAACCACATTCTGAGAAACCCCAACCGTTACTTTTCTTGAACTATTTTTAGGAGAGCTTATTCACAGGACTTCTCTAATACAAAGTGACACACTACTATTTGCCCCGAATCTGATCATTGTGACTCCATCTATTGATCCCATACTGCATTACTGACTGCACAGCTCTCCACCAGAGAGCAAAATTACGTTTGTTTGGTTTTTTTACTTAAAAGGAGAGCATCAAGAAGAGATGTGAACCCTAACTTGGTTGAAATCGTATCCATTAAACTAAAGTTTATTTTTGTAAACCATAGCAGTGTATTTGACTTTAGAACACAGCAGTCTCAATTTGTACTATTTTAAATTGGAACACTGAAATAGGAATCATGTTCAAAATCTAAGGTGGGAAAAGGCTGAAGCTACTCTTGTTCACAGAAGATATCCCTACAGATATCCCTCCAATTCAAAACAAAAACCATTCTGTTGGTATCCTGTACATTCTTACTGTGCTTACAAATCTATTAGGATTGCTGTCAGAGAGGGCTACAGGTACTTTGTAGGTGCCTTAAGCACATGTTCCTGCTCTGCCACTGTTCTTTGTAAAACTCACTCTTCAAAGCTTAATAGCCTGTGACAAAAACTAATCCTTAAAACTGAGAACATGGGATTTGGGAAAAGAGCCTGGAAGAAAAGGGGGAAAATAATGACAGTTTTTCTACGTTTCAAAGACTGGGTCAAAGTGGCCTCATGAAACTCACACCCTCAGCTCTTTCTTGGCTGGTTTCTGTCTGATTCAGCTGTGCAAGTAAATCCCGAGGAGATGGGCAGTGGCAGAAGGGGCTGTTTCACAAGGGCCAAGCCAAGGTCTCTCGGGAGGCTGCAGCTGCCCTGGGCACGCAGGCACTGCCTGGCTTTTGTTTTCCAGAACAGGCAGAAAACACATTTTCCCCCTCCCTTGTCTGGGAAACAGGAAACAGATTCTTATAAAGCCTCTCCCACATACAGACTGGGCAGGAAAAAGGTGGAGTTTGGCAACATTAAGATTTGTTCTTCAAATGCAGACCAGTAATTATTGTAAGGTAAGCGACAGGGTGGCTGAGCTTACTAATGTTTACTCACCCTGCTGGCTGCTGTTTTCAAATGTATTTATACTTCATGTAGACTTACCTATAAATGTAAAAATCAGTTATTTTTACCTGAATTTTCAGGTGGCGAAACCCTTGCACAGACTTTATTTACCTTTGCATAAATGCAACGAATGTACATAAATGTCTTTTTCAATAACTGTACGAGTTAATTCATTCTTAGGAGCCTTATAAAGTGGCTAGACATTTTTATCCATGTTTTATAAACTATGCTGTTCCAAGTGGAGAATACAGCTCCCCAGAGCACAGGAAAGTTCTACACCTCCACTTCAGAAACCATAAAACAGTAGTAATATTGTCTTTAGCTCAGAGGGGAAAAAAAATTATTAGGACAGAAATGTGTGTGGGTTTTCTAGGAAGGTCACTCACTTGTTAATTAATCTGTGAGTTTGAAAGGACAGATCTTGTTGATCAAATGTGCATCAGAACACATATTAAAAATTAGTAACAGAAAAAGAATTAGTAAGAACAGAAAAAGTTCTCCACTGGGAAAAAAAAACACCAAGATGTTGGTTTGACAGTATTTGTTATGAGCTACCCAAGAAAAAAGTCCTAAAATAGCTTGACTGCATCACATACTAAGTTTGAGATGTTATTCACCTTTGCAGGAAGCATCTAACATCCAGACTGCTCAGTGTTAGAGTGCTAATCCAATGGGAATCCGCCTCTATTTCTTCAAAAGTCACATTCCAACCATTGAGACATTTAAATTTTTTTAGGGAAAAAATTAAATGAACCTGCAAAAAATCTGATTTCTTTCAGTTCCTACACAGGTACCTAAACTTGTGCTTGTCAGGGTCAGACTCAACAGTCTTTTAGAACTTACAAATAAAAAAGAAAGTTTTTTTAGTAATCTTAAGTGCGGTGTCTTGAGCACTTTACAAAACTTCAGCCCATAAAAATATTTAAATATGTAGTCAGTATAATACCTGTTCAGTGTTCTGTGAGCCATCACTCATTACAAAAATCCTCTCACAAGCTCCCTGAAATCAAATTATAATGAAAAAATGATTAAATGCCCCACAGAAAATGCCTTGTTACTGTATCTTGAATACACCCATAATTAAAACTGACTGGGAAGGCAGACACTTGTCTTGAAAAATAATGTGTTCAACACCTTTGAGTAATGTAGCTGCATGACTGCTGTGAAATAAAGCACCCAAGCCAATAAACCCAACAGGCACAGAGTCAGCAGCAGTGGTGCTGCAGCTCCCTCCCATTCAGCAGGAGCCTCTTGCCAATGCATGAGGCTCCTGATCCTTGGCACCCCATGGCATCACTGCTGTTCTCTCCCACACAGAATAAGTTAAAGAACTCCCAGTTTCTTTTAGCTAAGCTGGCAGCACTAAGCAAAGTGATGGTATATGCTGCACTGTTGGCAGGACATAGCTCTGGGAATTGAAGGCTTCTAAAAAATCATTAACAAGTTTTGTCTTTTGCTTTTTCTTCCTTAGCTTAAAAGGGGGCCATATTCAAGAGTCCCCTCAAGACAGCTACAAGGAAGGAAACTCCAATTTACATCATCATTAGTATAGGTATGGTTTGACAGTGGGCATGGGAAGAAAGCATGCTCCTATTCCCTTTTAATGGAAAGTCTGAATTCACTGAAAAATGCTTTTTCAATGGCTACATTTAATGCAATTATTCAGGATCCTTTCAAAGCAACAACCCATTAAAAACCTCTAGTCCTCAAAGCATCTTAGGGGGAAGAAGCAGAAATAAATTATCCACTGCATATGAAGCTTCTGTATCTGCAACTCCCAGTAACTGGTATAAAAGCTGACAGTTAATTTACTGCCCCTAGTTATTACTAATGAGCTATAAATTTGGCTGTTAATAGTTCTGGTGTAAAACAGAGGAATTATATGGCCAGTTTGAGTGGGCACTTCTTACCCTGCATGTATTCGACTTTCATTCTAAGCCCCGACCACAGCACGTACTCCAGAGAGCAGTTTACTAGGGAGAGGGGGAGGTGGCAGAGAAGGTGTCAAAAAAAGATTTTACAGATTAGGCATCTGAAGTGTTTTGTTGATCCCTGTTCTGGCCCCAGATTGTCAATGGAACATCTCTGTAGTACTCAGATCCTGAGATGAGCACTTCCTACCACCTGAGATTCTGTATAAGAGCAAGGACAACAGTTCTCCTGAGTTTGTGTCACAACACTGTTTTATATAAAGAGGTGAGACATTCCCATTAAGTTACTACATACAATATGGGGGGATTAGAAAAAGAAAAAAAAAAGAAAGAACAGCTAGAGAGAGAGAATACACACACACACACACAAGACCTGCAACAGCACATTCTGGAGTTCTGAATAAAATCTTTGCTTCTGGTAGAGACTAATAAAATATCCATGAAGAGCTGCTGTTAGCTGCACATAGATAAGCTATGAGAATGAATATATATTCCTACAGGGTTAATTTAAGTATTTCCAAAAGTTTGGAGACCAACTAATCAGGCCAGTTTTAAGAGTATGTATCAAAATGAGCATACTTTTGTGCCACAGTCCAAGTCTTAATCATCTTTTTCATATTAAAAACAAAACAAAACCAAAAACTTTTCTAATATGATACTAAAGTATCAACTGGCATAGAGCACTGCAGTTTCAGAATTACATAATAAAATTATTTTACACTGCATGCCCCAGTGATCTGTATAACTGGCTGACAAAGAGGTTACCCCCCCAAAAAACCCATTTGATATTTAATGTAAATACTTATTTTCTGTAAGTCATCTAGAGCATTCACCATGAAGAAGGCCTAGTTCCAAATCCATATTTGGGAATAACACTATTAATATAACAATAATGACTCACAGTGCAAGTTCTAATGAAATCTTTTATTTAGAGGCATTACATTTATAATACTTTCCCCATATAAGGCTTGCAGTTTAAGCCTTTACACATGCATTGTTAGTGAATATAAAAATGCTTAAACTACTTTTGAATGTTCACCCATGCAAAAAAATTTCCAAAGAAAACACATGTGAGGTCATAAATCTTGTGTTACAGGACAAATCCTACGTGCACAGCTGGGCTGAATATAAAGGGCAATAGAATGAATCACAGAGTGGTCTGGGTTGGAAGGGACCTTAAAGGTCATCCAGTCCAACCCCACTGCAGTGGGCAGGGAACCTTCCACTAGACCATGTTGCTGAGAGCCTCATCCAGCCTGGCCTCAAACACTTGCAGGGATGGGGCTGCATCCACAGCCTCCCCATAATCTGTTCCAGGGCCTCACCACCCTCACAGTAGAGCATTCCCTCTCTTTCAGTTTGACCCCCTTACTCCTTGTCCTGTTATTAGAGTTCCTGATAAAGAATCCCTCTCCTGCTTGCCTGTAGGCTCCCTTCACATTCTGGAAGGCTGTTTGAGTTCTCCATACAACCTTCTCCAGGCTGAACAACCCCTAAGTTTCTACAAACTACTTCCTAAAATTTTCTCAGCCTTGAATAGTTTAAATAGTTTAAAGGAACAAAAAATACTCCCAACCCTCTATAAAACAAACACTGTTCCTGAAGGTGAAGATTTACTCAAAGATCCAGAATTACAGTTCTAGAACTGGTTTGGTATTTTGCACTGTATTTTGAACTTAGCAAACATAGAGCAAGGTGGACAGCAGCAGGAGTGTCTGGGATGCATAAATAATGCCAAAATGTCATGGAACTGCTGCAAATGGTAAGTGACTGTCACCACAGGGTGACTGGGAAACTGTCAGTCCTGCTGTTTGCTTTCAGGACCCTTGCATTCCTCATCAACCTTCTTCTCCAGTTTGTGATGCCTCCATAACCTCTCCACACTGTTCCTGCAGTAGAGCCAGCAGTAAAACAAATGAGGCTTCCCCCAAGCAGAGCACAGGAGCCAGAACCTGCAGGAGTGAAGCTTCACAGCACAGTGGGGCAGCAGTGGCCAGACACAGTCAGAAACCCTTTCTGCCTGTGGGAAATGGTGTGACACTGGAATCCTATCCCCATCATTTGGCTAAGTCACTGTGCAGCAATGGAATGGTAAACATGGGGTGCAGGGGAGTGGAGTGGGAGACTTGAGCAAAGTATTTTGTAAAGGAAACTTCTGCTGTTTATAGCATGAGAGTTTTTGCCTCCTTTTGCCTGTTCTCCCTCTGTACACACCCAGCAGTCAGAGCTGCCTTAGATGTCTACACCCAAACACTGCTGAAACTCCATTCCAGCATACACTGCAGCGACCCTCCTCCTCCAAAAGTGAGCAAAATAAAGGCATTTTAATGACGTATGAGAAGCCATCTCACTTTGTTACTGAGGCAGGTGAATGAGGATCACAGTCAGCTTCAGGAAGTGTAGAGTAAACCTGTAAGTAAGTTACAAACGAGGAGAGGGCTCTAGCTGACCCAGAAAGTACTGAGATACCCCCAGGCTCAGCCAGGAGTGCTGGCATTTTGTACCTTAGCTTGCATTTTCTGACACCATAGAACATTCTAAAGACTACTCTCCAAAAATGGATTCCCAACCAAAAAACCCCTAGGGTTGATAATCTACGTTTTTGGCCCTAATCTGATAAATTTGTGCTGTGCTTTCCAAGGATAACAGTCTGTACTGCTACCCTTAGATTTCCCCGTTTTTCATGACAGAAAATGTGGTAATTTGGGAGGACTGCAAAGCAGTTCAAACAGCTGCTTCTCCTCAGATAAGATATTTGGGTGTTCATACTACCTCAGTCTGCCAGACGAGCTATTTCAATGGGCTTTCATGAGCTGTTTGTCACATCCTTCAAAGATATTTTTCCTGCAGTTGCAATGAGACTTAATAAAAAGGCCTTCTGAAGCAGACTTACTATGTTCTTTCCAATTTCTACTTTTTTGGGCAAAACAAACATAAGATACTACTTTCTCTCCTTGGCTTGCTTTACGTCAGTACAAGACGGAAGCACACAAGAAAAACAAATTCTTTTTCAATTTCAGTGCTTGGCTCAAAATCAAAAATCATTAGTTTAAAGCAGTGGCTTGGAAAAGAGGAAACATCTTGAGGCCAACAATATTTTTTTATCAGTGAGCATCCATTAATCATTAAGATATTCCAAAGTATTTTGTCCCCATCCAACTTGAAATTGTTTCAAGGCAGTGGTTAGTTCTGACTATGATAATATATAATCACCTTCATGTACACACAGACCCGAGATGAATGCAGGAGAAAAACAAAAAAAAAAAAACCTCCAAAAAAAACCCAAAAAACCCCCACCCCAACAAACCTTCCATGCAGAGTGGAACTCAAAGAACATTTTTACAAGGGCCCAGGGCAGTGCTGAGCAGAGGGGAGATGTCACACTATTTGAACTCTCGGGTGAAACACCAATGAATCAATGTCACAAGTTAAACACAAACCTTTTGAGAAAATTGAGCAAGTGCACCTCAGCAGCACAGGCATGAGGTGCTAAACTGCAAATATTGCATTTTCAAAGCTTTCACCCCCACCACGTTTACGAATGCATGATCTAGCTATGTTCTTTTGGCACTTAATGTCCCAGGAAAACATGCCACACAGCAGTTATTCAGCAGTGCAGAGTCACGTAGGGCAATGATGAGAAGATAAAAATTAGTTAATTTACATCTAAAGGTTTTAAATTGCACTACACATTTGTTTCAGCATATAATCTCTTGCACATGCTGAATAATGTTCAGTTCCATCACCCTAGGTTTGGGATGACCACTGTGCAGGAGATGCAGAGATTATTGCTCAGTTTTAACAGCCATCTTCACAGAGTTGACAAGCTTCTGAACCTGAACTTTCAGACCAAATGTGGTCACTTGGCCTTGTCAAAATTACCAGGACAAGCACAAAAGAATCATCACATGGCTCTCTGGCCAGGGTCATCAGAAAGCCCAGTGTGGGTGCAATTTGTACCTTGTAGGCTGTTGGTCAGTATTCCCAATGCCACAGGGTTGGAAGTCAACAAGTTGCCAGCTGTCCAGCAGAGGTGGTCACTTGTACAAGTGGACAGTCTACTTAGCACTGCAGCAAAGCCTTCCTGCAGAGGGCAGGGCCATTGTGCAGGGACACCAGAAGGGCACAGCCCTGTCTGCACCACTGTGAAGGTGACAGGAATGCACAGGCCTGTACATTATGATTGAAAAGACACAGGAAGTTTAGATCACACGACCAAAGTTCAAGCTGCATTAAGGTCGTGTCTTGTGAAATGCATGCTTGGATTTACACCCTTCCTTAAACTGAAGTCATTAGGAGAAAAAGAGGAAATAGATGTGTAATAAACAGTATTTGTTATTTGACACCCTAAAACCCTGCAAAGACTTACACTGAGTATCAGGGACAAGAGAAGACAAAAGAAGAAATAGCAATTGCAAAGAGAAAAAAATTAATACTGCCATGATTACAGTGCCAGTGCATTTTTCATGTCACTGTGTCACAACACAGCACCAAGCAAATAAAGGACTATCTCCCAAGCTGAGATGACCTTCAAAAGGGATCGTTTATCCAAAGAAACTTTGCAATGCAAAGAAATACAATCAGCATACGGCAGGATAGCACACAACAGCAAAGCTGACTTAACAATATGGTCTAAGAGATGCTGGCAGGTAAGATTTCTATGTCAGTCTCAGCAAGATAAAGTGGGTCTTCTAACTCAGTGTCCTCTGATGAATCTCAGCACCAGACCCCTCTGTCTCCACAAGCCTTACCATTACCCATTTCAACAAGCAAGAGCAAACATGCCCATGTCCAGTGAGACCTGCTCAAAGAATGCTATAAATCACTGTTTCTAAGTGAAACTCTGGATTTTAATTGTGTTTCCCGTTTATGTTTGTACAGTTCTTACACTAGTGTCAAGTGAGGTACGATGGAACAGCAGAAGAGTGAGGCAGGGGAGGCTTTTTGCTGGTATTAGGTTGGAAATTATCTTTAAGTATCTCAGCTGCCCTTGCAATCTCACTCCCTCTTTATGAGTTTACAACTGCAATCAGAGTCTGACCAAATCATACCTGATGAAAAAAACTTATTATCATGATCACTTTTGCTAGACATCCTTGTTTAAAATCCCCTTTTTTCTTGTTTGGTTTGAGGGGTGTTGGTTTTGGCGATTTTTTTTTTTTGCTTTTTTTTATTTTGGGGGGGGGTTTTTTTTGTGTTTTTTTGGGGGGGGTGTTGGGGTTTTTTGTGTTTTGGTTTTTTTGTTTAGTTTTTTGTTTACTTGTTTGTCATTTGGTTGGTTTTGTTTTTTTCATAATAAAGTTTTCCTGCACTGCAGTGTAGAGAGCACTCCCACAGTAACTATCTGTCCTACACTCCACCCCAATGAGCTCCCCTCTCCTCAAGTGACCTGCACAACAGGGTGCCTCTCCACCTGACAAGTGGAACACGCTGTCCCAAACAAAAACCCTTGAAGATCAAAACAAGCTTTTCTGCTGACATGGCAAAAGTTTAGGCTAAACAGGAAAACATACTTGAAGCTCTTTTTCCATTACCTTGCAATATTAAACCATCTAGGCAAGAGATAAACATAAAAGGAATTTCTTTAATTAGATAAATCAACTCCTCAGCATCTGTTGTTTAATAAAGTAAAGCAGATCAGCATGTTAGAATCAGATAATATTGAAGTCTTCCACAAACTCACAGCTGAAGCTTCTTTTTCATGCAAGCGTTTGGGTGCCACTGGTTTTACTCTCTGTAATACAACACTTCCAGTTAAATGCTCGCTGTAAAGTGCAATGCCAGGTACACACTGGGCCACAACAAGTGAAATTCCTTAAAATGATTATGCATCATCTCGCAAGTCAGAACAAGGCAGAACAGATGCACGGGGTGATCTTGCACAATATATTTCCCTGAAGTTCTATACCGTGCATTCATTTTTAATAAAACTCAAATCCATTAAAGATTGTGCTTCTTGTAACTAAAGTCTAAAAAAATTCCTTTAACATAAGCAATATCCATTACCTCTTGCTTTTCAGCATCGTTTCTTAATTGACTCTCTAAGATAAACTCTCAAAGGTCATAACATCTGCAAAAAAGCCAAGCTAATGAGAATGTATTCTTAGCCTCTCTCCTTAGCCTCTCTAAATGTTAAGGTCAATCCCACTGAGGGACAAATTCATCTTACAGCTTAAAACCAAACACTAAGATAGTAACTTTCAATTATGTTTGATCTTGTATGCAGTCAGATAATGGCATTTTTATTACAGTCATAAAAAAATGTTAAGGATGTGCCAGAAAGATGTTAACACTCATCTACTTTGACATTAAGGAAACCTGATGCAAATCGAATTTTGTAATTTTTAAAAATCAAATGTAAACATATTTTGGCAAAGCAAAAGATCCTTCTAAGTGGCATTGGGCAAACCAGTGCAGGCAAAAGCCAGTGAACAGCACTGCCACAGTATTCACAATGCATCTGGGCTGGGATCTGCCTCTCCTGTGCAGAGATTGCCACTTGGCTGCAGCGTGGACAGGGAGTTCAAGAGGCACCGTGGGGTGAGTCTGCACACCTGTACTCTGAAGCACATCCACAGCACATCTGGGCTTTTCAGGAGCACAGCACTAAGGCAGCTGCAGCAGGCAGCACTTACTCACTACAGAGGGTTAAAGGCAGCTGATGAAGTGACACCCCGAGACTAACATCCTTCTTCCTTTGTCAAGTCACCTGCCAGCTGCAGGTAAACACTTACCACAAGTCCTCTTCAGACCAGCTAAGCTGTGCTCAGAAATAAAACTTACCTCATATGAGGACACACAAGAATCTGCTTTAGTAAAAATCAAACGCAGTCATTAAAAAAAAAAACATTTACCTGAAAAGGTTCTATTTTCAGTTTTTATAAAATTCCTTGAATAAGGAATATTTAATGCATTATCATCTTTCCAGTTATGGTATATTCTCTGTTACTGAGAAGATGTAACAGCAGAGAGAAATAAAATCAGAATTTTTATATTCACAAAGCTAGTAAAGTAGCTCAGAGTAGGAGTTTCAAGTATTAAAAACTTAAACTAATTCTTCAGACTGGCAAAATTTAAAGTAATTTGTATTCTGTGTCAGGGAGCATCACATTTAATGAATAAGCTCTTTTTTGTATCTAAAGCTGGAAAATACTTAGAATAATTACCACAGGCACTTCTTCAGGAATCACAGAGTTCATGGCTAATGTTTCATGGCTTTACTGTGCAGATCCACCCCATTTCAACATACAGACAACTCTAGCATGCCCCCACCAAATGCACATGCTGTAAAAGCAAACCCAACAAGATGCAGAAGAAAACAAGCTGAATAAACTGCACATTTCCTATGCTGTGATTCTCTGTTCTTTTTGAGACAAAAGACATGGCCATTATTTCATGTACCCCGTCACTAGAAAGGAAAATAAACCTCCTGTTTTCACGTGGTTTTAATGATGAAGTTTCAAAAGAGGATGCAGGCTCTTTCTTACCCATTCAGTGTGTATGACCCATTCCTCCTGAGTCTCATATTTGCAGATAAGAATCTTAGGAAAAAGTCCAGAATGAGGTGGTTTGTCCTCTGCAGCACCAGAATACAGGCACCTGTTTGGTGGTTGCGCTTTTTGTTCACCAGGGGATCTCTTTCCTGTTTCTCTGAGTCAGCAGTGGGGAACAATGCGAAAGCACCGCCGGAGCCACTGAGCAGGAAGCCCAGAGGAAACTGCCTGCAGCCACACAGGAGTCTGGAGGTGTAAAATCTCCCCAACTGCACCTCTCACAAAACCTTGGAGCCCACTAAGGAAAAGCAGCAAAAACTCACAAAGACGTTATGAAGTACCTAAAGCTCTCCCTGGGCGCACAAGAATAAATTTTGTGGAAAGCTGTAGTTTATCAGCGAGCTGCTCTTCTTCTGAATAGCCTGAAAGCAGCTTCAGATCTATTCCCTCCTGCTCACCAGCCCTGCTGCAACTATTACTCAAGCACTACTCTAAGAGCACTAGGCAACTAAACAAGAAGCCCTAGATAACAAATATTCATGGTTTTGGGTTTTTTCTCCTCCGAGTATCAAGTTAGAAGTTACACACATGTGGAAAGGGACATACGATTAGTGGTTAAAAGGCTTATTTTCCTTGTAGTGGGTTAAAACCAGGCAGATCTAAAGTCATGCTCGAATGCTGCAGGGAAAAATATCCTCTAGCAGTCCAGTGCTGGGCAAGCTGCCCTGCATAAATCACAGGATTGCACTGGCTCTGATGAGGCTGTCTTCCTGCCCTTTCTGCTCACCCTGCCATTCCCTGATAGCTGCAAACCAAACAGCTGCACAGCTGAATGTCCAGTGAGTCTACCACAATGCAAAAATCACTCCAGGTATTTGTCCATCATTTACTGTCTGTGAGCAGATCAACACCGACTTAACAAATCCCACGAAAAATATTTTTATCAATGGATTTTGAAATGGCCATCACTTGTGGCCCAGGTGAAACTGCTTTAGGATAATGGGAAAACTACACACTAGACAAATATAAAGATTAAATATTCACTACCTAAAAAACCAGAAGCAATCAATCCCATAGAACTCTGGCCCGAGTAAAACATTATTCTTATTTGAATGGCTCAAATGTCTAAAGACAGTATGCCTGTCAAGCTGCATTTTTATTTTAAGTAGTTTAACAGTTATAGAAAACTAGCCTAAAAAAAAGAATTATTTTATTTCTTTGTAGGTGCCTCAGATTGTACAGTTAAGTGTAATCAAGAATACCTATATAGGGACTGTAGATCACAAATGTTGAGAGTAAAAGAGTTACACTGAACTACAGGCTGAAGAAATCATCGTGGTCCTGTTGATAAAAGGTAATGAGATGGAGCTGTACAAACATGCTGCATCTGCAGAAATTCTCAGCATCTATCTGGCCTAATCTGGAGCTCTGTGCTCAACTCATGGCACCCCAGTTGAAGGCAGATGCAGAATTACCTGGAGTCCAGAGAGCATCACGAAGATTATCTGTTGTACAGATGCAAAAACTGAGGGAGAAAAACAAGCCAACACCTTCAAGAACGTAAAGAGAAAGAAAACAAAATGTTCTTCCTGCTGTGTCCATCACAAAGGCATTTGAATTAAGCAATAAACACACCAGGTTAGGATTATTTTGCCTGGTATGTGTGTGTATTTGGGTTTTAAGTACAGGAATAGATTACAGAGTGTGCATTATTGCAGGCCTTTGAGATGATCTTGCTCCAGAGCTGGGGACGGAGTAGGTGACCTCTGCAGGTGTCTCTCATCCCTCCCTTTCTATGATTTGCTCCCAGTTCTAGCTGGCACAGAAAAATGAAAATTGTGCTGCTTAACCATAACACAAACTAGCTCAAGTCACACCAGACGAGAGCATGCTTTAGAATTTCCTGTTCAAAATAAGACAGAGCAGCCAGGACTCCACATAGGTCCAATACATTATGAGCACAGTGGTGCCAGCACTCTGTTTTTATCATATATATTCTGAGAGAGAATGCTACCTCATGTTCTCCTCAGCTTTACAAAAACCCTCCCTCTGCACTGGCTAGCACCAGGGCACAATTATTCCAGTTGCTATGGTCAGGGCCTGCTGTCCCTCAGGAGCTGGCCAAGATTCCCTATGGCCACGGAACAGCTCGGAGTCAGGTCCCTGTGGGCAACTACCTACCTATGAGTGCTGAGTAAAGCACAGACACATTCTTGGAAACTTATCAAAGTAAACTAGGATGATTTATTTGGCTAATAATTTAGAGAATTAAAAAAAAAAAAAGTTAAAGTTAATAAATCAAAAATTGTACATTAAGGTAATTCCTAAACGCTCTGCAAACCCATCTCAAATTAAAACTTGTACTCAGTTTTCTCCTTGGAATATGAGATTTTAGAGAGGTCACCTTAAATCCAAGCTCAGAGTAAAATCCAGGCTCTGGTATGTTTGCAGTTTTACTGGAAAGAAAAGATACATCTGACAGTATAACTGAATCATATATGACACTGGGCTTTCTTTGGGTACCCACTAATTTGCTTTGGAGGTGCAACAGCAATATGGAACATGGGAGCTGTGATGAGATGGTGTCTAATAACTATTACTTAACAGCAATTGACTACTATTCTAAACTGAAGAATCATACAATTTTTTAGTTTAATTAAAAAAAAAAAAAAAAAAAAAAAAAAAAAAAAAGCAGACTGCCCCACTGCTTTTTCAAGCACCTTTCTTAAGGTGCTTAAAATGTAAACATATTTTGGCAAAGCAAAAGATCCTTCTAAGTGGCATTGGGCAAACCAGTGCAGGCATTTATTAAATTTTATTAAATTTAAGTGATTTACCCATGAATTTTCTGAGCATTTTGCTTCCACTGGCTACCTAATTTTTTCAAAATTAATTTCAGAATTCTGCTACTGAAAGCAGCTGCTGGTTTTTTCAAAACTCTGCCTCTGCAGAAAGTCATCAATTCCTTTTTTTCTTTTTCACTCCCCCATGCTCTTTCAGGATTACAGCAGCACAAGGGTATGTGTTCTTTAACATCTCCATCTGAAAACTATTATAGGAAACCAGCAACTAAATATAAACTGTCCAATCAGAGCCAGAGTCAGCCACATCGATGCTGGGATCCCAAAATGCTATCTTGGACAAAAGAACTTACCACAGAAACACAGCTAAGCCTGCTTGCCAACACAACTGCCTCAGAAACAATGAATTCCTGCTTTGGAGAGGCCTTCTGGAGAAACGTGTTTTGTTAACAGAGATTAAAAAGCCCCTTATTTTCAGTCAACATGAAGATGATAAACTCGCTGAATAGGCAACTCCACGGTGAGGCAATGTGCTGTAGACATTATCTCCTCCAGTATTTGCAATTAGCTGCACCTGAAGAAATCCTCTTCTCCTCTCTCTCCCTACACGTACGCATTCCAGAGACCATACACAAGCTGAATCATCCTCACTGTGGTGAAGGTACATGGGAGAAGGGAAAACATCTTTATGTCTCCTTAGGATCCCTTCTGACAAATAAAGTGTTCATCCAGCCTACTTCTCTTTTATTCCCTCTCCCAAGCAGAATCCATAAACTTTAGCATGGATTTTTTTGTTCTCAGGCTAAACAGTCATCCAATTACTGCTCTGCTTCCAAGGGGAATTTCAACAGCACTATTTGGCCCAGTTATTCTGGACACTAGCTCAAAGACCAGTTCTTTAGATAACATAAATTAGCATGGATGATTTACCATTTTCAACCATGTCCCAGCTACTCTGAGCTTTGAAAACATCATTAAAAGATCTATTTCAATTCCTGTTAAATGAATTCCCATTTAATAAGGAAATGTACATGTTAAGTAAAAGGCTGAGTACAGAAGAGAATAGTCAGTCCTCCACTACTTGGACAGACTTACAGTACACTCAGAGCTTAATTATTCTTCCAGGGGGAGCTTTGCATATGAATGAAACATCTTTCTACATCTAAAAAGAAATACTCACTAGCAACCTCAGTTCTCCACATCTGGTCAGGAAAGAGAGGAGACAGAGTGCCCATATGTACCCTATTTGCCAGAGCCACGGTTTTCACAAATGTTAGAAAGTTACTTCTACAGTATATTTATTGTTATTTTATAGGCACATGTTGATTCTCTTTTGAAAAATCTATTTGAATTTGTCTATTTGACTACTGTAGAAACAATTTACTCTCTTTCTCCTGGAAAACACTCACTAACTTAATGCTTAGTCTTGTTTTCTACTGTCTTGCATCATATCTTGTATTTAAGGACTGTCCAAGTTTATTCCCAAGATATTCAATGAAATACTGAACTGTTACAAGAAACAAATTTGAGGCTGCTTTTCTGGGCTGATTATACACTTACAGCACTGCACCAAACAGTGGGTCAGCCAGGTTCACCTTACTTCCACCTAACTACTTACACAGTTCAGACTTAATTTAAGCATTGATATTAGGGGAGCAAAGATCTTCCATATCACTATCAATTGTTGCTTGATAGGGAGTGAAAAAGTAAAAGAGGAGCAGGAGAACAGGAATATTTACTCTAAGACATAGCTAGATGTAAATGTTATCCCCAGATTCTTCTGATTCATTTGGCATGTGAAGATAGTGCTGCCTCAGCTTCAGAGCTGAAGAGATTTCTTTGCCAAACTTGTAAAGAAATCCCATTACACTGGAGATTCTGGCTTAGTATTGAAAAAAAAGGAAAAACCCCTGTGTAGGGACACTACAATGGTCAATATATAAATGAAAGTTGTAATACATTTCCTATAGCCAAAGAGAAAGCTATAACAGGGGAGAAGTCTTTAATCCTCTTTTTAGGAGAAGATTTTTTGGTTTGGTTTGGTTTTTCTAACGAATACAACAGGCAGTCCTGATTTAAAGCAAAAATGACAGCAGCACTGAAAGGGTTATTGCAAGCTGTTTATAATAAGCAAACCAGGACAGTGTTGGAGAAAGTTACAGAACTGTAATAACAGAACAGCAATCCGCCTGGAAACGGAAAAGGGTGGGTGAGCAGTTTCTACCGGACCAGGGCAAAAGCCAGGGTTTATAAATTTAGAAAAAAATACACACCCACACAAAACGTCTCAAGTAAGAGGATAGGGGACGAGGGGGAAAAAAAGAAAGGGAAAAAACCTCACACACACCATTTTACAAGGCCTTTATATAAATTTTGCCTAATCATTCTTAATGGACATCTGCCCAAGGCTTAATACAGGAAAGACCAAGCTTTCAGTGTGTGCCAAACTGTCTGAAACACAAACCTCTGGCACACTGCCTGCTTTGATCCCCCACTTGGGGCAGTTTCCTGGAGATAGGCTTGGAGCAAACGAATACAGACACATCGCTCCTTGGAAGGGCCAGCCAAAAGAGTTAATGTAAAGTTCAGTACTGGACTTCACGGTACTCAAGTGCATTCTTTTCAATTTACTTTAAATGATTTTTAGGTTTTAAAAACAGAAGCAGCTGGGCAGAATTCAGTAATTAGTTTTGGTGTTAGAGAGAGATCCTTACATAGGACAAAGAAAAAGAAATGCTTCAGTGGGAGGTGAAGGCTGCCCTGATTCACGCAGATGGGCACGGGGACAACAGGTATTTATATAACTCTGGCAAAGGGCTGTAGAGCATGAAGACCCCCTTTCAGATCAGCCCCCAAAACTCTGTCCATCTCAAAGGAAGTCTCATAAAGTAACATAAAAAATAGTAAGAGAAGACTGATGTTCTTGGCAAGAGCAGCGAGCAGGTAATTTAGAGCAGGCACTGCCCCTTCAGCCCAAGAACAGGAAAGAACTGTATGAGTTCCCAACATGCTCCACCCAACAAGTCCCAGTCGGTATAAAAGTCTCTGCTGCAAAATTTAGCTGATGATACAATCCAGGAGAAGTCTGGAAGTACCACAGAGGGAGAACAGGAGAGATATTTCTGAGAAAGAGCCTTTAGCTAAAATTAAACACGATCAGGCACATACAAATCCCTGAAGCCAACAAAACATGCAGAAAGAAAAACAGTCAAGTTTTCTATGGCACAACTGGCTTCTTTCCTTTTATCCTTTTTTTTTTTTTTTAATTTAGCCAAGTGGTCTTACACTAAGGTGCTAAAAGCTACAAGCAATTTTTCAACTAAAACAAAGTTTAAAGCTCGACTGGTTTTATTAATAATGAAACAGTACCCAGATTCCAATACAAAAACAGCATATCCAACAAGTAAAACTTTTTTAATAGCGAATCCTTAAGAAAGTAAAGGAAGGAAAAGTCTTTAAACACTAAAAAAGGCTGTAATTTTGGTCAAATATAGAACAAATCATTAAAAACAAGAGGTATCAGGAAATACAACTGGATAACACATTTATAAGTTTTATAAAATAGATCACGTGCCATATATAGGTGAGTACAACAAGTATACAATATGGGCTCAGTCACTATAATATTTTAAATTTGAAACAAATGAAAAGTGCCAGGCCCTCACTCTGAATCTCCTTTTCAACCTGATTATAAGCTTGGTCTTGCACATCCTCCCCAGTATCCTCAAGGATTCATTTATCTCTTCCATTGCCACCCTTGATACTGCACGGACACGCTGAAGGGACTCTGGAATGCCCCATCACAAGAGGGTAAAGGACATGTACTTCAATCCCAAATTCAGATTGCTGATACAGATGCTTACTGTCAAGTATTATAAAATAAATTATTTATTTAAGGAATTTTAACATTTACAGCTGTAAAAGAGGACAAATCTGGCAGCCAGTAAGTTGTTCTCTTGCAGTTCCTAATTCAGAAGGGTCTATGCAAAAGTGAGGAAAAATGCACACACTGATGAACTCTCTGCACTTCAGCATCCAGTATAAATCTCGGTAAAGGAACACTTCTGCACCCATGGAATGTGGTTGGCTTTGACCCAAGGAATTATGTGCGGGAACTGGGGGTGGGACACCAAGATCAGCAACAAGAAAGTGTAAAATCAACACATACATTACAGGAAAACTATTACAATCAGAAGCTCTAAGCTAATCTATCACTTGCTGACTGGTATGAAAAGAGGACAAAAGTGGAAACTTGAGTATATCAGGAATAAATTATGATCATAAAAAAAAAAATCATCCTGCATTATCAGACATCCTTTATGCTCTACCTTCAGAGAGAAGCAAAATAACTGTCTCAAAAGAAACAAATACAATATTATTTTTGCAGATTATCCTGTACTTCAGATTAATGGACAAAATGAAACAGCTTCTCTGAAGTGCTAAGTGAAAAATACTTTGTGTGTCAGTGGCAAAGGCAGCAACATAAATCATTTGAACACTGGCTTTTTTAGGCAATCCTAACAAAGCCCTTGCCAAATTTGACTTCAGCTGCTGTTATTCACATTTTTGCTAGATCCTAAATGTTCAATAAAAAGTCTTTGTAGACAAATCCCAGGCATAAGCCCAGTCATCCATCCTTCAAAGAAAGGCAAGAATACCTCACCCCAGTCAGAGTGTGGATCTCATATTTGAGAGCATCAGAACATTAACTAACATTTACATAGCACTTTTGGAAATTTTAACAGCACTCTGGAAAAGAGCCCTCAGTCCCTGCAACCTGTGTCAGTCATTGTTAGAGTCATTACAGTGGAAAAACCCAGGAGGAAATGGTTACAAAGTGAAGCAGATAAAAGGAAATTACTTGGAAAGAGAATCAGAAAGTCAGTGCTGTTTCTGTCTTTCCCCATTACTGAGGATAAGACAACACAAGGCACCATCCACATGCTGCCTTTTCATTGTGTTTGCTCAGGCACAACAGTGAACGTGGAGTAAAACTCTACTGGACTTTCAAGATCAGAGAATAGAAAATTCTAGCTAGCTATAAAATACTCCCTGATACTTTAACAATTTAAGGCTAGGAACAAAAAATTTGCTACATCTCCCAGTTGGCATCCTCCACTTTGGTATCTCTCTTCCCGAAGTGTAAAGCAGCAATAACAACACTTTGGGAAACACTCGGGCAGTCAAAATACAGAGTTTAGGATTTAGTGGGATGAAGTGTCAAAGCCAAACATCAAAGGAAAGAATACCGTAATTCAGAGATCTTCAACTCTCAATTCAAACCTCAGTGCCTAGGCCTCCTGCCTTTCAAAATACCTCTTACATGAGAGAAGGTGCATCTGAGTTCCCAGTAACTGCCCTTCATTCTCTCATCTGCAGGCACACACACACACCTTCTCTAAACATTTTTGCTGAACATGGAACTCAGCTCTCAAGGCAATATGGTAGACAAAGCTTCAAAGATTCTTACTTTATATGCTGCCATTCTGAAGTGGAAAAAAAAAAATACAGGAAGAAATTGTACAGCCTCTACTAAATTTCATCCAAACTTTGCACCACTGCTGCCTGGCCACACTTCTGCTTTTAGACTTCCAGCGACAAGTAGTCCCTCGAGTTTACAGTGGGAAAACCTACAATGTAAGGCAATCCCTAACTCCTCACTTACATAATGTATCCCATCTCCATAAGCAGTCTTATAGCATAAAAGCATTTAGCCTAGAGAACTGATCCTTAGCACCTTCAGAGACATGGCAATATATTTCTTCAGTAGCAACAGATGATCAGAGAGAACAAAGCATCTTGGGAATGAGACATCTCCCTCCTGGCAAAAGATGGAGCAATTTTACATTAAAAGCAGAATTTCCAAGCTGCCAGTGTAATTCTAACCCTTTTAGTGTGCCATTACCTAGATGAAGGACAACTTAAGGGGAACAAGTAATCTTGAAGACCCAGGTTAGATGAGAACCAGTTTTGGCTGAAAACCAAGGGGTGACTCAGTTTAAATTTTAAAAACTAACTGCCAAATTAATGAAGTAAAAAAATTTCTTATGACAGGTTAGAGTTACCTGAAAGCCACCATGTTTTGCAGTTTTTAACATCCTTTCTTATGAAAGGTTCCTGGAAGACTTTAACCATCATCAGTTTAGGCCCACATGCAAATATAATGATCAAATACCTTTCTTTGCTTCAAGCATGACTAAGGAAGGATACACATCTCATAGCCCACTCTTTCCTCACAAAAAACCTCTGCCACCTACATATCTTAATTAAGATTGCAGTTTTGTTACGCTTCCCTTCTTTATGGATTCCTTTTTTACTTCTTCCAAGATTTAAAAGGAATATTAAGAGTAGAGTTGTTGCTTTTAACATTTCTAGTTGTGTCTACCAGTCCATTTCCAACAGAACACACCTTCATTAACTGCAGTGAGTGAAACACTGACAGGACATTCACAGAGGTTGGGACCTTATGTTCAAGAGGAGGCTGGGTACCTGCTTGAGCCATTCCTTATATACACTTCAAATAGAATCCTTAGTACAGAATTTCAATTTACACCCCGGTGGTCTAAGATAAACCTTGAGTGCTTAAAGCTTGCTCTTTGGGGTCACAATCACAACGTTGCTAGTTTGTATTCATGATCCAGGCGAATTCATGTCCAAGTCAACCATGAAACCCACTCGATTTTTTTGTTCCCATCAGATGGGCAAAAGAGAGCCTAAACTTGCGTAGGAGAAGGGTGATTCGCCTTACATACTATTCTGTAGCATTTATTTATCTAATGTCTTATCGTTGTTGCTGTTGTTATTTACTTCCTTATTTTGCTTGGATTTTTAGTGCAAGTTCATGTAATTTTGCTAGAAGTCGCTAAGCTACAGTAATCAAAGCAGTCTTGCCTGCAGTGCTGTGAACAGGACGCAAGCGACAGCTAAGCTAATTAGCATGGAATTGTCTAAGGTCAATTAGCACATCATTAGCCAGGCCATTTACATCTCTGCAAAGTGGAGCATTCTCCAGCTTTAGACAGCGGAATGGGACAAAACCGGATTAAATTGCTTAGGGTCAAACGGAGTAGATGAGTAGGAGTTTAAACTCCAGTAGCTCGAGTAGCTCAGAATGGGCCATTTTCACACTATGCCCTCGTCCTGCTGACACCACCTTCTGTCAGATGCTTAAAGAGAGAGACAGAGCAAGCCTATCTACCAGGAAATGTTAACATCCGCTTACACTGAGTAAATCTCGTTTCTTTACTTGAACGAAACAAAAAACAAAGGACCAATTAGCAAAAAAATGCCTGGCTGTATGTCCACAGTCACATCATTCAATAAAAGTAAAAACTAAGAATAATCAGCACCTATAACCATCATATCCAGAAGCAAAATTAAAAAAAAACCAAAACAAAACACGCAAACAAACAAAACCCCCACAAAAAAACCCACAAAGAAAACCTCCCAACCAAGACACAGTACAGGTTGTCCTAAACTTGCTTCTAGATCAATAAGCAAAACTTTACAAAGTATCTAGAGAGAGCAACGTTTAAAGGGATTTGACTGGGGTAATAAAGAAGGATTTTTTTTTTGTCCCCTNACCACAAAGAAAACCTCCTAACCAAGACACAGTACAGGTTGTCCTAAACTTGCTTCTAGATCAATAAGCAAAACTTTACAAAGTATCTAGAGAGAGCAACGTTTTAAGGGATTTGACTGGGGTAATAAATAGGGATTTTTTTTGTCCCATGGATTTTAGATATGTACTACACAGTCCATACCCAAAAAGCTGTACATTAAGGTGATTTTGGGCATGCAATGTCAACCAAGCCAAGTTTCAAAACCCAGCAGTCCAAGACCGCAGGGCTGCTGCACACACAGATTGTAGAGGCATCTTTTACAGTGGCATTTGCTCTGCCAGCCCAGACAAGCAAGCCAGGCAAAGACTGCTAGGTTCAGCTCCAGGTGAGGAGAGAAGGAAACCTCTAATAACTGGGATTCCTTCTGCCTCTAGCAGAGCTGGCATTTCTTCAGCCTTCTCCTTATCTGTAATTTGCAGCCATACTCACTCCATGATTGTTTTTAACCTTTATATTAAACTCTCTTTCACATCCAACACCAGCACAGGGTCGTTCAGTTTTTCACGTGCCCATGTGAGAGCTGAAAGGGCCTATAAAGAAATGGTACAAAGCAAATTTTACACTGCGTGGTTTCTCCAGCTTTGACCTGTCCTCACTCCAACCTGCAACCCTCACCTCTTTTCTCCACATACTCCAGATAATAAGAAAAATCATCACTGTGTTTTAACTCCACACATCATCATTACAAGTCAACTTGCACACAACCGCCCTTATTTAAAAATTTGGGGTAGATCATCATTCACAAAAACACTGTTTTTCCCTTCTGACAACTAATTCAATGAAAAATTATAGTCCATTGATCTATATCGCCAGACTCTCCACATGCTAGAACAATAATGGATTCTCTGCTTGTTTTAGAAACAAACAAACAAAAAAACCACCTCAGTACATTGATAAAAAGTAAGATAAAGCTCAGCTTGGAGCAGTGAAAATTAGGAAGGGATATTATACTTCTGCTGTTAACCTTTAAAAATACACCCATTTGAAGTTTAAATGAAGAAAAGCTTTATTCTTCTGTGAAGTGATAAAAATCCCAAGGCTCTTCAGTTTTTATGAAGCATTACTAGTTTAGCTCCTATACCAGATATAATAGTTCTTATAAAGCTTTGCTGCAGGCTGTCAGCATTTTATTTCATTTTGGTATTTTTAACAGCAGCATTTGGTTTTCCTCATACACTGCAGTTCTGTAAGAATACATACATCAAATAATTAGGATCATCATGAGAGATGCCTTATCTCTATCTCTGAAGGTGCAGTGCCAAATAAATTATTATGGAGGTACCTGTGAAACACACTACATCCAGAATACTCGTCCATCTCATTCCTTTATTTTTTCTGTTCCAGTTCCCTCATCTCCTAAAGGGCAGTTGATATTTTGGACTCATGACCTGGCTTAGAAACAGCACTGTAACACTTGATTATCTGCTAACACAGGTCACCATTTTTATTAACTTAATGACCAAAATAATTTCAAGTCCACATACTACAAGGTTTTTCGACTTACACACATTAGAATCAGGCTTGCTGTCAAGGCCATCTTTTCATTCCTTTTCACTCACAGTTCACATATTTTAGTGCAATCACAGAAACCCCAGTTAGTTCCCTTCTGTGGGACCAGCAACTCTACTATTGCAGACTCCATGACAACACAGAGATAATTCACATTACAGGTCAAGCAGAAAGTAATCATGTGCTATACAGAAAGCACGTGGATTGTGTATTTGCATGAATATTTTTATGTAAAATTCCACCTCTTACCTGCAGGAATTTTCTTAAAATTCCATCACTGTGCTCCCCAAAAACTCTTATGACAAATTTGACAAACCCCACAAAAGCACAGAAGCAAGTGCTTGAAGAGGAAAAGTGACTGTAGTGAGTTTTGACTAAGCATATTAGAAACAATTACATGTTAATCTTTATGCTGTGTTTTGTCCTTCTCTATAGACAGTATCAATTTAAAAGGTCTTTTCTTTATTTTACCTGGTGAAACAAAGGTGTAAAAAACCTGCCATGAACTCAGCCAGCTTCTTGAGAAGTCAGGATTTTTTTTTGCCTGACTAAAATTACACTAAATCACCTGTGTGCTCTTTCCCTATATCCAGAGAAAGATCTGCCCTATCCAGGTTGTTGCACTGCACTATGCTACAACTACACATATGCCACAATCCAAGAAAGGTTATAACATTTCTAAAAATGCTGCAGAAGCATCCAGCAGCAACCTAAAAAAATCACAGGATTTACAAAGAGATGAGATATGCATAAAAGAAAATACTTTCTTTCAGCAAAGAATCGGCAATTACTCATGTAAACACGGACAATCTACCAAAATTCCTTTTCTTCAAGCTGCTGCTCTAAGGAAGGACTAATGACATTTAGGAAAAAGTTTGCAAATGAAAAGAACATGCCACACAGCTCTTAAACTCAGCAAAGAATCCAGTTTACCCCTATTCAATACTGAGACATTTAAGAATTCAGGATTTTTTTTTTTCTCCAAACAATCATGAAAAGTAATGAGCTGGCACAGAGATCATGCTATCCACTATTCATTTTCTTTAATCAAGAACAAGATGCTTTTAAGTCTATAAACTGGTATTTAACTTTGCAACACTATGCAGCTCTACTCTGTGCTATGGAGTTGGAAATGCATCCAGAAGCTGGAGAACAACATAACCTAAGCACAAAAAGCCTGCACTCCCCCTAATTACAGATTCAAATGGTAGCTGTGTGTGGAGCCTCTGGAATAATTACAGTCCTTACTGGTACACTCTAAGGGATGATATATCGAGTAATTGAGAGGGAAACAAAAATAGAATAAATCTTCTAGCAGTAAAGATATTGCTGTGAAAGGATCTACTTTTTCCATTACAAGAAGTTTATAATATTCATCTGGCTTTCAAATGCAGAGCTATTATTCAACATTTAAATTAGTATTCCTAGAATAAGATTTGTCTAACAGGCTTTTATTTGCTGAACAAGTACTGTGAGGAACCTGAAAATTACTGTTACTGCATCGACACGATCCTCATTCCAAACCTGTATCTTCTGCTCTTAGGTCTCATGCTGTAATTGCCCCATTAATTTTCAATCAAATCATAAACTACCTGCAGTGATCTCACCAAGAAGGCTGCCAGCCCATGTAGCTGATTAAACAGTTGCTCTGGAAACTTCCTCTCTTACCCAGAAACTGAGTTACAGCTCAGTTCTAGCAGGCCAGTGAGTGCTGACACTTGATGCACACTTCACTGCCAGTCAGTAACAAGAAATGTCCCACCACCTTCACATGGGATATTGTCGGAATCCAGAATGCAGAGAGTATTTCTCTGCATGTTTTAAAGGATCCAAACCTTCTGACAAATACTACTTTAAACCTCTGTCCATGGAAAGGGCTTCCTAGGCTTTGGGATGAGACAGAATTTTCAAGAATGTAAATTAGATACTAGCATGATATGTAATTTATCACAGGGTGAGAAATTGAAATTTTTGGGTTTGTTAGAATGGTTAAGTAGATGAAGACAAGATGGAGGATCCTTGTGGTTTTTAGGCTTCTTCCTCCTTCTCCATCTACTCCATATCCTGCAGTGTTGGGAACATGGGACGATTGGTCAGAATTTGCTGCAGTGCAGAGTTATGTGAATAGAAGTTTAGTTAGTAATTGGTAGAAAAGAAGAAATAATGTATGTACTTGGTGATTTTCTGTGTTAGAGGCTTTTTGGGGCTCTTTGGTGTCCTTTCTCCTTCACTCTAGGCTGGTGTAAAGCCTGGTGTGCAGAAATTGCTGATAAGGAAAGAATAAACAACCTGGAGAACGAGAACAACCAAGAGTCCCGTTAGTTTTTCACTTAACAAGGACTTAATGAAAAGGCTTTCCCTATCAGGGAAGAGACATGTGGGAGAGGTAGAACTCCTGCAGGATATGCAGTAAATATTTGAGGATATGCTTATTTTTCAGTTTCATTTTTCAGAATCATTAAGTGAAGGAAAATTGCTCAGTTAAGCACAGAGTGTAACTTTCTCTAGTACCAGTACCTGGGCCTGCTAAGAGCATCCTCTAGAGGATAATGGCCCTGAAATCTCATGATGAGATGTTTATTGTGTGCATTGAAAAGCTCAGTAACAGGAAGGAGCTGCTTCCATGACCACACTCTTTGAGACATCTTGAGAAATGAAAACTTACGTCATTTCCACTTAATACTCAGAGGCCAGCACACAAAGCAAAAAACCATTCACAGTTATCTGGCTGGTTACCCTTAAAATTGCAAAGCAGGTGATGCAAAGAATTCTCACTCTAAGGTTTCCCTGGAGATTTAAGGAGCTCTTACAAGAAAAGACAGGTGATACGATTAGCTGACATTTCCATTCTGAGAAGAATACAAAGGCTGTGCCACCCTCATAACTCAGAAAGGAGTAACATTATTCTCCAGTATTATAACACTTATTAAAGCACACTACAGGAATAAAATATCATAGCTCACTGACTTTCCTATGTGAGAAAAATAATTTTAGGGGAACACTGCTCACTCATCATCTAACCTGACTGCAAAAAAACCCACCAAAAACCATACTTAAGCAACACAGAGCTTGCTGACAACATCAGGATCAAATTTCAGAGTGGCTGGCACCACTTTATCTTTCTATAAACCTGTCTGATTTCAAAGTCCCTAATATGCCACGGGCTACAAATTTAAGTGAAGTGACCCTTTGTACAAGGGAAAGAGATCCAAATCACTCAGATGAACCCCTGCAACAGACAAGTAAGATGCCCTCAAATATATATAAAGCAGTAAATGGAGGGATATTCAGGGCCTGAAGGAAAGGCTGTGCATCTCCTAATGCAGCACAGCAGCTCTCCTTATCTGCCCCTCACCCTTACCAGCACCATGACCCCCAGAGCGGCTCCCCCCTCCAACCCTCCGAGTCTCAGACACTTCCTGTCTCCAGTGGCATTTATTTTCAGCCCTCAAGATTCCTTTCTATACGTTCCAGGAACCCTCTAGCCATCCTCTGTCCAGATGGCAGACTACAGATGAAGGGAACAGGGTCTTGGAGAGTCTTTTCTTGGCCTGCTTCTCGGCAGCCTGCTGGAACTCGGAGGCAGGCTGAGTCTTGCACAGACAAGGCTCTGTTGCGCTGCAAAAGCCCTTCAATCCTTCTCCACAGTTTTCCTCAATGCCCTCTTTGTCCTCAAACAAATTTGTCTTAAACCTTTTAACGGCCTCTGCTTTCCAGGGGCATACTTTACACAATCTACTCCCTACAAAGCTGCAGAAAGCCAATAAAAGGGCAAAGGAAAAGGGTCTGAACAGACAACCAGTGCCTCCATTTTCACTACAAAGCAGAGGCTACTTTGACAAGCAGATGCAGAAGAAAAAGGTAGATGACAGGTCAGAGTCCTGTAGATCCCTGTTGTCTGCAGGAGATTTTCTGGAACATGATAGAAACACAAGTTTATTACTCACTTTCATCAAGGATCATCACCCTACAATGAGCTATTTTCAAACTCTGACTCTCCCAGATCACTAGTCCTTAACTCTGAGACAACAGAACCAGCTTATTCTGTAATCACAAGGACCAACACAGCGTCTCTCTCACCAACATTATACCTTCATGTACAAGCTTCAGAGAATGACTGACGACCCTTGAGAAACTAAAAATTTTACCAAAAAAAATTTCATTCTCTTTTTTTTCTTTCTAACTGAAGCTTCACTGAACAACAGTTTCATAATATTTAGTAAGATCTATTCATGACTGCTTTGACTCTATTCATATCAAAGGCTATGACATTACTTGATTTATTATATATATAATGAAACACTATTTCCAAGAGCCAAGAGGGTTTAAATCTGAAATAAAGCTGGATGTTTCAGAGTAGAATACATTTAGGCATAAACTATTCTAAAATCAAATGCACTAAGCAAAGCCAGTTCCTCATTTAAAGACTGGAGCTGTAAGGAAAGCTCTAATGTAGCTCTTGGCCAGAGAGATGACTTTAGGAAATGAACAGCAAGAGAAAGAACAAATTGGAGAACTTCAGTAAAACCCAACAGAGGTAGGAAAAGAGAAGTTACAGACAAACTGCCACAGCACAAAAAAAATCTCAGTTTAATATAGGACCTTAAAATTCCAGCACCTAAAAGGAAAACAACAGAACAGTGAACCGGTGGCAAAATATGTCTTTGCCTTTTGAAGGTCAATACAAAAATGTATCTTCCTTGTGAGGGGAAACTAACCCAGTCTAGAGGCACTGCAGTGCCACCATCACACTGGCAATGACATTTTTTAGTCTAATACTAGATCTTTAACTTTACCACTGATTTTGGAAGCTAGCTGACTATGTCCTTCTATTGCTTTCATCATTTTCATGTCATAAAACTGCCTATGAGATGTTTCTTTAGTCTCATTTTGAGCAGAAAATAAAAAACACATACAAAAACTGTCTTGAAGTAAGTTCACCACTCCTTTATAGGACACTTTGAAAACAAAATCCTATAAATAAGCTGTATGAGTTACCCTGGCTAGACTTTTATTGCATATACTATGTTTTTATTTTTGTTAGCATTTATACATTACTAGAAAACAATTTTTTTCAGAGACATGCATAAAAATCTTAAAAATAATCTCAAAATAGTTTAAATTCTTTCCGATAACTCCTTTCATTGAAGGGGTGTGATCTATTTGCTTGTTAGTATAATATACTAACTGCATGATAATATCCACAGCTCCTCCCACAAGCATTAAGGATTGTCTCATTGAGATTTATCTGCTCTTATGAAATATCCACTCTGTGATTTACAGTAATTTACTGTGTAATAGGTGTAGCAGATGAACTGGTTTTAAGTTCCTGTCTTATCTCTTCCCTTCTTAAGCTCCTCAATAGATTAAAAAAGGTGCAGCTTCATCAGAAATTATTTGATTCAATATATACGTCCACAATCAATGATTGGCTACACCTAATTACATATCAACTAATTATATCATCCTAAAATCTGACCTAGAAATAATGATATTTAAATCAGTTACCAACCACCCACAAACCTTACCTAATATGAGCGACATGAAACACAGGTGGAATGGACTGGGTACCAAGATCATAGAAAATTAAGTCCATCAGCTGTAGAGTCAATGCAACACAAGAGGACACAGCAAACCACTCCCACCATGATCCAAGGCTCCCATCCCCTTGCCACTGGGAAGATGGATTTCAGTGTTTATTAACCAGACAGTGGGACAGAAGCTGGATAAAGAAAGCAACTACATAGAGTGGAACAAAATCCAGCAAGTGCAGCATCACATTTGGCCTCTGATCTGAAGCCATGTCATCTGATGACACCCTTGGCAAGAGCTTTCACACCAGCCTTTCCCTGGTTGACTCTCTAGCCAGCATGTGTCTAGAAAACTTTACAGGAGAGTAAGAGCATGGAATGAAAAAAAAAATCCTCCTAAAACTCATACAGTTAGTGATGCTTTAAAGAAAACCTAGGAAAAACATACAGAATTTAAATAGCCAGAGAAGGCCAAGGGAGGTAAGTGACTGAGGGAAAGTAGAGAAGCCAGTGACTGCTGGGACACCTGGACAGACAGTCATCCACCAGGACACACCTTCAGAGCAAAGAACAAATCCAAACACTTGTGATTAATGGAGATGACAACTGCTTTAGCTGTTAAATTCTACATGTTGTGGCTTTTAAAGCAGGATGAGAAGTGCACATGCCTGGTACAGCAGCTAGAGCTAAGCTAACAGCCCTAGGGGCAAGTAAATGGACAAATAATTTTGCACTGACTATTTTTGGCAAGATATTAAGAAAAAAGACATTGCTGCCTTGGAAGTTAAGCATTACTTCCACATCCTTGTTTTCAATCCTGTTTTTAAAGTTAAGATCAGTCTAACATTTAACGTGCAATGACCATTCTCCTTGCATCTCAGCATCATGGAACTCAGCGCAAAAAAACTCCAACAGGCTGCAGGAAGAGCAGGAACAAAAGGCTAAAGTTCATATTGCTGATCTCTCAGTTTTATGAGAATCAAGGTCTACCTATGTCATGAAAATAATGCAAGATAATCATACAGAAGCTGAGACATGAACCCTATGGACTAGTAAACTTGAAAAAAGGAGATGCTGAAGCCACAGGCAATTTTATTAGAGCATCTATCTTTCCAGTAATGATATTTTCCACCATCACCCTTCTCTCTTTGTAAGCTGCAGAGGGATTTCTCACACTGATTATAAGCTAAATAAATGGCTACACAGCATTTCTTTCACATTCTATACTGAAAATAGGACTTACACTGAAAATGGACCTTAATGGAATCCAGCTAAATAGTCACCAAATGCCTATGCCATTCTCCAAGGGTTAGGCTACACTCAGACTCTTTTCCACATGTATTCTTCTCTGCCTTACATTGCTATCTGAATAGCTTCCCACCAAAGTTTTTTTTAAAGAAAGCAACTATGATTTTTTGGCTAATAAGTGCTAAGAAAATCTTTGTTCTGAGAGCCCCGTATCCTGTTACCAACACAGGAACGCCTCTGAACTTGGGTGGTTTTGTCAGTAGAGCATTGGCCTGTGTAACAGATAAAAAATTAAGTATTTACCTCTAGTAAATATACCCCTCAATATCCTTTCCTTTATTACTCTATTCGCCCTGGCACTCCCTGTCAAAATCACCATTTCTTTGAATGGGAAATGAAATCCTTTATTCAACACCACAGACAGCCACTGGCATTTAGAACTGACTGCTAAGGAACCAGTCATTGTTACAAAACTATGGACTAGGCAAAAGCTTCCATCTACAGTATTTTTAAATGATTGACATTGCTGTGGTTTTCAGAAAAGAAAGGTATTTTCTGCTATTGCTGATAAAAAGAATGGGTGGAGTACTAAGAATCCTTGGAAACCAGATAAACTACACTGGCAGAAGCAGCAGGATAGAACGGCAAGAATTCCTGCCCATACAACATGTCAAGTAATATCTGGGGGAGGGGAAAAAATCTCCATATCTCCATGATTTCAAGATCACTCCACCACCCTACTCATATTACTTCAGTTTTTTGCAAGTCAAATGTCTGTTCTGAGGTTGTGGCTCAGAAACCTAAAATAACATTATATTACTGAGAAGAGCTCTTCAAACTGCCAAAACAGTCTCCATATCTTCCCTACCAACAGCTCTATCTACTCAGCTAGTGTCAAACAGGTACTTGAATATAAGAAGTGAAAAGGATACCTGGGGGGGGGGAAAGTGGAACCCAGAGAAAAATAAATTTTAGACCGTTTTTAGTGTGTCAAGACTGTGACAGCATCTGAGGAAAACTGAAGGTTAGAAATTTGGCTCTGCCACAGATCCAGCAAGATGCAGAAGCATTATAGATTGGCTCAGCTGCCAGTCTACACAAAGTCTAGAAATCAGGTGCACTCAGTCTGTCCAGAGAGGCTCTTAAATGATTGTAATTTGGCAGAAAGCACACCTGCCTTTTAGTGCATTTGCCTTATTCTATTTTCTGTGCCTAAAACTGGAGAGGACCATCAGATAGAGCTGTAGTAAAGTTAGAAAGAGAGAAAATGGATTCCTGATATGCTGTCTCTGTACCAAGTTTTTACCAGTTCTACTTCCTAACCTAGGAAGACTCCTCAAACACAGATTAAAAAATCAGAGCAAATTTCTCATCTCTTGCAGACACCACCTGCAAAGCATGAAAGAAATTACATCATTTAAATTTTAAAAAATGTTTCACAACTTCAGGGCAATTCAAATCAAGCACAGAGTGACAAGACAGATTCTGCAGATAAGTCTCTTGGTCTAAACACATTGAGGGCAACATAGGAGTTTACTGAAGAAAGGTCAGAGGGAAACAGCACTTGTAATGAGAGTTCAGTAAACTTCTCCTATCCTCAAGTTTTGTTTCATGCAAAGATATGAGGCAAAAATAGATGACTAACATTTGTTACCATCAGGAAAGGTTAGCTTGAAGTAGAAAAGCCCGACAGGAAAGACACTTGGGATTTTGATTTTCTCCCTCTCTGCTGCTGCTTCCTCCATCCACTCCTCCTTTCCCTTCTTCAGCTAAACTCCTTCCCAGCTTCTGTATGCACAGTACCAGCTCATGTCCACACATGCCTGTGCTAGTTAATGTCTAAAATTGCCTTACCAGCAGCAGCGCAGCGAGCAGATGATGAATTCCATTCCAACAAAACCAACAGCAGGGGATTTCCGACAAGACGGCAAGAGAGTAAAACACGGTTCAGACACTCAAAGAAACATGGGAAGCCCAAGATAACTGATTACTGAGACACAGCCTGAAATACCACTAGCACTTTTCCAGAATTCAGCAAGATGCAACTTCTGGCAGGCAAAGTGAAAAACAGAAAAAGGTGCTGCTCTAGAGAACAGGCATACATAGCTCGTTCTTGAAAAGATAGCTGCACAAAAGAAAGAAATAGGCTTTCTGCCTTTCTTCAATCTATCAGAATAACTGTTATCTATAGTTTCCTCCTCGTCTTTTAGGGTAGGACTGTTTAAAATTAAAAAAGCCTCCTCCTCCCAACAAATGAAGAGATAGCAACTATTTTGATAATGCTTTCCTCTATCTAGTTCTGCCGACCTTTCAAGTCAGTTTGGAAGCAAAGAAACAGTAATAGTAAAACAATAAATAAGTAATGAGAACTACTTTTTCCAATCCTTCCTTTTCTCTTTCACAACATTAATTCCAGTGACTCAGACATATTACATTCCATAATGTCTGTTGAGTCTGTTGCTTTCTCTAAAACTTAACTCTCTTTCTTGAAAAGGGTTAAAACAGTTGGATTATACCTATTTTGTAAGATTTCATAAACTCCATTCATCTTTCTGCTTATTAGACAAGAGGGAAAAATTCCCAGCCACAGAGCCTTAAAGCTCCACCTTGTGGAAGATGCCCATAATATTCCAGTAGGTTTCAGGGGGAGAAGGACTTCATACCAAGCTTACTGTTAATGTGACGTGCTTGACATTGACATTTTTCATCAATCACACAGTAAGATAACCTCTTAAATGGATTCTGCACCAGCAGAAAAACAAGCAGTGGGGGACTACCAATAAAACGAAAATAAAGGGCTGTAACTTGAGTATTGTGTCCAGTTCTGGGGCCCTCACTGCAAGAAAGACACTGAGGTGCTGGAGTGTGTCCAGAGAAGGCAACAGAGCTGGGGAAGGTTCTGAAGCANCTGTAACTTGAGTATTGTGTCCAGTTCTGGGGCCCTCACTGCAAGAAAGACACTGAGGTGCTGGAGTGTGTCCAGAGAAGGCAACAGAGCTGGGGAAGGTTCTGAAGCATAAGTCTGATAAGAGCAGCACAGGGAGCAGGGGTGGTTTAGCCTGCAGAAAAGAGGCTCAGGAGTGACCTTATTGCTCTCTACAAGGATCTGAAAGGAAGCTGTAGCAAGGTGGGTGTTGGTCTCTTTTCCCAGGACACAAGTGATAGGACAAGTGGACACAGCCTCAAGCTATGCCAGGAGAGGTTCAGGTTGCACATCAGGAAGAAATACTTTATTGAAAGGGTGGTTAAGCATTGGAATGGGGTTGCCCAGGCAAGTGGTGGAAGTGAGAAACCATCACGTCCCTAGGAATGTTCAAGAAATGACTGGACATGGCACTAAGTGCTATGGTTTAGTTGGTATGGTGGTGTTTGGTCTAAGGTTGGACTCAATGATCTTGGCCTCTTTCCCAGCCAGAAGGATTCTGGGAAAAGCTGGTTTTATTTTGTGGCAATGCAATAGTCATCCTGCACTGAAGCAGATTATCATCTGCACCAGCAACAGTCCAGAACACATCTTGCTATCACCTTGTTTGCTGGTTCTTGTGCATTGTGCTTACTCTCTTCGCAAGCAGGAAAACAGGGAATCACAGATAGGTTAACCTGGACAAGGAGCTGATAACCAAAGAACAGACCAACCCAGCCAGCAGGAATGGGCACGTGGCTAACAGAACATACCTTGCAATACTGCATTGACTGTAATTTTACATAGGTCTTCTAAAATCTATTCACAGTCCCCCTCTATCCACCTATTACTAACTCACTCAGCTGAATGCTTGTGATGAGACCAGCTTGGCACATCCACATCCTGCTGCTTGAGGTTGTGCAGCCCCGGGACATTAAAGCACACCGAGCTGGTACTGCCCTCTGCTGAAAGAGCCTGCACTGGAAAACTGTAGCTACTTTGAGTTGATTTTTCCTGCAGCATATATGTACCTTGTTTTTCCTTCTTCCTGCAAGCCTTTACAATACCCAGGGTTCTGTTTTATCGTGGGTTTTATTCCTACTGCTTCTTCCCCAGGAGGGCTACAAAGATGTCCCAGAGGTTTCTAAGTTTACATACTGTAATACCAGCACAGACTGGCTCTAGAAATCAGAGCTGCTGCACTAAAGCACTGCAGACACTGCTCATGTTTTTAGCAATGTAAGCGCAATCAGATAAAAACATTAAAAACAACAGAAAGTGAGGCATTCAAAAACAGACCTATAAAAATTCAAATATTTTCTTTGCCATCTGCAGTACAGCAGTCATACAATAGCGTCATGACTGCACTACTTTTGTGCAGTAAACCCAAGATACTTAAAGAACATACATCCATATCCATTTAATACTTGGAATTTGTAAAATTACCATAATTAGTAACTAATTACTAACAGTAATCACATTATTTCCTCTGATATGAACTTTGCAATGTTTCTGGTTTTGATCAGTTGCTCCACTTTGAGATTTAGACAGTCAGAACAATTTGAAAGTCTGAATACCTTAAGGACTGAAATACTGTACCAAATGTGAACGTGCAGTGCTTTTAGCAACAAAATAACATCTGGCTGAACTAGACCTTTGCTTGGAACACCAAGGAGCACGAAGTTGGAACTGCTTGACTGCAGGGTCCCTGAACACACCGAGAAAATTCCAAGCTGCCTCTCTGCTGCAGCATCCCTGAAGCTCAGCAGAGAGCACGGAGCTCCTGCCGGGGCTGCAGAGGGAGCCCGCTGCCCGCAGGTCCCCGGCTCCGGAAAGGCGGCGACCGTCCCGTCACTCACCGCAATCCACAGGCTGGGCTCGCTCTCATTTCTCAGCAATGATCAAACCGGGGAGAAATGACGAGCTGAGAACTCAGCAGCCAAGGAGGAGAGGGGCTGACGTGTTGCTGCACGGTACTCTTTGAATCGGTATGTTAAAAGAGGTGCTTGTTCGAAATTACACTCAATGTTTTATTCTTCCTGTTCTCTAAGTTACACAAACTCCAGCTCTGAATGACCATTCACTTCACACAGGGCTTCTGTGGAGGACATCCTTGGTTGTTCAGTTAACATCCTGGTTGCCCCCTTTACTTAAAAAAAGCCCCAAACCCAAAACAAAAATACCCCTTTTACTACAAGTAAAATACTTGCAGCCTCCATGACATCCTTATAATTTTCACTATTGGTGGCTGTTACCAAAAAAAGAGCCCAGATGCAGCAAAACAAAACATCAAGTTTATTAACAGACTTTAAAACCAACAGAAGAGATTAAATATACTCCATCTTTTGGATGAAACGATCAAGTCTTTCTTTAAAAAAGAAAAAAAAAAAAACCCACCTAAACAGTTTTTCTTCCAAAATGCAGAAGCGTATTTAGATTTTGTATGGATCATGGAACAGGACCAAAATAACTGATAACAAAACCACTATGTATAGATGGGAGGCCAAAAGCCCACTTGTGTATTAACAATGACAAAGACTTTCAAAAAATGTACATTCCACAGCAAATGTACGAATAGTACCTGTCATCACTGGCATGTGAAAGCCCCTTGTTTAAATTTAACTTTGATTATTACTCCTAATGAAATTAAAGCTAAAAATGCCTCAAAATGATATACAGAAGTTTCAAAGCCACTGTCCTCACTCTGAGCCCCACAGGAGCCTATTGTAAAAGAAACTCATATTGAACTATCCTTTTTTTACCCAATAATCTCCTTTTGCCCCCCTACCTTGCTTCAGCTACGCTTGTGTGCACATACTGGATGCAGTGGTTTGGATTAGTTTACCCAGAGCACTAATCACAGCATTCAGGAGAAGACAGACCCAGTTTAACTTATGTAACCTCATTACCAGATGACTGAAGGAACACAGTGAAACTGAGGAAAAAAAGTGCCTTTTGTAAATTGGTCGCAGATTTGGGTTTTTTGAAGAAAGATGATATATACACCTTAAAAAAGAGATGCAACCAAATTGTTCCTGTAACAACAGAAGCAGTAACACATCTAGCCTAGCCCCAGTCAGTCTTGCTGAGATAAAACTGTATCATGTTTCTAGCAATTTCTTCCTTAGAAATCAAGAGCATTACAGCTAGATTATCTCTTGGAAAGCCCCAAGTGCTGCCACATGCTTTGTCAGTACAGCACTCTCTATCTCCCTGCTTGGCAGCCTCACCATGCATTATCACTCTCTTACTCAGCTGCCTATGCTCAGTTGTTTGGTGGGGAGTTACCGTGCCTGCTGAACCACTTAGTCTGCGAGCACACAAAGAGCCTCCACAGCATCAAAGGGCCCGCAGGAACTGAACATTTCTTTTTTAAATCCACAGCTTCAATTAGAATTATCAGCCTACAGAATAATTCAATTCCAAAGATCTCTTCAATAAGCCACGGGAAAGACCTGTCTGTCCACGGAAACACGCCTTCTCCATCATTAATAATTTAAACAGCAACATTTCATAAATGTAAGGCTGGACTTAGGCTGCCCAGCTGTAATGAGAACTACATGCAAAAAGTGTAATTACAGGAAGGGTGTTCCAGGCAGAGCACAAGAACTGGGCAGAAAGCTCGGAACCATGAGAAATTCGTGCCTGTTTCATCTTACAATAATAAAATGAGACAAGTTTATTCATCTCCAGCTTTCACAGAAATTACAACCCACAGAGACTGAGGACATGGAACAAAATGCATCAATTTGCCATAATAATGCACTCTGACAGCAATACACATACCGTGACCTTTAATCCATGTAGGCCTCTTCTGCACATTTAAAAGGGAAGTTGCAAGCATGGACTGCAATGACAGATTACATGAATGTCATTGACAAGTCTTTCTGTGTGTTGCATTATTTTCCTGTATTTAATAACCAAAGACATTAAATAATTCTGTTGCTGCTATCCTGACTGAGATTTCATGTAAAGTGAAGTTATGCTTATGGTATCCACAGCTCCCAACTATAATAAAGGAGGAAATTCCAGCAAAGGAGATTATTTAGCAGTTAAAAAATATGAATCCTTATTTGTAGTACTGTGACAAAACTTGACCACTACAATTAAAAATAACTAATCAGAGCAAACTTCCTAAATAAAAGGATCTGGACAAAGTACTCATTTCACTGGAAACTAATATCCATGCAATACACAGAAATTATAATAAAAATAATGGAAAGTATTTCTGAATTTGTTGATATATGAATACACAGAAAGAAGACATTTTTTTCCTTAATTAGCATGCTCCCTCTATCTGACCTTTGAGATCTTTTTTATGAAGCCTGAGAAGACCAGCATATTCTGGAATGTTGTCCTTGCCCAGTGCTAGAGGAGATTTATAACACAGGCAGTTGAACAGGCAGGCTAGTCCATGGTTTGTCCTTTCACATCTACATAGGTAAAATAACTGAAAGCAGCTGAAGAAGAACTGACAGCACACTCAGTTTCCTCTTAAGAACAGGAAATTCATGGTTTGGGTCTCTGAGTAAAACTGTTCAGAAAGACGTCAACACACACACACAAAAAGGTAAACATGTGGCCTGCAATGATATGAAAAACTTAAAATTCAGCCTTGTTATGCACTTGAAAAATTTAGGTATTCTTCTGAATGGACACTTGTATTTACTTATTTCCTGCAATATCTACAGCATTGCACATAGGGAAGCAGCTGGACTCTGGAAATTGAGTTTCTCTCTGCTGCTTTTCATTCTAATGTTACATAACAGACCAGCTTTTATAGTGTGACTGCCACTCTGGTCTTCTGTGGCTTCCTTACAGAAGACGATGTTTCTGTTTTTTCTACAGTCACTTACACCACAAGATCAGTATCTCATCATAAAATCTATTGTGTCTAGCTAACTGGCAACATCAGCATTATATCCTTAACAGAAATTACCTAATCCATCTCATTCTGCACTGAAAGTAGAGGACTCCTCAATTATCTCCAAATATGTGACTTAATACATACTGCAGTTATCAAAGGCAAACACACACCCTTTGGGTTGCTGAGAAACAGGACTTTTCTAGTTTGCCTGGTTTAATACAGGATATACACACCTGCAGTACAGCACAATGACAGGAAAATCAACTTGATTTTCCCAAAGAATTATTTTCTCCAATAAAAAATTCCCAGCTGCAACAAGCTGTTTTCACCTATGGTTCCCTCCACCCCCCATGACTATGGTATATTTGATTCTCTAAGTTATTTAACTTGAGGGGTCATTATGACTATTAAAAAAAAAAAAATCCCCAAAACCACTATCAGTCACCAAGGTTGAGCTAATTAAATCTGGCATGTGTTACATTTTCTGAAAAGCTCTCTCACTGACCAGCTGACAAGAACAGTAATACTTCTCATCCACAGACATGGAAAAAAAACACAGTCAAAAACGTGCATTTTCCAAAGCACTTCTCCTGCTATGTAGAGAGTAGAAAACCATACCCCAACAAAGGCAGAAGAGAAATAGGCCTCACTTCTCCTTACACCTTAAATAAATGTCTCACATAGTGGCCTCAAAATCACCCTTCACCCCTACAATAGAGTTCATCAAGGTCCTAGACCTTAAGAAAAAGAAACCATACAAACAAACTTACAAGCTGAACATTTGTACATTGAATAAATAGAAAAAACACTCACTAAAGCCACTGTAAAGATATTACAAAACAAAATATTGAACAGAAAAGCATTATTAACATTAAATAGTCATCACCAAAAAGACAATAAATAAAATACATTCAGTAACATTTCATTAATTTGCTTTATAAATCCATATAAATCTAGAAATTAGGTAAAAGTCGTTTGGATGTTTCAGAAAAGAATTTAAGAAACTATCTTCCCTCCAGCACACCACATATACCCTGAGCTCTTTTCCAAATAAAATTTACCACTAGCCCATTTAGAATTTCTCCCTTTCTTGCTTAGAGACCTGTGAGAGGGATATCACAATAGAAAAGTGTAATGGCAGACCTTTAATTTCTCCCAGCTTACACAGGTCCTTTACTTACCTGCTAAGTAATTAGTTTACTGTGGAAATTTTTCCCAAAGGGGTGAATTGTATTTTAAGGATGTACTCTAGCACCAACAAATTTCATGGGAAAGCAATTGACTTGAAGTAAAATACAGAGACAAATAGCACCCTCAGTGATTATTACTGCTGTTCTGACTTCCAGGTTAATAAGAATTTAACCGCTCTGCATGCGGCACAAAGAGGAGGTGTATTAGTTCACATCTCAGGAGACTTAGCCCAGCCTAACTTTTATCAGTTGTGCAACACAGCTGCAACTCAGCCAGCCTCTTCACACAGCCACAAAAACTAATGCAGGAAGTCCTCCACTTCCTCTCATTATCATTACACTTCCAGAATTATACTTGCATTAGAAGCAGCAGCATCCTTCACATGAGCGTGCATCTTCTCAATTTGCTAGAGGCTGCCCAATGTTCCTTTGGAAATGTGTTTCTTAGAGACCCAGAGCACAACTCCCTCCATCTTCTCTTGTGTGCCTGGGACACACAATATTCACCTCCCAAGGTCATTATGAGGAATACCATTTATAACTTGCTAAGCTTAAGAAGCTGCAGAGTTCTGCATAGCTGTCAGTTTAGGGCAGCCGCCTAAACCCAGGGCAGCAGCGAGGGCAGAGTTTCCCCTTCATAAAGGTCTTGGTTCTCTCACAGAAATCTCACAGCCTAATGAGAGACACCTCATTCATGAGGTGGCATTCTTACTTGACAGCAGAAACATGGCTTTAAAGTAAAAAACTGAAGGGCAATTCATCTATTGCTCAGGAAGAGATGAATGTGTTTTTCAGATCCTTAATATTAGTGGTGGCCTTCCTCTTAAAGAAACTCCTTAGTTGGAAATCACTTCTCTGGATAATGGAAGCCTTCAAATTATTTTCTTCTCAGGGGCTGCAAAAACTATTTGTAAAGATGCAGTAGTCCACAGCAGAGGGAAATCACCCTTGAAAACACTCAGTCATGAATAATACATTTAAAACATGTATTACCTAACAGGCAAATGCATTACAGATTTAAAAGCCGATAAGTGAAATTGGAAGGGATTTTTTGAAATTAGAATCAGGGCACTGTGCTTTCTGGTGATGACTAAACACAAGTGACAAACTAGTTTTAAATATTAAGTTTGCTGTTATAGAACTCTTCACAGACATGCATGCTCTGTGGAAAAAATATTAATGAAAAATGTGTTCATAGTTATCATGTTACCACAGTAAAGAAACAATAAGAAACTCAAAGCCTGAGCAACAATGTAGATGGAAATCTAAGCTGAAGCCACAGGACCCAAGAGTGTCACATTTCCTTCCCTCTGACTCAGGCCTGGATATTCTAGGCAAAAGAAACCCATCCAACCTAGGATGGTAAAGCATGCCTCTCTGACAAACCTACTGCATCACTGATGTTTTCAGAGGGTTCCTTGGAAATGTGGTGTGAGGAGATCCGCCTACCCTGAAAGGTAAAGTACTCAAAACACTGCTTAGAGCTCTCTATTGTAAATGCTGCCAGAACTCAGTCAACGTATTCTAATGCCAGATGTATCTTCAATTCCTCATAGTGTTTCACAGATAACTTAGAAACAAAATACAACAGTAGCTCCATTGCCAACTCTTGCTTACTTTTAAAAAATGTATAAACAAGCCAATCTGAACTGAAATCATTGTGTTTCAAAACATTGTCCTCACTACCACTATCACTTATCTCATGGGCTACCACAGTAGTTATTTCTTATTATCCAGTCAGTCAAAATATAAGCATTTTTGACAGTGTGGCTTAGTAAAAATACTTTTTTTTTCCTATTTCAGGGAAAATATTCCATTTACAAAGTATAATTTTTCAGAAACCCACAAATAAACATCTGAATGGTACAGAAATTTCAAGCTTCTTCAAATGGTTTGCTGTTAATTTTTCCATTTAGCTGGAACCAAGAGTGCTTAAATTCTTCACTAGTATGCACAATACTCTTTCTGCAGATTAGGCTATTACACAAGCAAAAATTTCCCTCTTAGACTGAAGAGTACGAAATGTACACAGAATACCCATTTTTAAACATTTTCGGTGTGATTTGCAAGATCCTTTCTAGCAGCTGAAAACTTAAGTTATTTTTCCGACTCCTGCTCTTTCTTCAGGCCCATGGCAGTGCTGCTGCAGCAGTAAATGTATGCTATCGGCCACCCCTGAGGTGCTGTGCTAGCAATCACTGCAGCACCTACACCCACAAAGTTTCTCCAAAATCAACAAGTGAGAGCAAAGCTCAGAGAGATAACTAGATCCATACCGACCAATGGAAAACAAACTGCAACCTCTGTACCCCAGTCTTACACTGGGGAGAGAAGACATGCTGAAATTCAGCCACAACCTGGAGTTACTGGTGGCAAGCCATTCCCTGTATTCAAGGTGTGCTGCATTTTCTGGTACCGGGGTCTGTGTGGGTAAAAAAAGTCATCCCGAGAAAAGAACTAAATAAAAAAAACCACTCATTTGTCCCTTAGCCTTTCCAGATATTGATCGTATTTCCCAACGCTGTAGTCCTATCAACAGCTTTACAAGATGCAGACTAAGTATCTCAAGGATATCACAAGGATATATGTGAGTCTTTAAAATATCTGCAGTTCTCAGTAACTTTCCAAAAATTACCATTTTAGAAATGGAAAGTGAAAGACAAAAGGGAGCTGGAGAGATGTCTGAAGTCACCTGGCATGCTAGTGGCCAAATTCAAAATAAAAATCCAGCTCTGCTGGAGTCCTAAACAAGCTCTCTGTAGAGACAGCAAGAAAATCTGAAATCCAGTTAGTCACATCAAGAGCAGCTCCACTAGTTAAGCAAATAATTCTATTCCGTGTTCACCAGGATTTCTTAGTAAATTCTCCTTGCAAATACTTTTAACAATATGGACACAGCACAATTCTCTCCCTTGCCTCCTCTGGAAATATAAGGAGACTTAATCGCAAGGAGCAAGTTTAGAGGTATTTTATCATCCTCACCAGAAATGGTTCTTCAAGGACTCAGAGAGGGTGGAGAGCTAGATAACTTTTCACATTCAGGTCTCTGTGATAGGCCTATAGCACATGCTCATCCCATCCAAATGCAGATTTTGGAAAGCTTTAGTGGAGTAGGTGCACAGATGTTTCTCCAAGTAGCTTGGGTAAGAAATAGACTGATTCATCATCAAGAAACTCTAAACTAAACAGAACCTAAAATTCACTAGTTAACAGAATCACGGCACCACCATTATAGAATGTCCTGCTGAAGGACACTGGCTAATGAAGAAGCAGCAATTTTCAACACAAAACATAGTGTACTTTCACATTTCTCTATTGAGCTCGACCAAGCAGGCCAAGGGATGCTGAGAACAGTGGGAAGAGCTCCACAGCTTGTTAAAACAGGGATTGTTGTCCTTTTTAACTGGCTAATGTAATCCTTTCCCTCCATTTTATAGCTAGAAGGTGATATTTAAATAAGCAGCTTCTGGCAGTACATTTCTCTTAGAATTATCATCCAGCATTGATCTGTTTTTAGTAATTGCCTTTGGACATTCTAGAACAACAGACATCATGAAATATACACTGATGAAAAATATGGAAGAGTTTTTCAGACAGTCACATACACACTTATCTGGTACTGCAAGTAATTTGTCCTCTTGTTTGTATCTGAAAGCAATGTTAAGCTGAGGGAAAAACATTTCAGAGTAAATGGGAGGCTTAGCATAATCATAGCCAAGAGTAGCATGAAAGCTGCACCATTAAACCATGTTTATGGGGAAGTGAAGAAACCGTCCAACAGTCTTGTCAAGGTTTGTAAAACATTATCAGTAGGAATTTAAGAGCTGCAGGTTTGAATTACAAACATTGGAAAACCAACGCACCAAATCTTAAAATGTACTGTGATTTCAGAGCTTTTTCATTTTCAGTGTGAAAATAATGCAGAAGTAACTACCATGCACTCACCTGCACAGATAAATGCTCTGGTGCAACACAAAGTTTTTGACAAAGTTCATGTTGTGAATCTGAAAGTTGGCTCAAACTCTGGTAGGGCAACAAACGACACTCATCCAACAGCTGCTGGCTGTTTTCATCACAAGGAAATACCTCCAGTTTGCACTTGTGTTCTTTCACAGCTGCACAATCCCCATGAACCCATATAGCAGGCCACAGCACAAACCCACAGATATTCCTGTTTCACCTCTCCCTGTGCACTCCTGCACTGGGAGCATGCAGATGGTAGGTGCCTGCACACTGGGTGCTTCCCTGCTTCACAAACCTTTGGATGGCTCTTGAGGTATCGCTGGCCTTGAACATCCATTGGCCTCAAGTGAGACAGTCTGGTTTGTGCTTTGTTATTTTAATGTATGGATTTGCATAGCATTCTTGAAATATTTTGCTGGAAATGGACTACTTGGACTTAGTTTTCTAAACAGCACTGTTTTGGTGGAAATCAAACTCCAGCTTTTATACTTCCATCACTTGTAAGGAACAATTTCTTATCAACCATCAGGAAGCACTGAATTACCAGCCTGTATTCCACAGTGTAAAGACTACATTGTAGAATTAGGTGAAGTAGTTTTCCATGGTTTTTCCTAAAATTATTTCACCCCACAAACATGAACCATCTCTAGATTCAAAAACAACACGTGACACTAATCACAGATTTTCCCTACTAGAAAGCTACAAAGCATCATCACATCCTTCAATTAAGGACAGGGTGTTCTACTTCCCTAACAATGTCAGATTTTGCCTGATAATAACTACAAAGCATCATTACTGCATCCTTTAGTTAAGGTTACAGGGGTTTGCTTCCTTAGTGGTGACCAACCAAACAGTCCGTAAGCTACAGGAAAAGAGCACCATTCCTCTCTCCTGCTACCTGCAGATTTGATTACTGGTAAGAATCTGTTATTGTAATCAGTGCTATGGACAGAAAACTGCAAGACAAGCTCAGATAAGTGCCTGGTCTTGCAAGAACCAGCATATTTCCTCTGCAGTCAGTCTTAACACATAAAATACTCAGATTCTAGTTCAGAATTTGAGAGAGTGCAGGTTTCTACAAGAGTGCTACAAGGCTTATTCACTTTATCAGGAGGCAATATTGACCATCACAACACTATATATATATATATATAAAACCACTATGGAAGTACAACCAGCAGTCCCAAATGCTCCTGAGCAATAGCACTGGTATTTGCAACAGCAGAAACATTATGTCACCATCCTTGAAAGCAGAAAGCCAGTATTTTGCTGAGAACCAGAAGATGCATCTACAGAAAATTTATTGTCTTCAGGTAATGCCTGTGCTCTGTTCAGATAGGATACTGAGCTCCTCTGAGCAGCAAAGCACCTGAAAAAGAAAATATATTATCCTTAAGATGAAGATCCCACTAATGTTTGTCTGATGGAAGAATTCAACTTCTCCTTAGCAAAATGGTTGTGTAATTTTTGGAAGTACATAAAAACAGTTCTAATTGATGATGCACTGCTTTTTAAAGTTAGCTTCAGTTCCAATTAAATCACAAGTGGCATGGCTGAGAGCACAGTATTTTCTGCTCTGCTGGGGTGGCCAGGGTCCAGGCCATCTGCGTGGAATGCAAGGCAGGACATTCCACCCTTCCGCCAGCATGTCCAGCGGTGCCAGCCGCTCCTGCAACCCGCCAAGGGGACAGGGAGGGATCTTCTTTTGTTTTCCTTATTTGTTTATTTGCTTTACTCTGGCAGCAGGCAAAGGGCTCTTCTCTTGCCAAGTTCATTACTATTGTAAAATGTTCCCAATTACACTGAGTAAAGCACTACAGTGAGGAGAGGGAAAAAAACCAACTTTAAAGTTTACAGTTAAACTACAGAACTTTTTAAAGCCTGATTTTAGGAAACAGGTGGGAGCTGGATTTAGCATATCTCTGCCAAGTGCTCAAATCGACACACATCACTAATTCAAAATATTTCTTTCAAATTTTTCAATGAAGTTTTTGTTAAATTAAAGAAGCATGCAAGTTCTATCAGCCTCTTCATTTACTGGACTTCTACAATCCCCTTCCAAACAACTTCCAAAACATCAAAGTTTTATGTTTTGATCTGGGACTACTCAGCCATAGGTGATGTAACAACTACTATTTTCCAAAATTACAATCACTTTGTTATTATCAACATGAAAAGGCATGCCTGTATCTTTTTGGCCCCCATTAACTTTCTCCCCCATTCCACAAAGTTCTTGTCCCCCACTCGCTGAGTACAGACACAAATTGTTGTTGGAGCATCTCAGCACCTCCTAAAGATGACAGACTAATCAAGCAGCAATGTTCCACTAGTGGCATAACAGATTCAGGAAAATCACATCATTGTTTTTCTCAGTGGCACCACAGCCTAACTCAGCTTTTTTTGTATGACTCTACTCTGGGGGAGTGAAAAGTGCCACTTAAAAGCTTAAAAGACAAGATTACAACCTCCAGTTTTATCCCCCTGGATATCAAGTTGACTGTCACAATCATAGAGAGTATATGCACAGAACAAGTTCTTTTTTCATGTACAACTCAGTTGTTCTGTGTCCACTCTGCAATTCAAACGCTGTATATTTGCTTTTGAAGAGGTTTTATTTACTGACTTGTCTCTTACGTCTAATTTTCAGTCCCAAAATTTATCAGTCATTCTCCCACTTCTCAGATCAGTCAGTACTAGATCAGGCAGGTCTAAGCTGCAAAAGACAGGGGATCTTCCTCTCCAAGAAAGAGGAATCCATTCCCGTGTAGTAACTAGTTCTCCAAGTACAGCAAGACACAGTACAGAACTCTTGACATGCAGGAGCAAGGCTGTCCCTTCCAGGATAAAGATAATCAAACAAAACACAGAACTTGTTTGAAAGGCAGTATTTTCAAGTCCCTTCTGCATAGTTGGAGAGCAAAGCAATTGCTTCATATATTAAAAACAGGTAAAGACATGAACATAGTAATAACTATGATATACTACGAGAGTGCTGAATATCCCACAAAAGCCCTCTGTTTCTCCAAATACACGAAGCTCCAGCAGTCAAGAATTAAATCCAGAAGTGTTCCATTGTTCTTTCACCATGAAAAGAATTCACAGTTACACTTTAATACAAAAGGAAGCAGTAAGATCAGCTTAATCGATACCCGCTCAGGAAAAAGGATGAGAGAGGCGGAATAGGGATAGCATTAAAAGCAAACACACATTCACCACTTGCTGAAGTTAAACAAAAGGCACCAAAACAAACCAGGCTGCTGCAGGCCCTCCTGTGCCCAGCTCATACCTGCCATGCAGCTCCTGCCCACAAAACATGCCAGACGTGAGCATTTCAAAGATTGAATGTTACCCTTTCGTGAGATGTCCCCACATTTCTTAGCAGGAAAGGAACAAGAAAATGGACTGCTGTCTAAATCTGTTTACCTAAAATAAGCCATCCTTACTTCAACACTCCCTCCCTACCCCGAGGGATTTAAGAAGCATGCACTGCCATGATCTGACAAGATCCAATAAACCGGACAGCCTCCCTCTCGCCTGCACAAGGACACAGCTGCTCTGATGCCTCATCTAGGCCTTCTGTGTCCAAATGTCGCCTGTACCAGCTCAGCCAGATCTTTATTTCAGTAGCAAGTGTTACACATTCCTCTAATCAAGGCTGCAGTTAGACCCACAGGCAGATAACCAAATCCTGAAGGCTTCTTCTCACACAAAAAGATCAGTGGAGCTTGTGCACTGTCCCTGTCCAGCTCCTCTCTTACAGTAGCTCTGCTAAAACTTGATATACCTCCCAAGCAAAACTGTCATCAGCTAATCTCTAAAAGCCACCAGCTCTCTCCCCCTCCCCCCAAATGGATCCATCCACAGAACAAAACCAGCTGCTCCTGATAAACATACATGGCTGCATTTCACAATACACCAGAGACCTCTAAAGCACTGTGCCTGAGCACAGCATGCTTGGTCCTGTAACAAGTGTTAAGGCACTGCCCCTTGCATCCTGGAAGCACAAATATTATTGGGAAAATGTGCACAAAAGCAGACATTTTAAGCATGAACTGAGTCGCAAGGAGTGTACTCTGAATGGCAGCTAGGTGAATTCAGGGTGAACAGAATTAGTCATCTTCAGTGAGTCACACGAAACAGTACAATTTGCAAAGAAAGCAAATGAAGAACATTCTGTTATAATTTAATCAAGAACTTCATGCCATTTCATAGTAAATGCCTATTTTTTGTAAGTTACATGCTAGATTTTTACATACCAAAACACCTGACTGAGCATGTGGCAATAGACAGTATGTGATGAACATCTTACTTCCTAACCTCCCTCTAGTGCCCTGGCCAGCATGAGTTTGCCATCTGTGGCACTAAGAGAGGGAGTATATTTATCATTATTCTTCTATAATCACATATTCAATAAACAGGATTTCAGACCTAACAGCTGCACCCAGCAATGGGCAATGTGTTATATCTAAATTACTCCTTTGCCAAAAGATTACATGTGACTATCCACAAACGGAATCCATCTCTGTCCCCAGGATACACAGCATCCCAGAGTATCAAGTGTTATGTCAGCAGAAAAAAAAAATAGCAAAAGACAGGCATAACTTGGAGTTGAGTTTTTTGCTGGCTGTTACCATAGAGGGTGACAGAACACAAAAGAAATTACACAGAATGACTCCAATTTGCATTCACTTTGCTGTGGCAAAGCAACTTGAGTATCAAAGACAGTCAGTCTAATTTTAGCAGAAAAGATGCTGATGTCCAAACTATTCTTCAAACAATGATAATTAAGTTAGAAAGGCTAAGTCTCAGTCAAAAACTACATCTATGGAAAGTGTGCTAAAGCATCTGTTGAAGCATATTAACCACATTAGCATTCCCCACCACTCCCTAAAATCACACACATCCATACAGACCATCACCACAAACCCTCATGAAATCTGCAGCAATTAAACAGCATAACCAGCAAGCTGACGTGCAGCTTGGTTCTGCAGCTGCCCTGCCCCCCCTAATCTTCTGCTCCCCAACTTTGCCATCCTGACTGATTATACTTTGGTATCAGATTTGAAGTTACTCCCACCAAACAGAAGAATGTTCTGTCAGTGACATTTGTCGCTCCATAGTTGCAGCAAATGCGAAGAAGAACAACATAGATATTGGAACAATTATTTCTCTGAGAATATATTACCTAACTGAAAATGGATTATTCGAGCCTGTTTTATAGAAAAAAGGTTTCATCTTGTCTAGCACATACTAAGTTTCCATAGCACCTAATGACACAGTTCCACTAATACATCAAGCTAGCAAACTGTCACTGCCACCATTACAATTGATCACACTCCCCCCTCTATCACTCCTGGTCTCCCAGTCTTCCCTCTGTGCCTCTCCCTTGCAGAGGTACTTGTGCAGCTGTACAGTGAATTGGATCAGGAATTGATCCCAACTGAAACAAAATGCTGTTTTCTTTCCATTAGTTTTAAGCTGCATCACTAGTAGCAGGATCCAATTCCCAAGCACTCAAGCACTTGAGCTGGCAAAGAGGAACAAACAGCTCCAACAGTGAGAGGAGGGTACTTCTCTCAGCAGTCCCAGAGTGCTCAGGGAACTATGGCATAAATTGCAGTGTTTTAGCAAGTGTGATAGCAAGAATTTTGTTATAGGATACTGTGGTGCTTTTTATAAAGACCTGCTCCTCCTTGTAAAACTATACCTCAAGTTCAGTTCCACAGAAAATCCTGAAGGTTGCCTTTACAGATTCTTCACTTCAACTTCAGTTGCTTCAGTTGCTTTCTCTCTTCTGGAGAGAAAGTAAAGCACATGTATTAGAAAATTATGTAATGTGTAGTGAGCAGAAGATACCAAATGAGATATTTATGCCAAATAAAAAAAAAAATTTGGGAAGTTCTACAGCTCTTTTCACCTCTTCTCACCTTTTCCAGAAGAGAAGGTTTTAAAAACAGAGGAAGGATCACAGCAGAAGTGATTGGGCACAACTCCTGGTACAGCCAGAGCTCCTGGGTTGAGGCTCTTCCAGCCTATGACTGTGGGTTTTTGCAGGCATGGTGGTACCAACATTTATGCTGGATGGCCCATTATTGCAAATGGCAAAACAAATATATGCTTGCTTTGTCTGGTGAGGAAAATTCTCCTCCTCCTCCGAGTGATCCACCCTATTTCCCATTTCTCAATATTATAAAAGTAATTTAATGTTTTTATACTTTCAACTCCATATTGAGAATTTCACATTTACCTCCTCCAGTCTCAGCCATGAAGAGGAGCAACACATTTGTTAGATGGCTCTTTTTTCTGCCCAGCTGCATGGATAGTAAGAGAGGGAAAAGCCATGTACACAAGACAGATTTTTATTGATGTTCATTGTATGCTATAATTTTATACTTTTCGTACTTCAGTGTGCTAATGTTTTGTTCAAAATAAATCTCAATGATACAAAATGATGAGCTAAACCTAGCATTTAATTTTCCAAATAGTACTTGCACATTCTGCATTTTGATACATATGCTAATACCTACTAATTAGAATCATAACAAAGGCTTAAAAGATAGGAATTAGGGAGAGGAACTTTCCAAACCAAAATTGATTCATTATATGACAAAACAAACATTAGAACTATTTCTTCTGTATAATGATGCAAAATATTCTCACAATAGGAGAATTAGAGGAGAATTCTAATTTAAAAAAATAATTTAAAACCTACATGCTATAAATTTGCCTTTTAATTATGTTCAGCCTCAAACACTGCTAAAATAAAAAAAATATTATCTATATTTTATCATGGCACAAAAAAACCCAAGAGACAGCACAGCTTCTCTGTGGCACAATACAAAGTCTAGGTATGGTATTGGAAATGGGTGACAAACACCATGCAAGGACTTAATAAAACCAATACTGCAGTATTATGGTTACATTCTCTGTAGCAAAAATTAAGTCTTATTGTTTTAGAGCACTTAAAGGACCAGGGAAGCTTCTAGACTCGTGCTTTTTCACAAAGATGAAGGCATATTTTACTTTTTATCAGCACTGTAACTAGATTAGCTTAAGAGGTTGTTTCACAGAAGCCTACAAAAGATGAAGCATTATGATTTCATTGAATGGGAAGATCCTAATCAGTATCTTGTATTAGCAATTTAATACCAAAGACCACTGAGACAAGCCTAGAGGTTAAAAATCCATCATCTTTCTAGTAAAACTCCTTTGATACATTCTGAAAGCTCCTGCCTTTGTAATAAAAATAAAATTCCATCAATCACTCTGCTTTTAGATTAAACCCATAGCAAAATTATGCTCACTAGAAATATATTCATATATGTTGAAATCCTAAGTATTTCAGCCTGGCAAGAAAACAGTGCCACACTATTAGAATTGCAAATTATGTCACCTTTTAGCAAGTGACCAGCAACAGGCCACTCAGAAGTGCTTGGCAATGGAAGGAGGCTTGTTTTCACAGTGGCTAAGGCTTACTTTATGGCTAATCCATCTCAGCTTTGAAGGCTTGCTTACCTCAGCAATCTGCACCTTGGAAATAAGGGAGAAGTTTATATTCCTGTTCCAGACTGCTGCTTCCAGTGTTTGTGTGAGTTCATCTGCGGGTACGCTGCTCCACAATGACAGTGTGAGTATTCAAACTGCTCCCAGACTGACTGCCTTCTTCTTACTATGAACCCTGACAAAAACAAACAACACAACACCCCCCCAACAAACCCAAATCCTGAACTGCAATTTAGACAACTTACATATCTGTAGTATACAAAATGCTACTCAAAAAACAGTAACTGCATCCATTAGTTAAAATGACCTTGCCCATCTCTTACACTCTGCCTTTTGCACTTCTCATCTTAGCAGTCACCACCTTGGTCACACACAGAAGATCTCTTTGGAGCAATATTCTCAGTAGGAGCGCCACACTGAAGGAAATAACGCTATTTGAAAACAGGATGTGCACAAGAGATTGTTTTTTTTTTTTTTGTATGCACATTCCCAACTTACATCTTCAAGGAATATTTGGGCAAGGGGAGAACAAATTCAAGCCGAGAGCTTTATAAAACCGGCAAACAAATAAACAGCAACTAGAGGGTGGAACAACAAGATTATGCTCTGAATACTCTTGTCTAACTGGAAGGCAAAGCCAAGAAGCTCTGCAGGAAACACAAGCTAGAAGCAAACTGTCTTATTTGCTATTGCTTCTGTGTTTAAAAACATCCCCAGTATGCATAAATCAAGATGTCACTGGCAGTGAAAACAGAAGCCCAGCTTAACTCCATAGCTACAAGGCTCTGTTAATCCCTCTCTAACATTCTCACTAGGGTCCCCAGCTTTCTTTTGTTCTCATAATATCTAGCTATGACAAAAAAACCTATGGCAATGAAACATACAGAAGAAATTTGTATTCACTTCTCAGATACTGGGTAAAAGTATCTCCCTCACAGTAGCAAAAATTAAAGCAAGCAGAGACTACTGGGGCATATGGACAATCATTCCAATTTTTTGAACACAAATTTGTTTACAACAGCACCCAAAACAGTCACAACTGTAGTCTAACATGGATCAACATAAAATAGCAACCTCATTACTTGGGGGCTTTAAGACAATCAGTCTTCAGAAACACTGCTAGGTTGTGCTTATGTCAGTTCTGGTTATTATTATTGCAAAGTGTAGTGAGAAAAATGCTGTCCCCAGTAAACTTACTGGAAGGAGAAACTGGAGCAATAGAAAGCAGCAGTTCTCCCTATAGAGAGTGAGCTTCCTCCTTTGGCACAGCCATGCTGAAAATCCAGACAGCTTTTCTTTGGATAAGAGGTTACAAATGCTGCTGCCACAGTGCATGTGAGGAAGCAGGCATTGCATGCAACTTCTTATTTTGTTTTTCTTCCGCTTATAAAATCTGCACACCTTTTCATAATAAAGGCTCTTAAGAGCTGCTACATCCTCATCTGCTCCATTGGCATAGGACAAGGTCATTCTTTAGATGATATAGGACTTAATCTTCTCCAAGATATTCTGGAGAACGTAATACCTGAACAAGTCAAGTTCTACTGTATTTTAAAGGAAATGGAATCTCACCAGGAAGTGCAGAAATACAAGACTCAAATGTTGGACACTGCAATACATACTGTAGTTATCTTCTGAACAGTTAGGTAAACCAATGCAAATTCTTGAGAAATCTACATGCACAATAACTTGTACACAAAATTTTCATAACAATTTGATTAAAAACCTACTAAAGAAAGAAGCCAGGGAAGAGCAGTAGGTTTTCATAAGCCTAAAGTGCAAAAAGTTCCAAGGAATGTAAAAAGGTCATTTCCAGTCACTACACAAACCTGATTTATTCTCAGCATGATACCAACAAATCACAGGTAGTATTTAACTGATCAGCTGCTTGAACTGGCTTGGTTATATATTAGTCCTTGCAATACCCAGCAGAATTGTATCTTCCTCTTCCACATACTTAGTGTTTATATGTCTCCTGATCACAACTTTTCTCTGCTATTTATGCTACATAAACAAAGGTAGGTTTATTAAGCTAGTACCATAGAACTAATCACAGAACTGAGAAATACAAAGTGTATTGAGACCACATACTGAGATCTCTCTTGTGCACACACAACACCAACAAAACTCCATCAAGAGGGAAAGCACTCATTTAATGAGAAAAACACCCCAATCATTACAGTTTTTATCACAGATCCTCACCTTAAGTATTCTGTCTGAAGAAATTTCCATTTGGCATTTACATAATTTTAAATGGCAATTACATTTAGGGGAAGCACCTTAAACCTATGATCTTATTTCCTATTTCTAGATGCTAAAGTAACTCCTACTGAAGGATTATAATTAGCAAACTAGCTTAAACTTTAATATTGTAGTGCATTATTTTGTTTTAACCACAAAAAATTGACAGACTGAAAACAACTCTTCAGATTGTGACAGAAGTTTATATAAATTTTAAAAGCTTAAGCTCAGAATAACCAAAAGGAATAAGCAAGTTTCAAGTATTTCAACTGCTCAGGGAGCACTGCAGATTCAAGACCACCAAGGCCAATGTACCATCTAGCTTCTCTGAAAACACAAGTAGATGCTTTTCTTCAAAAAATTCCTATCATAAGAAAAACAAGCAAGTACAGATTAGAGAAACAACAGGAGATCAGTAATATGAGGCACATACCAACCAAGTGGTCTCATTTCCAAATCTGCATTCTATTCTTTATGATGTTAAAACAGATTCTGCTTTAATTCTTACCTCCTTCTGGGGAAGAAAGAGGAAAGGTGGCATATTTCCACCTCTAGAAAGCTAGAAATAAAAGCAAGAGCGCCACCATGATTCAGTGTTTATATCCTGGAATACTTTAAGGTCCATAGAATTTCAAATCTTCTCCCTTAATAACCATTTCCATCTTCTTCTCTCATTATCATTGCATTATCAAGATCATTAAAAGTTACTAGAAAGATTAACATTTGTGGAATGACAGTCACAGTCCCAAAGGTGACATTTCAACCATGAACTGCAAATACCAGAAGAAGAGTGACTAATGTCATCCTTCAGAATCACATACCATAATTCAGGGCCCCTAAACAAATGCCAGAATGAAATACACTAACAAGACAGCTGACTTTATGAATAATAAATCTGAAAAAACTGACTACAGTCAAAAAGGTATTAACTCAAAACAATGAAAAAGAGGTATCAATTTCTTAACCTTTCTGACAGACATCTTGGAGGTGAAAATGTTCAACTAGTCTATGACTTAAAAATCACGAGGAAAGGCATTCTGTGAGTACTTTAAGTTTTCCAAACACAAACACCAGCTTTTTTTCCAAACTTAAACACCAGTACATTTAGTACTTTGGTAAGAAGAAACAGATATTGGAAATGAGTGTTACAAGATGTATCTTAGAAGGGAGTTACATTCTTGTCCCTCTATAGTAATCAGATTTTTGTGAAGCCTTTCAACTTCCTGTACATGAAAAGGGGATGTATTTGCAAACAAAAGATTAGGCTTTACTGCACTGTTAAGCAAGTATGTTCTGAATATCTACCTCTACATCTCACGACTATCATAAAAGGCAAACCAACAGCCTACCAAGACCAGTACTCCACTCTGATAACAGCCAACACCATAATGATTCAGAAGATTCCAGAAATCTCTGGAAATGCAGCTAACTGCCCAACACCATAGCCCAAGAGAAATTTCTTCCCAATTGACTGCTCACCTTTGAAGCATGGACTGAAAACCAGCATTATCCTTGCTAGCACGCTTGCACATTAATGTTGTTAATCTTTACAGAACTGTATTATTTACCTTACTGAATCATTGAATTTAAATCCTCAGCTCAACTACAGGCTGTATACAAAACTTCTTCCTATTTATTATTATTCCAACCTCCTAGTGTTATGCAATACACCAGATTTTTTCTTTATTGTCAAAGTACACTGGCAAGTCAATTGTCTTTAATCCCACTTTTGCCTTATTCTCCCCCTCACTTTTTAACTTGCTGTTGCTTTTCCACATGATGAAGCAGAAAATGTATTTACTGAAACCCAGCTAACCTGAAGCTCTTCTGGGTTTGATTTTGTAATAAGAGCATATTGGAGAACTCATTCTTCCTTTGAAGGTCTGAGTGTCTTCTGTGAAACTCACATTGTCATTTTACTACTAAACTCCAAGAAACTGGCACAAAAAAAAAGCAAGTCCAAAATGAGTTTAAAAAGTAACAGTTTCATGTTAGTAGCTGGCTGTCATTCTAGAATAATATTTGGTTTAGGAACCACGAGTTAATGAGTAGCCCATGGCTATATGATAACCATTGTCTCCCTTGGAGATTAGACTCCTTTTTAGACAGGTTTATCACACAGTATTTTTACTTCATGTCCTGTGCACTCCACCCACACCACTAGTCTCCAGAGATCTTAGGGAAACAAGTCATGGGGAGAGTTCCTGTAAGCAGGAACATTATTACTTTCAGTGGGAACATGGATCCAATTTGCATGAGTTATTCCCACAGCTGTTGAGCCTTGCCTTGGTTTTTTTTGCATGCAACAAGTCCATATACCAGCAAAAGGATATGGGGACAGTTGACCTAACTTAGACTCTTCAAGAAACTTAATATTTGCAACACCCTTTGGTAACAATGCATTATTTTTCATCCACAAATGTACCAAAGCTAGCATGTATTATCCCTCTTAATTTAAGGAATACTGACCCATCTACTCCATTGTTTGGTCAGCAGTAGCCAGAGTTTTAATCAACTTTCTCTCCACAGAGCTAGTAGAACTTTGTGCCATTTTTAAAAACCTTAAGATAAAAGTTAGTGAATCACAGAATTAAGAGGAATAGTGGGGGGGAAAAGGTACATCTTCTTATTTCACTTTGTTAGACACAAAAAGCTCTGTGTGGATTTGGCCTGCACTTGCAGTCTGGCTCCCCCATCATTACAGCCTTTGCCCTTCCCCACTGTTCCATAGCTCGACTACGTTCAGTTTGGCCTCTGCAGAAATTGATGGACACTGTAAGAGCAGAAAACATGGAACAGTTACTGAACTCTAGTTTCAAAAGTAACAGCAGAAGACAAAATTTTGCACTAATTTTGCAAAAATTTTGCAAATTTTTTTGCAGGTTTCCGCCTAATGATGTTTCATTTTCCATCACACTATCAGAGCCCCCAGAAAGCAGAGGTTCCTTCCCACTCAGGTTTTGTGTAGCCCACAAAGGGTGCACTGGCTCAAACCTCACTTCATCACCAATGTTTCTCTGCCTTAGCCCTTGAGGCTGGTCACCCCTACCTGTGATACCATCAAAGTGCATACACTGATTTTTGGCATAACTGGGACTAGACCCTTTGTCTGTCAAGTCACAGACCCAAACAAGCCTCATACACACCTTAGTATGGAACTGTGCTGGATCCACAAGCAGAAGAAAACACTACGTTCAAGCCATAAGACAAGAACTATCGACCAGGGATTGAAGGGCAGACCATCATTTTTGCAGCCACAGACAAGTGAGAAGTCCCCCCAGACAGAAACACAGTGTCCTGTGATACCTGGTAGCCTGCTGCAGGCCTCTACTTGCTAAATGGGAACATCCAGGCCACAGACATTTATCTGGATACACAATAAATCGCTCTTTTAGGTCAGGCATGTACTGGAATTCCCCAGATCCAAGTCCTTCAGGCATTTGTTTTGACAGCTACAGTTCAATTACCAACAGTGGTTGTACATAAGATATTACTGTGTGCAGTATTTAAAAAAAAAAAACCAAGTCTTAGTAATAAAGGAAAATAATTATCATTCCTTTATTAAACCCAGACAGGAAACGATGATGTCTGCTAACAAAGTTTTATTACATGTATAAACACCATCCTTATTCCTGTATTTGCTTCCTCTTTGCTCAAAATCTATCTGCTAACTCAGACAGCAAGGCTGTTTTTAGCACTGGGGACTATCAGTTTGGTAATATCTCTCATGCACTCTCAGGTTTGTTTTCCAAATTTCTAATTTTTTTTTTTTCCTACTGTTTGTCATTGGAAGAGTGCTTTGGCACTCAAGAAGTCAAAGGAGTGAATTTGAATTGCATCTTTTGAAATACATCAATGCCTTCATGGAAGTTATCCTTCAGAAATTAAGCAACCTCCATGCCAGCTTAAATCATCATGCCTACTGAAATATTTAACACCTTTTTATTTTACATTTTCAGCTTGGCTCAGAAATACTGTGGAGAGATGACACACCTAAACAAGTAGAACCAATGTGTTTAAATTTGTCTGTCTTTATTATAAAGTTACTTCCTTCTCAAGAAATTCTTGCCAACTTTTTTATTTTACAATAATGCTCTCCCATGTTTCAGAATAAAATGTTTAAACATGGGAATTCATAAATCTACTAGGTAATTTCTTCTTTAATTATAGAACGGAGTACAGCTAAAAAAACAAACCAACCAAGCAAAGAGAAAGACCCAGCAAGTGATTTTGTCCTGCAAGATAGTGGATTATACTGCATGTGTTTCATGAACTGCAGAAAATACTTCATTCACAAGATGCCTCCTTGCCAGTATTTCCAGGGAATCAAACAGTGAGAGCTAGTAAGTCTTCACTCTACCTAAAACCAAGAAGAGCTTTATTTAAACAGAAACATTGATTCTATTAACAATAATGAGAAAATACAAGTCTGTGAACATGTAAATAATACCCTGCCCACTTAAAAAGTTATACCACATATAGCAACAACTGCCTACATTTTAGTGGATGACTGTGCACATCCTGTCTGAAACAAGTCTGGAAAAATACTTATAAAAAAAAAGAAAAACAAGCCAAAAAAACAAACCACCAAAACAAAAACTACCAGCTTATTACAGCACTGTGTGAAAAGAGAAAGGTCCCCATTAAAAGGCAAATCAACCACATTACCTACAAACTTGCACTTAAATATCTAAATTGTAATGCTTGTGCATTACAAGCATGAATCCACAATCTCTCTCTTCTTAGATGAGTTTTCATAGCACTTTACTCCACTTGCTCAAGCCTCAACAAGCTCAAGTGACTCAGGCCAGCACCTTCATATTCATCAGGGTGGGGCAAGGGAGAAAACCTCAGCACAGACACTCTGGGGTTAGAGGAATGTAAATCACCCAATTCAGCATTTTGAATAGCACCAGACCACATGGTAAAAGCCTATCCTATGCCTAATATGAAACGTTCATAAATACATCCAAAAAACCCCTGAAATTTCAGGTTAGTCTTCAAAAGCTGCTCATCACTGAGGGCACCACAATAATCAAGGGAAGAAGGGACACAATAAGAACAACTGCTGTTAGATGCCCATCTAGGAATACTGTGCAAAAGAAACATTACTCTTTAATGCCAAGCAAGTCAAGCAGCAGAGGGATGTCCAGCAGACCCCCTGCCATGCAAGATTAAGGCTAGAATTGAACAAAAAATCAGCTATAGTCATTAGGCTGAAGTACGACTTTCACTATTTCTTTCATTCACCTCTTAGCAGTCAGATTTCTCAAAACTCAGCTAATTTAAAAAAAAAAGAAAAAAAAAAAGAAGGCACTATCTGGCTTCAACAAAAAGGAGACACAGACAAGACCATTAGAACACCAGAACTGCAGGTTAGCCCAGGCACCCCAATCAGAAATAACAAGGGAACCAAGAAAGGTTGGCTCACAGGACAAGATAACATTGGAAAAAATTAGGGCCACCTGTGGATTTGTATACCTTAGACCAGAACCTGCAAATACTTCCATTTCTAACCACTTTTCCTTCCTAGAAGACATTCAGATAAGCTTAAATAGCAAGACCAGTGCCCAAAGGTGGCTTTTTGAATGTAGGCTGGCCAGCTCCTTAAAAAGGTACCAGTCCCTGGCTAAACCAGCAGGTGAGATTTCTCCAACTGACATGGACCTGCACTATTAACATGGTTTTGCTCAAAACAGTCTATTAACATAAACAAGAGACACAAGCATGCCCAGAAGCCTTTTATTTCTTTCCCAAGTACATTTGTTGGTCTAATAAAAGTTATTAGCCCTCACTACAAACTTGGTTCCTTTTATATCTGATGGAAAACAGCCACACACCATACTAGACATGACAATAATGAAGGTTTTACAGACTGGAGTTCCAGCAACACCTGGATAGCATCAGACAGAAGACTGACTGAAAACAAAGAAAAAAAAGCTATTTATCATTTACCTGACACAAACCTGAAACCACAGAGTTAATCCTGCAACCTGAGCCCATCCGCAAAGTAGACACCTCCTCATAAAAAAACATCTCCATCCAGTTTTGCATAACTTGTTAAGTAGGAACAAAGTCTCTCCTGAGCAACTCCGTGCTGGCTGATGAAGAACCATGTAAAAGTTCTCTAAATGAGGAAATTCTAGACTGAAGTTTATGAACTGAAGCAGTGAGAAAAAAAAATAAGAGTCAAGATCACCTCTATGCAACCTGTTTCACGCAACTTCTGTTTATTACATGTAAATAGGAGGAGAGTTCTCAGGTAGAAGTCTCAAGAATTTAGACATTGCAGTGTAGAAGAGGGACAGTAGTCATCCAGTCAGTGAACACTGATGATAAAAATATTCAGGGGCCACCTTTATAACCTAAGCAGTCCAGAAAGGAAGGGGGAAAAAAAAATTAAAAAGCATGCAGATATATTCTGAAGAGCTCAAGCTACCCGACCTGGATCATCTAAAGACACAGTTTTCTGAAGGCTTACATTCTAGCTTAATGGCTTTACTCTTTCAGTACTCAGAGTAAGATGGAACTGGATCTATGACAGTCATCCCTGTCTTGATTCCAGTTTAATTTGTGGCATTATTCAGAAAACTGTACCTAAATTCAGGTTTGGGGGTTATTTTTTGTGTGCCTGTACATGTGTGTTCAATGCTCTCTTTCCACAATCAGGGACAGAGGTTTGTGGATTATGTGAAAAACTTGCACTCTGACCTATTTCTCTAGGCTGACAGAATAAAAGAATAAACTTTTGAGAAAAGTGCCGTATTTTCCCCTCCAAATGCTAAAATTATCACACTGCTCTTTAGGTATTTAGTCACATCCATCATTCTAGCTGCAAAATTAAATTATTTTAAACTACTGCACGCAGTCTCAGGAACAGGGAAGCTCCTAGACTGCAACTGTTTGAGGTGCCAGAACAAGGCCATGAAGCAACAGTTCATCACTTGATGTAACACTTTCCAGTACTACCCTAAACAACATGATTGCAAAAACAAATTTAAATAATCAGATTTATTAATTTCACGTACAGTTAAGGACACAGCTAATTTTTTTTTCTTTTGTAATTGCAGAGTAAGATGAGTGGAAAAATTACTAAGAAGGACTTTGAAAAAAAAACCTAGCAAGCGAGCTTCACAACCTTATTACCAACCATAAAAGGCTAAACATGGGTAAAAAACAATGGACAAGATCACCTCAGTAGTATTCCAGCAGCAGAAACACACATTAAAGTTGTTTGACAGATCATCAGTGATGGCAGAATATGCAGATCTGACAATACTGAGTTCAAACTTGTATACACAGCTATCTAAAAATTGCTGTCTCTTATTAATTTTACTCTTTCAAGTATGCTTTCCTTGGGCCCACCTCCAGCAGATGTAACAGATGGAAACTGGCAGTGAAATATGGCAAAGTCATGTAGGCCATCATGTGTGACCCAAGCTTCCTGAACACTCTCTTGAATGAGACTGCTGGATTCAGCCAGGCACCCAGAATACCACCCACCTTCACATTCACACCACGGCACAGCCAGCACTTCTCTCAGGTAGGTGAAACAGGACTTACAGCCAATTGTGAAGTCTGAGTTATTCATAAATACCCAGTTCAAAACGAGTATATTCACAGTTTAGCCATAAACTGAATGTGACACTGGGGGACAGCAACTGTGACAGTGCTGATGCCACTGCCTGCTCCAGGATACCTGCCTGGTCACGGCACCTGGTATTTTCATACATTCTGCAGTTCTTCCCAACATTCAAGCAGAAGGATGTATCACCAAAAGACAGATCACTAATTATTTTCAGAGTAATTACCACTAATAATCACATCACTGTACGATTCCATTCAGTTGATTTAGGTCCTTGCTGCCACCAAAGTAAATGTTCCCTAAGCTTTCCCTTCTCACAAACACCATCAAGATATCAACATTAGTCATGTAGCCACACAAAGCTGCAGGAACTCATTTTGCTGAAAACTAACCTGAGGAGAGGAAACAAGGCAGAAAAAAAAAAAAGGAAAGAAGATTTGTTTTCATTCAGATGAGACCTACCAGTCTTCCTGAATCCTGATGCTACTGCAAAAGAGAAGAGGGTAACATGCAGAGACATGCAAGGAAGGAGTATTGCTACACTTTAAGAATATTCAACTCTTTTTCTAAGTAATAGGTTTTTTTTACTTTAGGGACCTTGAAAATTATCTACTCTTCTTGTCCCTTGGCATATTGGAAAAAGAGTACACTAATAAGATAAAACCAGTATTCATGTGCACTGTACTCACCAAAGTAACTTACTGATAAATTCTGCAGTTTGCTAAAGTAACAAAGGTTTTAAAATGCAGGATTTATTTGGCATTTTCTCCAAGAAATCAATAATTAACTACACCAGGACACTTCAGGGAGCAAGGCTCTGCAGTTTTTTGCAGCCTGTTCTGCACTACAAAAGAAGAACCTTGGCAGTAACCAGCTCAGTAATATAACTGAGCACTTTCAGAACTAGGGAGACATAAGGGAACAACACACCTGGAAAATTTAAATTGCTCTCTTACAGTCATGACTCCTTTTCTACAACTCTAATGGCCCTTGAAACTCACATTTCAAAGTAACAGCACATTTCCACTACGATACTAATGAATATTACAAGTTAATATTTAATGGAGATCTAATTTTACCTGCAGACAGCATTATGTAGTTGTTTCACAGTTAAGTTCTGGTTTAGCAGAGACACTGCTCACTTCTGCTAAGGTTTTGAAGTAATATTGAAGTCTCATCACTCAGCAGTGAATGGAGTGCCAGTAACTCACAGACAGACCTAGATTTATCTGGGGAGAGCAACCTGGGACCCCACAGGTAATGTTACAACTAAAAATAGAAGCAAATAAGGAGCATGTGAGTATTTCCTGCTCAATAGGACCGTATATGTCTGGTTTACCCATTCTGAGTTATTTTCAGCTCCCTCAAAGTAGGGAAAATGGCATGTGAAGCCAAGAATCTGCAGGGAATGGAATGCAAGGGAAACACCTGTTGTGAGGTCAGTTAAAAAACGGAACAAAGATACACACCATGCAAGCTGTGAAAGGTGAGAGGTTGCAGCAGTTTCTAGAGGGAAGACTGCCTTATAAAGGCAGGAGACTTTCTTCACAGGAGGTGACTAAAGGGAAGAAAGGGGAAAGCATTGCCTATAGCTACAGCAGCTGAAGAATGTCCAGTGTTATTCCTTTCTTCCTTTTAATAGAAATATTTTCTATAATTAGGAAGTTTTGAACAGTATCCAGAATAAAAATCATTACCTACTTTTTATATGAAGGTCTGCTAGATAAAGGCAGGTTCAACTGAATGATGCACCAGCCAAAGTGACAGCTAAGCTTGCTGGATGATTTCTTGCTGCTCCCACTACAAGATGCACTCCTTACAATTAAGGGACTTGATCCTTATGACTCCCTTCCAACTCAAGATATCCCACCACAGTGCACCCCATTCAAAAGTGACAAAGGTTTAGTCTAACAGGTGACAAACAGCATATTGGGTCTTTACTGACTCAGAACTAGAACACTGGTGTGTTTCTGTCACATGCAGTCCTCAGCTGTTCTGGCTCAAGGACTTCTCTGCATGACAGTATTATTCCTATTTCACTGTAGCTCATCTTGAACTGGGCAGTGTCTTAAGGCATTATGAGGACATTTCTTAAAGACCCTTCCATAAATGCAGAATGGAAGACAACAAAACAGCAGGATGCTGTTACAGCAGGATGATGTTACTTTTTTTCTAGCCTTTAAAATTACCACAGGGGGAACGTGGCAAAATTCTATACCCAAAACAAGTGAAAAAACTGCCAGCTTAAATTTAAGTCCCTGACAGTTATAGCTGAATAAAATGAATGCATGACATACAAGTCTCCTCTACCAGACAAATCTAGCAGTGTGCTGACCTTGAGAAGTTCTCTTACACTGCTTTTTAAAAATCACCAGTATAGCATATACTCAAAAAGACTGAATTTGCATAATTGCTGTGTTATTTCACTACAACCTACTTTCCAACGAACTATCCTGATGAGATGAAGACTATGCACATATATGTGGTGCTTATAACTGACATTATGAAGTGAAATCTGCAAGGGTGAGGGCTATTGGTCTCTATTAGACATTATTCAGTTTACAGCTGTAGCCACTTGCTGTCTTGCAGACCACAGATCACCTGAGTAGACAGAAATAGTCTCTGCTGTCGTCGGGCACAAATGTCCTGACCAGAAGTTTGCTTCTGCCATCTGTATTTTCCTTATCTTTCCAAGCCATTGCTTTTCTCTAACTGTCCTCCAAGCTGAAGATGTGGAATATGAGAAAATTATAGCCTTCAATCAGGCCCTTCTGTCCAAGTCACTAGGTCAACATATGAAAGAACAAATAACTGAGCAGGGGATGGTATGACTATATGGATAATAAGACCTAAAACTTAAACAGAGAAGAAATCCCTCTTGCAGACAGCCTCTCTCTTTATTACACTTACACGCTAATAAATGTTGGGAGAAGGAGCTGTGACTCTTTGTCAAATCAGTGTAAGCATCTCTCAGCTTCAATCAGTATAGTCCATTAACCTACTAAACTACAAAGTTTATAGTACAGATGAAGCTCAAATTATGATTGTGTTTACCAGGTAATTGTTTGTAAAACACTTTGTTTCTCTCTTCCCTTATTACATCACAGTTCACCAAAACCACTACAGTACTCGATACATTTCCTCTCCCATGAAAAAATGTATTACAGCATCAGACCACACTGCTGAAGATGAAACCCTGTCAGGTTTATTAGCACCATTATTATGTTTTACTCCTACCCAACTATGATATTTTAAAACAAGTTTAAAAAGTAAGTTTCATAAGTGAAGGAACAATGCCTGCCTTTGTTGCTAATTTGAACTTCAAGAGCAGATCAATGCTATTTGTAACATAAAAGTCCAGAATCTCTTCCAAAGCGGGTAATATGGATCTCTGGAAAATGTTGCTTAGCAAAGCAATTAAGCAACACTGATCTCTAGTCAAAATTGCACTTAAAATATATCCTATGTAAAACAAACAAGCTGAAAATGGTCTTTTTTTTTTTTTTTTTTTGACAGAGAGAATGCACAGAAGAAACCACAGAGTTTCACCAACATCAGTATTAATGCTGCATTCAGTGGAAGGGTCAAATATACTAATCAACCACAGAGAAGACTCTGGCTTTCCTTTGGTGCTAAACTAAGCATCGTCCCATGCCAGCAGCTCATTCTTTTCAGCTTTTTTCCTTAGGACTTGACTGGATTTTGAAGCACTTGACTGAACAGAAGGCAGCACCCAGAGAAGTTCTGCTGTGTGACCACGTAAGCCTGTAGCTGTTTGTTAATCCGTAATAAATTCACTATTGTTTGTAAGCCTCAGCTTCCGTTTTTTTTTTTTTTTATATTAAGTACTCTGAGGCGATCAGAGATACTTGGGCTGCTGCTCTTTGTGGTACGATTAGCACTTACCCTTCCCCCTCCTTTCCAAGGGACCATAAGAGAAGGGGAGGACCAGGAAGGAATAAAGCAGATCTCACTCAAAATGTCTATCAGAAAAACCCGACACCAGCTCCAAGAGTCGAGATGTAGAACAGGAGCAACTGTTATTGCTGCCTCATTGAACACTCTTGCACTCAAAGGCTCATTTTCAGTAATACGAAGTCAAAACACAGAGGGAGTTTCTCACAGCAAAAAGTTAAGAAAGCACAGCCAATAAGGACACATACAAGGGGTAGGGAAAGTGCATGGAAATCTGAAACTGCAAACCACCACCTTCCCAAAGCAGTAAGGAATAAGAAAGATCATAATGGTTTTATTAGTAAGGACACATAGGAAAAAAAGACACCACCAAGAAGCAGACCAATACATTTTGCTTGCCAGAGGCATTGACACCAACTAATGTGTGACTGGGAGAGACCCGTTTTCCTCTTATTCTGCAGGTTTTTCATCAGCCCTGCCCTCCTCCCATCAGAGACCCAAACACCTGAAGCTCCCACTGAAAGAAAGGCTGAGCAAGTGGCATTACCCAAACTTCTGCCTGGGCAGAAAAATGTCCTCAGTTTCTTTGTCAAGCAGCAAGGTGGATGTTTCCATTTACAAACACGCTAACAGCAGGCATAACTTGGCCAGAAATAAGAATGGGTCCCCCAGGACTTCCAGCCTTTTCCACTTCAAAATATCAATGCTCCCCCTTCCTGCCATGATCACATACAACCACCACCCCCCCCCAAAGGTGCACAAATAGAACTAACAGCGTTTTAAGGGAGAAAACATTAAGAGCATCAGTGGGACAATACTGGGTTTGGTCAGGAGAGAAACATATCAGGAAATAGCTGAGAACAAGCAAGTAACACACAAATGACTCAGGATCCATTCCCATTACAATGGGGAAAACAGGCAAGTCTTTTCCACACATGGATGGATCCACCCACCCTGGGTAAAAACGTACAGAACAAATGCCAATTTTTTGTAGTGACTTCAAGAAGCCCAAAATATTTTTCGTAAGAAAACCATCATTCTAATATACTGAGAGTTTGGCTAAAATAAACTTTGATTCTTTTCTGCTTTACAATATAATTTGCACAGACTAAGTACAGCTGTTGCAGAGGGGCATGTAGTATTTTGAGGCGTACAAGTAACTTGCATAAGTCCTGGATTTGACTTTTTTTTTGTAATTACAGTAACAGTCTTTGACACTCCAGCTTTTACTTTACAAAGTCAATGTAACAGACCACCTGTGCTTTGCGGTTGTTACAAAACACAGCGAAACAAGCTCGTCGTTTCTATTTTCATTGACACCATGTCACAATAGTGTGCAGCCCTGTGACTTATTAAAAGACACAAGGCTTGCAGTACATGGCACCCAGACCCCTTCACATGCCACAAATACTGTCCTTCCTGTGCTCAGCCTGCTGGAGGAAAAGCCAGCCATCAGTGTCTACCCCACAGATACTCAGCATTCCCTCCCTCAGAGTGAGTGAGGGGTCAGACTCACGGTAAAACTTTGTATTGACAGCTGGTTCGAGAGTTGGATGCGACCCGTGTGAAGGCAAGTAACAAGTGCACTCTCACCACCAAACCGCAGATCAGCTGCAGACAAAAAGCAACACACACACGCCAACCACCCTTCTAAACACACCACATCCATCAACTGCGACAAAATAGTTTACCTTCTGTTCTAGGCACATCAATGCCAGCAAAGGAGGCAACCTAAATGGCAAAGACCACACTCGGGAACTGCAATGAAGAACAAACTAAGGGCAGCAGACTATCACTGCAGCACTAGTTTTGCTGGAGCATAAACCAAGTGCTCATGCGATTTTGAAGCATAATTATTCACAGTTCACCTGAGTGCAGGTCGCCAGCACAATTCATGCAAGAAGTAACCGAGAATATCTCGTTTGGGGTATCAGGTCACTCCCATCTACTGCATCTCCCTCTCCTGCACGGAGGTTTCCAGACCTAAAACCTGCGGCAAACAGCTCTCCACCTTCTGTCTCTGTGTAATTAGCACTATTAATCCCAGGCTATCCAAGCCCCCTGGCGTGGCTCTGATTTGGCGTTAATCTCTGCCGAGGTCTCTTCTTCCTCCCTACAGAAAGCCATTTAAACCTTGGCACGCCTTTCGCTTTAGAGTGGTGTTCTGTCGCAGGGGGATTAGCCCCGCACCGTATGAGTGGGAAGCACGGCGAGCTGCCACACCTGGCCTGCCTACAGCGCAAAAAGGGAAGGAAAAGTTACTTTTGAAGAGAGCCACCGCTCGGGACAAGCCAGGGGCTCCGGTGCACGCCGCGGTCCCCGCGGGCGGCTGCAGGCAGGGACGCCGGGGCTGAGCCGCAGCCGCCCTCCCGCTGCCGCCGGCAGGAACTGATTAGTCATGAGCGCCGCACGCGGGGCTCGGGCTGCCCGGCGGCGGGGCCGCCTCGGCCGGCGCGGGAGAGCTCGGCCGGGAGGGACACAGGGGGCCCCACTCACCCCATCAGCCAGTCCAT